>JAJHSJ010000008.1:19010868-19325470 GCA_021015155.1 Magnolia officinalis
GGCCCCCTTTCCTCATTTCTATCCTTCCAAGCCCCCAACTTGCTGCCTCCTCTCTCAACTCTCCCTTTCAATCGTCAAAACTCTTGATTTCGGTCACAAGCCATCCCTCTCCTTTGTTCACAGCAACCCTACCTCCCTATCCTCTCCATTTCTCTCTCACTTAGCCCATACACTCCATTTCGTCTCAAATTCGTGCACACCCCCTACCTCACTTCATCTCTTCATTTTTCTTCTTAAACCCTGGTCGTTTGGGCCTCTACAACCACTATTGAGACCCAAGTTCGTGGAGAAGCAAAGAGAGCAGCCCATTGTTTCGGCTATTTTTTCCATCTCCGTCGTCCTTTCTCTTATGGGGAAAAGAAAGACCGCCGCAGATGAAGCTGGACCTAGCCGTCCAACCCGTTCGAGGAGAGAAGTGGACGTTGAAGCTAGCCCTAGCACAGTTCGGGAGTATAGGTCGAAGCGAGACCTAGATCCCCAACTTTCGATCAGAAATGCTTTTCCGATAGGCTTCGAATACGGTCATTTTGCTGACCGTAAGATTGTGTTTGAAGCTCACGTGGATGAGAGGATGTTGGGCTACACCCAATGATGGACCGCTTGGTGGACATTAAATGGGGTCTTATATTTGAAGGTGAGTCTCGTACATGTGAGAACACGGTTTATGTCTTCTACGCCCATATCATAGACCCATCGTTGGAGCCTCTTCAGTTCACTGTCTCTGTGAGGGGCATAGTGCGCACAATTACTGTGGTTGAGATGGCTCGGATCATGAAGATCCCACGTGGTGAAGTGCTTCCTAATGACAACTTCTTCAAGAGTGTGTGCAAGAAAGGGACCGTCGTACGCGATACCTTTATGGTCGACGGGTTTCTTGGACGTGAGGAAACTATCTTGCGTCGTCGAAGTTGACAGATGACTTCGGTTTGCTTCATGACATTTTCACATATAATATGTATCCACGGTGGGGTAACCGCACGGAGTGTACTCGGTTGATGATGGACTTCCTATACAGGATTAGACATGGGGACAACTTATGCCTGCCCACATTCATCCTACTTCAGATAGTTCAGGTCATTCGATCTATCAGGAACGACCTCTCGCTCCCATTTGGCTGCCTGATATGCAAGATGGCTCGAGATGTCGGCTATAAACTTAACATGGAAGACCTTGCGCCAGTCCGAGTCATAAGTGAGGCTACACGCTTAACAACATGAAGATCGGCCCTCGACAACGGCAAGCCCGACTCGACGAGTCTGGAGAAGAGTCGGATAGTGCAGGTGAGGAGAGTATTGACCTTGAGGCAGGGAGCGAAGAAGGAAGCAGTGATGAGATACAGGAAGAAAAAGAAGAGGCTCAGGATACTGAGGAGAGCTCTCCTCCTAGAGCACCATAGCCAGAGCCTGCTCAGGCAGAGAGGGACGCTCGCATAGCCTGACTTAAGGAGGGTCAGGCTGCCCTACGACAAGATGTTGTCGATCTTCGGGCCTTCGTGAACAACAAGTTCAAGAAAGTAACTCGCACGTTGAAGACCATCCTGTGCTGTGTACAGGACAAGAATGCTCCTCCTCCATCGCCTGACTCAGATGCCTAGTCATCCATGTTGTTATTTGTAGTTTATTTTACTTACCGCTTTAGGCAGTTTATGTTTTCATGTTGATTGATGTAGTAGTTAGTAGTATGTTTTTGTAGTAGTTAAAGCTTGGTTGTATTAGCTCCCCTGCATCTTCTGTCATGATTCATGTAACTCTGTATTCCATGTATTATGACAATTTTGGTAATGAAATGCATACAACCTCTTTTGCTATGAAGTGTGTGGAATGCTTAAGTGATTATGTATTGTGTTGCCATATTTTATCTCACATGCAATGTACCCTATATTGTATAGGGCATGTCATAGAGGTTTACGAGGAGCACGACACCCCTCTTACTCACTAACTCGATGGACCAGACTCCTCCTTGCAGAGGTGGTCCTACGGACCCGGGTTCTAGCTCAGATCAGCCTTCTGCTGGTCCTACTGGTGGATTTCCACCTTATACACCCCCGGTTCATGAGCAGAATCGGGCATCCTCTTCGACTCCGTATGAGCCGCAGGCTGCTCCACTTACTGACAGGTTTGAGCAAATGATGATGCTGATGCAGCAGCAGCACGAGCAGCTTCTTGCGGTCTTATCATCTCAGGGTGGGAGTGCGACTCCACCTTCGCCATCTACACGTCCTGCTGAGCCTACAGAGCCTCCTGCTCAGGCTGAGGATGTGCCTCCGCCCACACCTGTTACGTACCCTACGGGAGACGTGGGTACTCGTGGTTTACTCGAGCGATTATAGCGCTTGAGGCCTCCGACTTTTATGGGTTCTCACGGACACGAGGAGGCTGAGTGTTGGTTAGATCGTATCTCGAAGATACTGAAGATGCTGCATTGTTCTGAGGCTGAAGAGGTTGAGTTGGCCGCCTTCATGTTCGAGAAGGAGGCTAGCTTATGGTGGGACAGCATACTGCGGACCGTCGTAGTGGGATATGTGTGGACCTGGGCAGCATTTGAGTTCCGTTTTCACGAGAAATATTACCCTCAGGCCTACCGACACGAGAGGGAGAATGAGTTTCTATGCCTCAGAGAAGGAGGCATGACAGTCACTGAGTATGAGCATCGCTTTACAGAGTTGGTCGGCTTTGTCCCAACTATACTTGCTGATGAGCGGATGCGGATTCGACGCTTCTCTGAGGGCTTGCGACCTGACATCCGGTCGAAGATGTGTTGTGTTCGCATACCATCCTATGCGAAGTTGATTCATATGTCCATTCAGGCGGAGCAGGATGTTGATCGCTGGTACGCTCCCGTGGTGCTATGGTTACGAGACCACGACCAGATGTTCAGAGCAGGCCTTTCCTTGGCAAGAGGCCTCGCGCTGATTTGCCTCCCAGGATCACAGCGCCAGTGGCTCCGATGAGGCGCCCTGTTGTGACCTGTACATACTGCGGGAAACTGGGTCATCCTGCTGGGAGCTGTTTTATGCGGATGAGGGATAGCGGGTTCTCTCCACCGTACATGATTGATCGCTCTCGCCCACAGGCTCTATCGGCTCCACCACTTTGGATGGCACCTGCACATCTATCCTTCAGACCACCTGCACCTCACTTCAGGCCGCCTCAACGGCCCATGGTACCTCAGCCTAACCGATCTCAGCAGGTGCGTGTTCATGCGCTTACAACAGAGGAACCAGAGACTGCACTTTCAGAGCCTATGGCCTTCGAGGTCACTGCACACGTCCAAGGTACTCCCGTCTTCTTATTGGTGGACACTGAGTCCACTACCTCTATGATTTCATGCACGGCAGTCAAGCGACTGGGTTTAGTTACTGCTCCTACGAGAGGAGTAAGGGTCATCACTGCCACAGGGACTTCCTCTGAAGTTACTCGTATGTGTGAGGGCTACCCAATAGACTTGGGTGGCAGAGTGATACTAGTTGACCTGATCGTCGTCCCCCTATTCCATTACGACGTTATCTTCAGTATGGATTGGCTCACTGAGATGCGAGCAGAGATCGACTGCGAGACTAGGGTGGTCACAACCTATGGACTTGATGGCACGGCCTTTACTTTTCTTGTTCAGGTCAGTCACGTTACTCGGTTGCGATATTACGCTTCTTCATTAGAGGCTATTGATGTTCCGACGCTTGTGGATACGCCTGTAGTTCAGGCTTTTGCGGACGTGTTTGAACTGATTCCTGGGTTGCCACCTCAGCGCGAGATCGACTTCACCATTGATCTTACGCCCGGTGCGACACCCATCTCTTTACCAACGTATCGCATGCCTCGTGTGAGATGGAGGAACTGCGGAAACAGATTGACGGGCTAGTAGAGAAGGGCTTTATATGACCTAGTGTGTCTCCCTGGGGAGCACCTGTATTGTTTGTGAAGAAGAAAGATGGCTCGCTACGGTTGTGTATTGATTACCATATGTTGAACCAGGTCACCGTGAAGAACAAGTATCATTTGCCCAGGATAGATGATTTGTTTGATCAGTTGAAGGGGGCAACGTATTTCTTGAAGATCGACTTGCAGTCAGGGTACCACCAGTTGCGCGTCAGAGATGAAGACGTGCAAAAGACAGCTTTCAGGACCTGTTTTGGGCATTACGAGTTCCTGGTAATGTCGTTCGGTCTTACGAACGCACCGGCCCTGTTCATGGTCTTGATGAACAGGGTATTTCGGCCATTCTTATACCGATTCGTCATCGTATTCGTTGATGACATCCTGATATATTCCACGAGTCGGGAAGAGCAAGAGGTGCACCTGAGAGCGGTGTTGGATACCTTGAAGAAGAACCAGTTGTTTGCGCAGTATAAGAAGTGCGACTTCTGGCAGGAAGAAGTCAAGTTCCTGGGACATGTGGTGTCCAAGGATGGGATAGCGGTGGACCTTGCTAAGGTAGTCGCGGTTCAGGATTGGAAGCAGCCTGGCTCGGTTACCAAGGTGAGGAGTTTTCTTGGCCTGGCAGGGTATTATCGACGCTTCATTCGAGACTTTTCGAAGATTGCCAGGCCGTTGTCACAGTTGACGCGTAAGGATTTGAAATTCGCCTGGAATGAGAAGGCAGAAGCAGCCTTTCAGGAGCTGAAGGACAGACTGACGTCCGCCCCTGTGCTAGTATTGTTAGAGCAAGGGGCTAAGTACACGATATACATTGACGCGTCTCGCGTTGGTTTGGGTTGTGTCCTTATGCAGAAGGACAGGGTGATTGCGTATGCCTCGAGACAATTAAGGAAGCACGAGGAGAATTACCCTACGCACGACCTTGAGTTAGCAGCTGTCATCTTTACATTGAAGCTCTGGAGACATTACCTCTACGGAGAGGAGTTCGAGCTTTTCTGCGACTACAAGAGCCTTAAGTATATATTCACTCAGCGGGACTTGAATATGAGGCAGCGCAGATGGATGAAAACCTTGAAGGACTTCAAGTTTGAGGTCTCCTACCATCCTGGCAAGGCCAACCTTGTGGCGAATGCGTTGAGCCGCAAGAAGGCTATTGCATTTGCGACTCCGCTGATGATAGCAGAGTGGGATATGCTAGAGTTCGTGCGGGACTTCGAGCAGAAACTCACCGTGGAGGAGCCATTTGAGTGTGTCGCGCACGTTCGGGTGCGACAACTTATTGATGATAGGATCATCAAGGCCCAGAAGGGCGATGAGCGGTTGTCTGAACTTCGAGAGCAAGCTAACGACGCCGAGGACTCCGAGTGAAGAGTTGGCACCGTGGCCGCTTATGCGTTCCTGATATTCATGACTTGCGACATGAGCTCCTCGAGACTGCCCACAAATCGAAGCTTGCGATGCACCCTGGTAGCACGAAGATGTACCAGGACATGAGACGGTCTTATTGGTGGAACGGCATGAAGACCCACATAAGAGAGTATGTTTCTCATTGTCTGACGTGCCAGTAGGTCAAGGCAGAACATCGCCGACCTCCTGGACTACTTCAGCCCATGCTCATAGCTGAATGGAAGTGGGACTTCATTTTCATGGATTTCATATCGGGGCTGCCGAAGGCAAGGAAGGGACATGATTTTATTTGGGTGATTGTGGACCAGTTGACCAAATCGCCCATTTTCTCCCTATCAAAGTCACGAACTCTACAGACGAGCTAGCTAGGCTGTACATCAGAGAGATTGTGCGTCTGCATGGAGTTCCCCTAGAGATCGTGTCGGACAGAGATGTGCGGTTCACGTCTATCTTCTGGACTCGTATCCAGGAAGCAATGGGTGTGAAATTGAAGTTCAGTACTGCGTTTCACCCTCAGACGACGGGTAGACAGAGCTGGTAAACCAGATTTTAGAGGATATGTTGCGGGCCTGTGTCTTGGACTTCAAGGACAGTTGGGATGACTGTCTTCCTTATGCAGAGTTCGCGTACAACAACAGCTTCCAGGTGAGTATTGGCATGGCTCCATATGAGGCCTTGTATGGTCGTCCTTGCAGGGCACCGCATCGCTGGGCTGAGGTCGGCGAGCGCAGTTTGATTGGCCCAAAGTTGGTAAAGGTGACCTCAGAGAAAATCGACATTATCAGGCGTCGACTTCTTACAGCGCAGAGTAGGCAGAAGAGTTACACCAATACAAAGCAGCGACCGCTTGAGTTCGAGGTCGGGGATCATGTATTCCTCAGAGTTTCCCCTATGAAGGGAATCCTTCGGTTTGGGAATAAGGGGAAGCTCACACCGAGGTTCATCGGTCCGTTTCAGATACTTGATCGAGTGGGTGCTGTGGCATATCGTCTCGCTTTGCCCACACCACTTGCAGTTGTACATAACGTATTTCATGTATCTATGCTGAAGAAGTACGTTCCTGATCCTTCACACATTATCAGATGGGAGCAGGTACAGTTGAGCGAGGATGCTACATATGTGCTACGCCCGACACGTATCCTTGACAGGAAGGAGCAGGTACTGCATAGCAAAGTGATTCCACTCGTGAAGGTACTGTGGATGCATCATACAGAGGAGGAAGCTACTTGGGAGACAGAAGCCGAGATCCGAAAGAACTACCCTCTGCTCCTCAAGGAGTACGAAAAGGTACTAATTTCGAGGACGAAATTTTTCATTAAGGGGGGTATATTGTAACGACTCGAAAAATTCCGTACAAAGACCCGAGTACCACCTCAGGCAGAAATCGCTTAGGATTAAATCCTTTATAAATTTGACAAAGTTAACTAAGTGCTAAACTAGATTAGCCATGAAATCCGTTTGAATCACTTTAAATACGATCTACAAGACCCAAAACTTGTAGAATTATTGACGCTAGGTTACCCTAAAATCTAAGATCAAACTCATTACCCGACTGCTCTCGGGAGCACATTGAAACTCCGTATTAGATCTGGACCGCACATCGAAAGTCCGAATGATACTAAGTTATAGACTTAGGACCACCTCGCTGGGCTTGACAACCATCTCGGAGATCAAATCCAGACAGTGTCCCACGGCTATTCGCTTGAGTCTGGAGCGAGGAGTGTGAGAAACATGAAAATAATTCCAAGATAAATAAGGATTTATGAAATCTGGCATGTGACGCTTGAGGATCAGTATTGAGCAACCTAATCGTCAAAATTTGACCCAAATACACACTCGGATCAGGGAAAATTTCATACACATGTCCATGTACTTGAAATCTCTGATCGAGTTTCACTGATAACTGAAACTGGTCTGCCACGCATGATCTGGGAATCCGACTGAAACGAAAACTTAACTCCACCTGCATCCAAGGTTGGTGAGCTTAAGTTCGACCTTTGGCTCAAGGGGGCCCGCCAGAAGTCCTTCGTTGAGCTGAAACTGACTCACTATGGTTATAACCTAAGTATACCTTGACCTTAAGTCCATTTTGGTGACTTTTTAGGCTATATAAGGACCTTAGAACCCTCTCTCATTCAGTCATACGAATTTGATAAAAACCCTAGGAGAGAAGAGAGAAAAGAGAGAGAAAGTTAGAGAGTTATGGGAGGATCCTTCCTACCTTTTTTTCCTGCCGCTACACAATCTTCACCACTCCATTCTCATCGCTTTCCCGGCAATTTCAACCTCGTTTCTAGGTAAGAAACCCTAACCCTAATCTGTTTTGGGGTTGTGATGGTTGTAGGTTATGAAATAGCTAACCTATTTCATTCTATAGGTTACCAATCTGCCGAATACGAAAGCTTAGCAAACCTATCGGATTCGTTACGATTCTACGACAAAAGGTGTGGACTTTAGGTGTATAGGTTATGGTTTTTAACGCTTTCAATGTCAGATAATGATAGATTCATGATCTGTATGTAATTGCACATGTACAAAGTGCTGTCCGTTTCACTTTTCGGTTATACGATAACTATGTTGAATATACTGTATTCCTAGTATTTGTAGAAAATACCGTATACGTATAAATTTTGGAAATGTGTTTGCCATGATTATTTGTTGTATGAACATATTATACATGTGTAAAATACTTGTTTGGCGAAAGGGCTCGCCCTAATACATGTTTTGCTAATATACACTATGTATGTTGAAATAGTGTATTCTAAGTGTTTGTGAAAATACTTATGAGAGTAAGTGCTTGGATGATGGTGCTTTAGGTGGGTGTTGAGATGAGATTCTCAACTACCTTAGAAACGTATATGATTTCCTCTATGATTGGGTGTTTAATTTAATCGCTTACTATGAAATATAGGTGTTTGTATTTCTTGTTTACACTGTGCTTTGTAACATGCTTTATGACATGTTTGTTAACATGCTTGAATTACTTTGTTTATTATGTTTTACTCCACATGCTCTGATTAAAGGATTGATTGTGTTTGGGACTATGAAATCCAGACATTCGGTACCAGACTTGAGTTCGTGGTTGAGATTCATTTCACCACGAAGGATGTGTTTGACGAACCCGAGTCGTACTTCCGTTGGCGACAGTGGTTAGGCCACGCGAAGTGCCTATGCACTTCATGTCGTTCAGTTGATCGTGCGCTCGAGCTAGTCAGGTCGTCAAGTAACCCGATATGTCTAATGTATGTTCACCATGTTTGGACGTTACTGTTTGAACCTAGGGTACCAAACTTACCAGTGAAATTCCGTTAACCATGGTACCTCGATCCGCTAAGACTCATGAGCCGGGCATGGTGGTATGGGACACCGTGGTCGAGCTGTCGGCCTACGCTTGGGCCACATGCCTCCCCGTAGTGACCAGTGAGCAACCTTGACTCGTGAGCCGAATACGGTGGTATGAGACACTGTATTCAAGCTGTCGGCCTACACTGATTGATGACGAGCCCTTTGTAATGACCTCGAGCATACTCTGAATTTGCTATGAGGCGACGAGTTTTGCCGCAGTGTATAGAGTAGGCCTGTATCAAATTAGTGATAAACCGTTAAAAAGGTGATGGGGGAGTGGTGTAACGGTTGCGTGTAACAGCCCTGACAGCCTTTGCAGCACCCTAGAACCACACTATCGTATGAGAATATCTAGGTTTGACGACCCTAGAATGGATCATGTTTGGGAATGATACAAGGGAGGTACCTTAGTTTCTCAATCCCGCTGTTTGAAATGGACTAATAATAACTCGGTAATCATGCTCATCTTCGCACTGCATGTGCCTGGAAGATATGGAGCACTGAGGAATGAACGCATGCTGCGAACGTAAGATGGTGTCGCATGAGGGAGTATGTCGGTGAGGGCATGCATCATGACTGCATTTCATACTTGCATTAATAAGAGTAGTTAGGATTGTTCGATTGTACTGTTTTATCATTACTGCTTGATAATATTTTAACCTTTGCTTTATTGTTCCACTGAGTTAGCTACTCACTCCCACGTTACGGGATGGTGTTGTACACACCAACCAGACTCTGTCTTAGGTGCAGATGTGGTGACGACTCGGGAGGCTGAGCCGGACTACAACGAGGACCAGGACGAGTTCTCGTATATGCAGTATGCTGGTGGTTTTGCCTAGACTGCCTGGATCGACGAGACTACAGGGCTTACTTCTCTAGTTGTATTTTTGACATTTTGATCGTAAAACAGATACATGTATATGGTGACTCAGTTGGGTTCATACTCTGGAGATTGTGATGGTTTTGTTTCTTTTACATACAATTATATACAGTTTCAGTCTTCCACTTGCCTTTATACAATTGATCTGGAGTATGAATTACTGTTTTGGTATAATCTCACTCATGTTTAATGCACTAACACAGACAGCATTTAATCATCATTATCTATGTTGCATAAGTGATGTTTTGGAACTCGAGAGTTGAGTTGCTACTCGACCCTCGAATTTCAGGGTGTTACAATTTGTACCTCCAAATGAGCCCACTAGATGAACAGGGTAGACATAAAATACATACATTATGGTCAGTCCACGCAGCACCGTCCAGATGGACGGTGTGCATATTCGGCACATACATCATGGAGGGGCCCACGCAGCACGTCTGATGGATGGTGTGGATGCAGAATAAATACATTAAGGTGGGCCCCACTAGACGGACGACTCAGATGAAACATATATATCATGGTGTGATCCACGGTCCAAATGGACGGACGGTGTGGATGTGAAAATAGATGGACGGCGGGGGGTAAAACACTTACATCAATGGGCTCCACCGTCCATGGTTGGGTGGTGGACAGTGGAATTGAAACATATACATCATGTGTGGGACCTATGAACACGTGCAGCATGGCTTGGATATAACAATGCCTCATGATGGTCCCACATGGCTGCTGCCATGCAGATGGGCGATTGGGATAATACACATGCCTCACGGTGGAATCCACCATTCCAATAGACTAGACGCGGTGGATTACCACATACATCAGGTGGGTCCCACCACATATACATGTGTGTGTATATATATATATACATATAAAAGATATTATGTATATTAATATATATATATATATATATTACTAACTAATTCAGTCCAGGCCCTAGACGGGCGGCCAGGATAAAGCATAAATATCAAGGTGGTCCCCACCCTCACACAAGCAGGGTGGATCCCACAGATCTTGTTGTCGTCAATCACAACAGTTGTCTGCTGCTCATCCAATAGATGGACCGGGTGGATTAAAACTCATACATCATGGTGTGGCCCGTACAACACTAAATGGACAGTTAGGATGAAATGCATACAACACGGTGGCCTGCTGTCCATGGACGGCTTGGATAAATACATCACAAAGGGTCATAGCCAAGGACGAACGGTAAGGATTAAACACTTACATCGGGTGGGTCCATGAACATGTGGCCCACCAGCTGGATAACCCGGCTGCTATCTGCGTTACCCTCTACAACCAGGCCCTGTTTGGGTGTCCCTTTGATGGACGGCCTGGATAAAAAAAAAAAAGAAGAACATACATCAGGTGGGTAGGCCCACTGTCCAGCCCATCTGGACGATAGGGGGTAAAACATATATATCATGAGAGGGGGGGGCACATATGTACGGCTGAGATCTAACACATCTCATGTGGGCCCCACACGTGCTGAATAAATGCAGCAACACGTTGCTGGTGTGAGACGCGCACACCAGCCAATTTGTTTCTAAGAGGGTGGGTCCCACATGGGGCTTACCTATATATAAATATGTTATATATATAATACAATATTATATTATCATATTTAATGAATATATATATATATATATATATATATATATATATATATATTTTATTATTATTATTATTATTTTTTTTAAAAGAATTAATGTCCAGACCCTCTGGACAGATGGTCTCTGGATGGATGGTGTGGACTTAAAACACATGCATCATAGAAGATCCCACCGTTCAGGGGTCTGCACGGTGCAGATCTAGCACGACATCAAGGTGGGTCCACACATGTGGCCAACCTCAGCTTTGGATTAAGCTGATATTTGTGTTTTACCTCCGTCCAAATCCAGGTCCATACAAAAGGACAGCAAGGTGGGATCATTGGACGAGGCTAGAAGTTGGATACAACGCATGCAAGGTGGGTCCCACTAGGGTGAACGGCGTGGATCATCACACAATATCGATGGTGGGCCATCAAACCAAGGAGAGGGAGAGGGGGAGAGAGAGAGAGAGAGAGAGAGAGAGAGAGAGAGAGAGTAGGGGAGGGACCCTGCCACTATGGGCCTTCCCTATACATACATCAAGATGGGTCCCACCATAAGTGGGCCCTCAAATAGTCAAAATCACACAACTCAAACCTTAGAAGAACACCCACCCATGATCTTGCCCTCCTTCTTTCACCAAAGTATCTTAGAGCTTCAATAGACGAATATCAACGGTCGAGATTGGATCATGGACGGTGGAGATGAGAATAAGGAAGGTGGGCCACACTTGCTCTCCATGGAAGCCATGGATGTTGGGTGCTCTCATGGGGTCTTTTGAGAAATGGAGAGAGAAAGAGAGAGAGAGAGGGGTGATGGGAGAGGACTGATGGTGAGTGATAGAAGGGTGTACTTTGTGTAAGGGAGAGTTGACTTTAAAGTACTTGTGTAAGAGAGAGGATGGTTGCTTGTACTTGACATGTGAAGTGATGGATGGGATTGATTGATGTGATATTTCATAGAGATTCTCTCGATATTCGCAATGCGCAGCGTTTTCTTCGAACTGAACGCGGGCCCACATCTCCTGGCCTGGGTATGCCTCGGCGCGCGAGTCGCGACATTGGAACCACGGCGACGGCACGATCTCACTAGTACAAGTCTCGGGTCGAGCCGACTCTAATATACAAGACACGACTCGTGATCGTGCGTAAACGCCGATAACAAATCGTGGGTCACTGAAATTCAACCGGAAGGACCGAGGAAGCCTACGGAACGGTACGGGCTAGGATACGGGTCTTACATTGAAAATGTTCTGCTTCTGATGCAAGGGTGCTCCATAACGCTCTCACACGAACTGTTGATCCTCTGACTATTCCAAATGGCAACATTTACATTTAGTTCGTGGACAATAACTTTTTTGCAGATTATATTGGTAAATTAGTCTCTTGAATATATCACTATAAAAAAATGTAGGAAAATATTATGTCGTAGATGCTGGATACGTACATTCACCGAGTTTTATGGCTCCATACCGTGGCATTTGATACTACCTGCAAGAATATCAAACTGGGAGAGCTCCCACGAACATGAAAGAGTTATTTAACTATAGACATGCACAACTGTGTAATGCAATTTAGCGTTGTTTTGGATTAATGAAAGATCGATTCCTAATATTGAAGATGGTGGTACAATATCCCTTCGGGACATAAGTGAAAATTGTAGTTGCTTATGCTATACTCCATAACTTCATACGAGTATAAAGTAATTCAGACCAAGATCTATGTAATGCTGGTATACCTTTAAGGGATGTAGAGAGTAATCCGATGCCATATAAGGTTTCAACAAATGATGAGAGACACTGGTTGGTTCAAGTTACTTAACGCGAGAAAGATGCATGGATGAGAGTATGCAGCGAGATCGCCGAACGAATGTGGGCAGACTCCTTTAACAATAGTGGGAACAGATAGTCTTATTCTACTTTACTCTTACATGAATATACTTTATAACAAATCAATATGCTTTTTTGCTGTGAAATTTTCAATGTTAGAATATTGACAACATTTTCGAGTACAAGTAAATAATGTGTGCTATCGCGTTTGTCTATATTCTTCTAACAATTATATAACCTACATTTGTAATTGTATGTCGTACTCATAGGTCATATGTCAAAAATGTGGATGAGTCTAGGAGCGACACCTACATAATCACCCGACAAAACTCGGATTCTCCCAACACGATTTTTGCCTTGTGCTAAGTCTACCAGATCCCTTACTGAGCCATCAATACAAGCACAGAAAATAAAATGGACTAGAGTAATGGATCAAGTAATATTTAACACGTTGATATAACATATTGTGCTCGGACGCAAAGCAAATAATGGCTTCAAGAGGGAATCGTACTAAGTTGCAGCTGACGAGGTGTCGAAAGAAACTTACATGTACGTGAATTGGTCGAATATGAAAAACCATATGAAGTATCACAAGAAATGCTACAATGATGTGAAGGATATGCCCGTTGCTAACAGTTTTGGATAGGGCTATGAGCAAATGGTTGTAACAGCTTTGAATGAAGTTTCGAAAGAATATATGAGAGTAAGAATATCCCACAATGCTTAACTCTGAATATCTTTACGTAAAATGTATTTTCATTAGTATATCATTACCGTATTAAAGCGATTATTTTGCTAATCAATTATGCGCACTATTTTTTGTAGTCTCATCCACGAGCTGAAAGACTTTGGGGCAAAAGAATTGAGAGAATGAATGATTTAGCCATTATCATCAGAGATGATCAGGCTACTGGACGTTACATACAAGACAGTAGGAATATAGTTGCCTGCTCATCTCGTGTCCAGCGTGATTTAAATGAAACATGGTCAGATGCAAATGAGGATATGAAAGATAGTGTGGATCAATTGGCCGACAATTTATGGGACTTGACAAGTAAATCTCGATTTTCTTCTGACAGTTAGTCTAAGAAAAATCCATCAGACAACAGTACACCAAAACGTACATCCGATTCTAAGAACAATCATGGTGGGAGTACTACAAAGAAGCAAATGCGTCTTGGTCATCCTTGTGATGTACATGGCATGTTTACAAAGGCCATGCTTGATTTTGGACTTGGTAATGAATTCAATTGTACCACTAAAGTTTTAGATATCCTTAAAGAGGTGCAGGGGTTGACCAACTATGAATTCATCGACATTGGTCAGATCCTCTTCGAGGACGAGCAACTTGCATCATTCTTTATTAGTCTTTGAGAGAAATGTCATGTGGAATGGCTAAAGAAAATTTTCCATAGTTCTCAGAAAAATCTAGGTGGTGATTTTCCATGAGGAGTCATGTTTGATATCTATGTGAAACTTTTTAGACGGTTAAGCTAGTGTTTTATGGACTTTGCAGGTACTTTTTTAGAAGACGGTTGGAACTTCAAACTTTGCTTCTAGCACATTTATGTTTTGTTTCGATGTTATGGACATGTAATATCTTTATAACCTCTAACGTGTGTTTATTGACTTTACCTCTTCTTGATTTTCTTCGCTTTCGTTATATCAACTTTAGGTACTACTCAAATCTTTTATGCAGTCATTATTTTATATCTTCTTTTCATGAATTGCTATCAACAATATACTATTCATTACGTGACGGGACTAACTTATTGAGGTATCTTGTAGCACTAGGAATGTGGTGTTACTATTTAGTCCATCCATATGGCTTAACAATGTAATGTATTACCTGTATTCAAGCATATTATTGTAGATTTGGAAGTAAGTCCAGTTTCCTTTGGAGAGTTTACTTCATGATGGCGCTGAATTGTTGTCAAGAAGATACGTTATGATTCGATACAACCTCATTAACCGTAAGTACATATGAGTATTGTTCGGTCCCAAATTATGACTTTCATTGATTGAAAGAATAGGAGCTCGTTCATAAAATTTTCAAAACGTACTTGTAACACATATGGGTAAGGAAAAGAAATATTACGTTGTAGTGGTCAACCACCATCCGGGCATATATTTATCTTGGAAGGAGGCAAGGTTATAGGTTGAAGGATACATACAACAGATGTGATCATCGCTCTTTCAAATCATTGAAAGATGCGAGTGATTGGTGAAATTATAAGTAGAGCTTTCGAACTGCGAAGCATGTGGGCCAAGGGACTCATATGGAAAACACTCATATGTGTAGAACACCATCTTCTAATGAGGTAGTCAATGCAACCCCATCAACCTCAGTATTCTAACATACTGTCCCAAGCATGGTTTCTACGAATATGTTGACGAAGGAGAGCCCCTTGACAATACGGGATACAGTGGCCGCTTTGGTTGTTGGGATAATTGTTATTTTTATGGCTTTATATATTGTTATTAAACTCTAGTTCGAGTCATTAAAATGTACTTTGACCGACGACTGATGTGTCGACGAACCGAACAAGTCATATAAATAGTTTTGTCTGTTAATTATTTATTTGATATATATTCTACATGCACATTTCTTTCTTTGTGATTTAGCCACCACTTGGAAGACTACCAGGTATCATCTACAGTTTAATAATTGTAGAAATGTTAAATCTCTAGCAAATTACCCAACTCACGTCAACTACGTCGTGAGTTGGAACTACATGTCTAATACTTGAATTTTCTTTTAGATTTTAGTTAGGCTAACCATGTGTTTTCTCATTCATTACATTTTCAGGAATGTAACGTCTGGGATTCAGATAACTGATAGGGATTCAAATATAGATATGAAAAATGTAAGTGTATTATTAAAAATCCATTTTCATATACTCTATCTTGGTCTTTGCACGGGTCTTTCATGCCAATTGTTTTTATGTTATGTCACTAGGGCCAAGCTAAGCTCACTCAACCGTTTGTAAGATCATAAGTCTCCTTGTAAGGCATTGTAGGTATATAATGTATATATAGGAGAGTTAAATTGTGCTCGTTAATTCACTCATCCAAACACGTCTTATATACAAATGGTAGGACCTTTTACAGAATTGCTTGTGGGCCATAGCACAATGTTTACAATTCCAAATCCGAAAAGGTATGTGCTTTACTTGGTAATACTTAATCAAATGTATCAATTTTTGGAACAACCAACTCTATTACTGATTTATAAACCTTTTGTAATAGGGTGAGGAATTGTTGAACCTTATAATGTATGCAATGGTTGGTTCGAAATGACTTCACCACTCATTACTTTTACAACGATTGAAATGAAGTTTGCACTTGACAGATTATTTAAGAACTATCACCACTCTGAGAGTGCCTTTACAGTACAAGTGAGCCATTTGGATGGCATTTCTTCGAAGTAAGCTACATATACCTTTTAATTGTAGTCGGGTCTCTTAATGGACCATTTAATAGCCATTATATTTTCTTTCTCATGTAATATTTTTAATTTTCCAAGTGTCTTTGAGGAAATAAGCATGAGTAAGTAATTTATATGATACAGTATGACAGGTAGAGAAGTAGCTGGATCTAAAACATTTGGTTAGGGTTTGGGGGTGTTGACGACAACACCCGTTGCGATGTTGTGTTGATGTGTTAGACTTTATTCTTGCCCAACATGATTCAGTGAGTTTTACGTTGACGTTGTCTAACACGACTCGTCTAGAGCATTTCAAGTAAGAAACCCAATCGCCGAGAAAATACAATGAGTCCAACTGAAACAGATGTGAAGGTCAAGTGGACCATTGGTCGAAGAGATAGTGTGGAGCATTTACTCATAACACAAGGGTTCACAGTGTCATACAAATCCACACATCACCATGTATAGAGCCTTTCGCAAAACCAGCTGATTTGCCAAACATCTCCCAAGATTTTAGAAATATATCACTATGATGACCATGTTGGGGATTGTTTTGCAGAATTACACAGAGATGGATTTATGATAGCAATCCAAGAGCACCAAGCAAACACAAGAGAACACAAAGATTTAACGTGGAAAATCCTTTCAGGAAAAAACCATGGCACAAAGAAACGAATCTTCACTATGAAAGTAAAAATTACAAAGAGAGAAGACTTACCCGATTCAAGCAACCTTGAATCTCTCCCTTTCTTCACCCCTTTGAAACCCTAAAACCCCTTTTAGAAATCCTTGAAGTACTTTTAAGAAGCCTTAGAATATCTTAGAATGACCTCAGAGACTCTTATTTATAGTTGAGAAATCCCAACTTTCGCACTGACTTGGAATAGTTTGGAAACCACATCAAATTTACGCAGTTCGTGCACAATCTGCGTAACCTCTGACTAGTCGAACCAAAGCTCGGGCTAGTTGAAGTGCACTTCGACTAGTCGAACCTATCCTTCGACTGGTCGAATTTTTTGGAAGTTCCAAAATACATTGTTGCTGGACTTTCACCCGAACTTTCTCGGGCTAGTTGAATTTCCTCATATTTAAGACATCTGATAACAACAATCTCCATCATGTCTTCAATCTTCAAACGTGTAGCTTCCCGACCTCTTCTCTTATCTCTGCCTCGCATCATAGCTTTATCAATGTTTCTTGTGCACACTCATTCCTCCTTTTATACCATTGCCAAGCCCAGATAAGTTGCATAAAACTTGAACTTCTCTGTAGAAACGACCTTAGTGAGCATGTCTACTAAGTTCACACTGGTGTGAATCTTTTCCAGAGTTACACCTCATTCTTCAAGCATCTGTCGGACAAAGTGGTGACGAACATCAATGTGTTTAATACGTGAGTGATAAACAAAAATTTTAGCCAAATTTATAGCGCTTTCGCTGTCACAATTAACCGGCATAGCTTCCTGCTGAAGCCCCAACTGATTTATCATGCCTCTCAACCAAATGCTTTCCTTAAACGCTTCTATCACTGCCATATACTCTGCTTCGGTCGTGGAAAGAGCTACCACGGACTGAAGGTTCGACATCCAACTAATTGCTCCACCTGTTAGTACAAACGAGGAACCAAAATTCGACTTCCTGGAGTCCACACTGCCTGCGTAATCTGAATCCACATAGCCTACCAACTTTGTCCCTGTCTTCTCAAAAGTTAAGACGCAGTCTTTTGTACCTCGAATGTATCGAAGTAGCCATTTTACCGCTTCCCAATGTTGTTTGCTGAGGTTTGATATGTATCTGCTCACAACACCAATTGCCTGTGAAATATCTGGTCTCATATAGACCATGACATACATTAAACTGCCAACTGCATTCGAATAAGGCACATGAGACATAACCTGCTTTTCTTCAATTAATTTAGGATATTGTTCTGAGAAAAGCTTGAAGTGAGTTGTGTGGGGAACGCTCACCGGCTTTGCCTGGTCCATCCCATACTTAATCAACACTTTTTTAAGGTATTATGCCTGTGATAACCAAAATCTGCTCCTTTTCCTCTCTCTATGAATATCTATGCCGAAAACCCTCTTTGCAACTCCTAGATCTTTTATATCGAATGTCCCTTATAACCGAGTCTTCAGTACGTTGATTTCAGACATATCATAACTGACTATCAACATATTATCAACATACAATACTAGGATGATGAACTTGTCATCCCTCAGTGTCATATAATAGACACAGTGATCGTATTCACTCTGAGTAAACTTCTGACTTAACATGAAATAATCAAATTTCTTATACCATTGCCTAGGCGACTGTTTCAGGCCGTACAACGACCTCATTAACCTGCAAACTTTTTTCTCTGGCCCTTTAACTTCATAACCCTCTGGTTGTTTCATGTAGATTTGCTCTTTCAACTCCCCGTGCATGAATGCAGTCTTGACATCCATCTATTTCAACTCGAGATCGTATTGGGCAACCGGTGCCTGCACGAATCTGATGGATACTTGCTTAACTGCCGGCGCGAATATCTCTATAAAGTCGATTCCTTTTTTCAAAGCATACCCCTTCGCTACCAATCTTATTTTGTATCTATCATGTTTCCTTTTAAATAACCACTTACATCCGATCGCTTTTCGGCCCACTGGAACCTCCACCAGCTCCGATGTGTGGTTTTTGTGCAACAAGTCTATCTCATCATCCATAGCCGCCTTCCACTTTTTTGCATCAGGATCAACAAGAGCCTCCTGAATAGTTGACGGGTCCCTCTCATTTGTAATAATGACATATGCGATATTAGAGTCGTACCTGTATCTTGATAGTAACCTGTAATCACATGGTAAGTTCCTTTTCACAGGTGGCTGCTCCACCTGATCTTGTACCTCTGTCTGCGCATCTGTCTTTGCCTGAGTATCATCTGTGTCAATTTGGACGTCTACTATCAACCTTTCTGGTTCCTCTTACTCCTCTTGATCATTCTTGCTGAATAAGGAGATTTCATCGAATCCGACATCACAGCTAGTGATGACCTTGCATGTGACCTTGTCGAATAACCTATAACCTTTCACACCAATGTCGTAGCCAACAAAGTTGTACTTTTTGGCTCTATGGTCTAGCTTATCTCTCTCAACTGACAGTAAATGAGAGTAAGCCTCATAACTAAATATGCGCAAATCTGAGTAGTTCAGCTTATGACCACTCCATACTTCCTCTGAAATTTTGCATTCAATTGCCGTAGACGGGGATCAGTTCACCAAGTAGCGAGTCGTGTTAACGGTATCAGTCCATAAGTCTTTGCCCAATGCAACATTACTTAACATGCATCAGGCTCTCTCATAGAGAGTCCGATTTATCTGCTCTGCCACACCGTTTTGTTCGAGCGTGTGACGCACTATGTTGTGCATAATGATCCATTTATCTTTGCAGTATTCATTAAACTCAGTGGAAGTAAATTCTCCACTATCGTCAGTCCTTAAAACATTTATTTTCCGCCCTAACTGTTTTTCACCATTGTTTGAATATGGTGAAAACTTCGGATTTAGTAAACCCAAACTTTCTTGTAGTAGTCGTCAATGAATGAAACAACCCATGGTGACCCCCTAACGGAAACCTCTGGCGATGACCCTCATAAGTCAAAGTGTACATAATCAAGCACTCTCTTACATTCATATTTCCAAGATTTAAATGATAATGTAGATTGTTTACCATATATACAATGCACACATATATCTAAATCAGAATTCTTAAAAGCTGGAATCAAACAACGATCAGATAGTACCTTCATGCCCTGCTCGCTCATGTGGCCCAGACGAGCATGCCACGTATGTATAGACGTGGAATCTGCAACAGTCGTTACCGCTCCACCTGCTGAAGTGCTCCTGATCAATCTATAAAGGTTTCCGTACCTTTGCGCTCTCATAACCATGAGTATCCCTTTTGAAACTTTAAGGACACCATCAATACTAGTGAACTTGTGCCCTACAGCCTCGAGTGCACCGAGAGAAATCAAATTTTTCTTCATATCAGGAACGTGTCTGACATAAGTCAAGGTACGCTCCATCCCATCAAACATCTTGATGCTCATCGTACCAATAACCATAACATTACAGACATTGTCATTGTTCATAAAGACCTGTCCACCATCGCATTCATTGTAACTGATGAGCCAACTCCGATAAGCAGTATGTGATATAATGCTCCTGTGTCAAGGATCCACTCATCTCTAAGATTGTCATGCACGTGTCCGACCATAGATATAGACAGAACATCACCTACACTTGTTTCTTCATCATATGTGACAACATTGGCCTCCTTGGAAGAAGCCTCTGAGTTTTCTTTCTTCGTTTTAGGATTTGCGTAATCCTTCTTCATCAGTCCATTCATCACACAGTTTCAACACTTTAGTTTTCTTTTCCCCTTGCCCTTGGATTTTGATCTAGGTCTTGAAGAAGGATTTGCATAATCCTTCTTCATCTGTCCATTCATCACACAGTTTCAACACTTTAGTTTTCTTTTCCCCTTGCCCTTGGATTTTGATCTAGGTCTTGAAGATTCTATACATCGCTCAGTATTTCTTCCCTTTGTAAACAGTGCATCAGAAGATGACCCTAAACCACCGTTCATCTTTCTCACGACCTTCCATTGAAGGGCTGAGATAACGATGTCCACACTTAGGGTTTTATTTTCGGTGCACAATGAGTCTTTGAATGACTCATACGATAGTGGTAGAGTATTTAACAATTTACATGCCTGATCTTCATCTTTGATCACTTCATCCATGTCCAGCAATTTGCAAATTAATTTACTAAAATTACTGATGTGGGCCTCTACATCTCCACCCTTTACCAATCTGAAGGTGAATAACTGTAACTTTAAGTGTAAGCGATTCTCAGTGGATTTTTTAGCATAAATATCCTCTAACTTCACCCATAAACTGGTTGCAGTTTTCTCCATTAAAACATTATAGAGGACCTCATCCGTGAGACATAAACGGATTGAGGATAAGACCTTATTAAGATTATTCCATTCATCATCAGCCATGGTAGACTTTCTCTCCTCAAGAGCACCATCCTCACATTGCTTGGTTAAGGAACTGATCATCTTAATATTCCATAATTTAAAATTATTTTTCCCCGAATACTTCTCAATATCATACCTAGTGCTTCCTATTGATGCTAATCCTACAGATTCAAATTTCTGTCTCAACGATTGCTTTAATACCACTTGTTGGGGATTGTTCTACGGAATCACACAGAGATGGATCTAGGATAGTAATCCAAGAGCACCAAGCAAACATAAGAGAACACAAAGATTCAATGTAGAAAATCCTTTCGGAAAAAAAACCATTGCACAAAGCGACAAATCTTCACTATGAAAGCATAAATTACAAAGAGAGAAGACTTCCGGATTTAAACAACCTTGAATCTCTCCCTTTCTCAATCCCTTTGAAACCCTAGAACCTCTTTTAGAAACCCTTGGAGTACTTTTAAGAAGCCTTAAAATATCTTAGAATGACCCTATAAACTCCTATTTATAGTTGGAAAATTCCAACTTTCATACTAACTTGAAATAGTTTGGAAACCGTATCAAATTTATGCAATCCGCGCACAATCTATCTAACCTCCAACTAGTTTAACCAAAGCTCGGGCTAATCGAAGGGCACTTCGACTAGTCGAACCTGATCTTCGACTGGTCGAATTTATCAGAGGTTCTAAAATAATTTGTTGTTGGACTTTCATCCGAACTTTATCGGCTTAGTTGAATTTCCTCATATCGAAAACATCCGTTAACAACAAACTAGACTCATCGATATTCAAACAAACCTAAATTATAATCTTCACGTAATCAAGTTAAGACCTCAATCCAAACATGAACATGTCCAGACGTCGTAGCATAGATCGTGTTCTTCCATACAATCCAAATACTTATCCAACATAGCCCATTCTCCCCAAATTCACGTCAAAACCTAACATACCATGATTAATAATCATGTTGTTATTTAAATCCTAGCCTATGCTCAACCAATCCGATGCGCCAAACGCCCTTGGTAGGACGCAGATTCCCTGCGAAAGCCTTTTGCAGGAAGTTCCTGCACTGGGAACTTAGATGGGGCCCACTGTGATGTTTGTGAGAAATCCTCCCCTTTCATTAGTTTCCTGAGTTCATTTAAGGACATGCCAAAAATGAACCGTATCTAAATCTCAAGTGGGCCATGCTAAAGGAAAATGTGGTTAGGAAAATTCCTACAATTGAAACCTACTTGGGTTTGACAATGATGTTTACATGCCATCCATACCATTAATAATTTCATTCCTACTGGATGAACTGAAATAACAAATATTAGCATTATTCAAAACTTCCGTGGCCTGCGAATATTTCAACCGTGGACATTTAATTATCAAGTTTTTAGTTGACCTGTGCTTTGAAAACGGTTCATTTTTGGCATCATGTTTTAAAATAAACTTAAAAAACGGATGGACGGGTAGGATTTCTCACAAACATCACTGTAGACCCACCTAGGTTTCCAGCGCAGTAACTTCCTGCGAAAGTCTTTCGCAGTAATCCGCGTCCTTAGTAGCGTTTGTTTGAACGAGGACTCATTCATCGTTCCACCACACGCGCCTACCGACTACTGCGTTGGAATCACGCAACTGGATGACGTGGCGGCTCCGACGTCCTTATCCGACAACCTACCGCCTCAAGAAAAGCGTGTCTAATTCGGCCGTCCATCTTTTTCACTTGCCTATCACCACCGTCCATCTGTTCACCGCTTGCCTATAAATAAAGCCAAAGAATCTACTCCCTAGACGTTCTCCAAAGCAGGTATCCGCTCCTTGGTTTTCGATCGCCTGATTTCGAGATTTCGAGGTCCTTTTCTGAGTTTCTCAGGAATTCTAGGTTTTTTTTTTCGCGATTTCTCTGTTGATGATTCTTTCGGCTTCTGATGTAGTGATCCGTGCATGAGAATCGATTTTTCAATCTCCTGTGTTTGCTGAGATTGCCTTCCAATCTTGTGGTCAGTTATATATATTTGAGATTTTTTGGATCTTGAGGGTTTGGATTTGAGACGATCGATCCTTTTAGATTACGGAATTGAGACGATTCTATGATATTTTGGAGGAGTTGAGATTATCAATGTTGTTTTTATCATCTATGCCGTCTTGCTCTCTCTATCTACATGTATTTTTTTTTATTGGTTTTTGAGGGTTTGGAATTGAGATGATCGATCCTTTTAGATTGCGGAATTGAGACGATTCTTCCAGATTTTGGAGTCAAGATGATCGATGTTGCTTTTATTTTCTATGCCGTCTTGCTCTCTCTATCTATATGTTTTTATTTCCTTATATCTTGGGTGTCCGTTCTTCCTGAAGATTTTGGGAGTTTTTTATGGGGCATTCGTCGTTCTTTCTCTTTCATCGCTTCATTTATGTTCTGTAGTTTTTCTTTCAACGATGTTGCGGCAGATCTGATGTGGGTTCCATTGGAGGAGGAAATATTAGTCGTTCGTTAACAAGATCTGCTTGGAGTTGTTGATTGCAACAGATATTCAACCACGGCCTTGTTTCATCTAAAGAAAGGGAGTCTTCTTGAGGAGTTTTGCTTCATCTGGAATTTTCTTTTCGTACCTCACTTTTTTGTGAATCTATGTTGAAGTGCGTCTGTTGGTTTATTCATTCTTCAGGGAGAGCAAGATTCATTGGGGCCTGCATTAGGAGACAGCGAACTTTCCTATTATTTGCAAAGAGGGGTTCTTTCTAATCCTATAAATGTGCTTTGGCATTGCTTATTTTGTGTTGTTCGTTTCTGTATGCGTTCAGTATGTTGGAATTTCTAAATGGCTCTGATTTGGATCTCAGGGCTGTGGAATTATCTTTATGCATCAACTAATACAGCAATTTGCAACATGGTTTATCGCTAAAGGGGGGTTTCATTGCTCAAAAATTTCTCTTTGGTTCTATTGGTGTGGTTTTTTGTCAAATTTGTGAAACTACGTGCCATGTTTGGCATTTCAGGTTGCCGATGGCAATGGCAATGGACTATCGACAACTATTAGATGCCAACTGTAAGTTGTGAACTTCCAAACAACATAAGGAAGCCCTTTCCTCTTTAGGATAGAATATGGAATGGTTGAGGATCCAACATGTGGGATATGATGATATCTATGTATTGATGAATTATGAGCTGTTAGCTTTGAAACTCAACAATGCTAGATACGCTTTTTGGAATAACTTTGTTCTTTTATGGTTTAAGAGGAAAAGGTTGATGCGATTGCTTTCATGCTCTAAGAGAAATAGATGATCAGAAACCATATTTTTTGGTTGTGTTATGGTTCCAGAGAATTATATGGCCGATTTGCTTGTCAACTTTTTCCTTACCGGCTTCAGTGAAATGGATGGTCATGATCCTATCAATGATAATTTCGCCGGGTTCTTGGTCTAGATTCTCAACATCCAATATCTGGTCATATACTGCCATTCCTATGATCAGTATGTTTTCTAGATGTTTATTTGCATCTTCTGGCTGTGATGCAGACTTGCTGAAGAGTTTGGAATTGAGGCGGTCTTCTGAAATTTTATGAGTTTGGAAATGAGAAGATTCGTGTTCCCACTTGGATGTTTCGCTTGTTTTTACTTTCGACTTGGTTTCTATTCTTGTTAAATTTTTTGGAAAGCCATTACCTTACCTGCTTTGCCTTGTAATGATCCAGCTCTTTTGTGATAGACAAGGCCTTTGTTTTGTGAACATTCTGATAGTTGCTTATAGGTAATCGTTCTTTTCTTCCCCCCTCTCATTTGATTTAGTTCTCTGTATGCTGTGGCATATTTGATATGAATTTCATTGATGTATTTATATTAGCGTCAACATATTCTGATGGTGGCAAAAGAGGGGTTTCTTTGAGATATGTAAACTTTTCCTACTCTTTTTTTTTTTTTTTTGTATATATATATATATATATTATATATATATATATATATATATATATAATTTTAAATTTTGCTTTAGGTAGCTAAGTTGTTTTTACATGTTAAGTGTCTCTGTCAGTTTCCTTTTCTTTAGGCAGGCAAGATTTGTGGAGGTGGTGATGGTATGCGTCAATCTGTCTTAAGGGGGTCCTAATGTAAAACTATCATGGGAAGATAAGTAGTTTGCAGAAAATTGAAAGCCTATCTACCGATTTGTAGCCCCAAAGAAATCACCAAAGAACACCAATAGAAAGTTTCTCTATACATGTAAGTTGTGTACAAATATCCCTTTTTATGTTCAAACCATTCCCTTGATTTATGCAAAACTAGGCTACCCAAAATTTATGGATAACTCCCATTGCCTTACCAATGGATGAAACTCTGTAGCCTTACCAATGGATGAAACTCTATAGCCTTACCATTGTGTATATTCTGCCATATGAGGAATATCCTGCTTATGTCCTTACCATTGTGTATATTCTGCCATATAAAGAATATCCTGCATATATACCATAAGCATGATTGTTTTATTTGTACACAGAGAGAGAGATGCTCTAGGGAGTAACATGAAGAAAATGTAGAATCAGTATATGTAGGACTTGGTGGTTTGATCCATCATTAGATTCCCTAGGATTACATTGTTAGAGTTGCCCTTTATGATTAGCTGATAAAGTGACTAGTGTTGTTTCTTTCATGTTTCCAATATATACACTGTTTTACCTGGCATGGTTTAGGGTTCTCTAACAAGGATGTACTGGAATGGGCTCTTGTATATTCCTTTCTTTGGGTTGTAGCTTTTCCCACATCTTGGCTTTTTTTTTTTTCCAATAAAATTACCATTACCTTTCATACACATATATTATTTGCGTATATATACATATACATATACGTGTGTGTAATATTCCTTTCTTTGGGTTGTAGCTTTTGCACCATCTTGGCCTTTTCTTATGTGTGTGTATATATACATATACATGTGTGTGTTCTCTGTGTGTGTGTATTCTATGTATATATGTATGTGTGTCCATACATACGTATGTTTTAAATATCGACGATATCGGCCGATATATTCCACGAAACACATAGGTGTTGCTGATATATACCACATGTTCGATTCAGTGAGCATTTTCAATTTTTGATCCTCATTTTCTGTTGAAATCATGTTAAATCAGTGTTAAATGGTTGGAAATTCATTAGTTCTTCATGTTTTCCATGAAAAATCATGGAGTTTGAGTTTTGATAATGATATCCATTAGTTCTTCATGTGCTCCATTTTTTTTTTTTTTTTGAAAATTTCCGTCAACCAGCATGTATTCGTTAAGTACTTGTCAACTTTTAGAAAAAATAAAAATCAATTTCAATTAAAATTAATAAAAATTAATAAAATAATATATATATTTTAAATTTCCCTTCAACTAGTTGCCAATTGAGACTAATTTCGAAGTATTTAGGAGTGGCTGATGTTTGATGAAATGATAATCACATACACTCTTAAATGTTATGCAATCAATTTGAATATAATTTGCATTAGTTCAGTTAGACAACGCATAGCTTAGGACCCTATACAACAGAAACCTATTACATGCACTTCTTTTTTGAAATGTTATGATTTAAAAGTGTATTAAGATCTTTTTAAACAATTCCTCTGAGTTTTATTGTAAATTCAACCGTTTTCCCAATGTTCCCGATGTTCCCCAAAAAGTGCAATAAATTATCCGATACAAACGATATATATCGTGCGATAACTGATACGTATATGTATCACAAGGATGTGATATGTAACGCGATACCGATATTTCGAACACCGATACATACATGTGTGTGTGTGTGCGTGTGTGTGTGTGTGTGTGTGTGTGTGTGTGTGTGTGTGTGTGGTGTGTGATATACACATGTACACCATTGTGATCTCACACACACATTGTTGCGATCATGTTTGTTGTGTTTCTGTCATGGTTTCAAAAATAGATGGTCATGATATATATTTTTTTAAATGGTCCCAAAGAAATAGATGCCAAAATCCTGGTCAATTGTTCAATCCATTAATGACAACATGTTTTTCAGCTTTGCTAAAAGGGGGTTTCATTTCAGAGTTTCAATTCTTTAATTCTGATTGTGGTTTATATTGTTAGTTGTTTGTGAAATCTGTGTTTGTCTTTTCAGATTGGTGTGCAATTTTTTGTCGGAAGATGCCAACTCCCAAATCATCATAGGGTTGTCATAGAACATAGAATGGTTGAGGATCGAGCATGTGGGACATGATATTTATTCATGAATTGTTTCATGCTTTTTAGGGAACTATATGGTCATGATCTATCTTTTTTGGTTCTTTCATGGTTCCAGATAGATATACCTGCAAGATGCTTATCATTTCGGTTCTTGATTGCCTAAGAGAATGAGACAATGATGACCTGTCAACGCTAACATGGATGGTTCTTTGTCTAAATTCAAAACTTTGACTCTGTTCCTTTACTGCAACTATTGCGATCATTATGTCTTTAGCTCCTCTCTGTCTGTGATGCAAACTTGTCTAGGAATATGGAATTGGGAAGATTTGCACTTGGAAAGTAGGCAACAATGTCTCTTTATGCTTGCGTTATGTTGCTCATCTAGTGTATGCATTTAATATGTTGTCATAGTGGTTCTTATTTGAATCTCAGGGATGCGAGAGTGTTCCATCGAGTAACGAGTACAAGATTGGCAGCATGGCTTGCTGCTTGCTATAAGGGGGTCTCATTGCAGTGTTTTGTTTTGTTTTATTCTGTGGGTGGTTATTTCAGATGTTTTTGAAATCTATTTATCTATTTTGCTTCTTTCATGGTTCCAGATGGATAGACCTACAAAGTCCTTGTCATTTTGGTTCTTGATTGCTTCAGAGAATGAGATGGCGATGATGTATGGAATGCTAATATAGAGGGCTCTTTGTCTAGATTCACAACTACAACTCTCTGTTCCTTTACTGCAATTATTGCGATCATTATGTTTTTAGGTCCTCTCTCTCTGTGATGCAGACTTGTCTGGGAATATGGAATTGGGAAGATTTGCACTTCGAAAGTAGACGGCAATTTGTCTCATTATTGGAGAAGGGGGTTTTCCAAATAATGTTCATCTAGCGTATGCATTTAATATGTTGTCATAGTGGTTCTTATTTGAATATCAAAGATGCGAGTGTGTTCCATTGAGTAACGAATACAAGATTGGCAGCATGGCTTGGTGCTTGCTATAAGGGGGTCTCGTTGTAGTGTTTTGATTCTTTGATTCTGTTTGTGGTTATTTCAGATTTTTGTGAAATCTATTTTATCTTTTTTGCTTCTTTCACGGTTCCAGATGGATAGACCTGCAATATCCTTGTCATTTTGGTTCTTGATCGCTTTGGAGAATGAGATGGCGATGATCTATCGAATGCTAATATTGAGGGTTCTTTGTCTAGATTCACAACTTCAACTCTCTGTTCCGTTGTTCCTTTATTGCAATTATTGCGACCATTATGTATTCAGGTCCTCTCTGTCTATGATGCAGACTTGTCTAGGATTATGGAATTGGGAAGATTTGCACTGGGAAAGTAGGTGGCAATTTGTCTCATTATTGGAGAAGGGGGTTTTCCAAAGAATGTTCTCTTTATGCATGTGTTATGTTGCTCATCTGGTGTATGCATCCAATATGTTGTAATAGTGGTTCTTATTTGGATCTCAGGGATTCAAGTGTTCCATTGACTAATGAGTACAAGATTGGCAGCATGGCTTGGTGCTTACTATAAGGGGGTCTCGTTGTAGTGTTTTGATTCTTTGATTCTGTTGGTGGTTATTTCAAATGTTTGTGAAATCTATTTATCTTTTTTGCTTCTTTCATGGTTCCAGATAGGTAGACCTGGAAGATCCTTGTCATTTTGGTTCTTGATCGCTTCGGAGAATGAGATGGCGATGATCTATCAAACGCTAATATCAAGGGTTCTTTGTCTAGATTCACAACTTCAACTCTCTGTTCCTTTACTGCAATTATTGCGATCATTATGTATTTAGGTCCTCTCTGTCTGTGATGCAGACTTGTCTAGGAAATATGGAATTGGGAAGATTTGCAGTGGGAAAGTAGGCGGCAATTTGTCTCATTATTGGAGAAGGGGTTTTTACAATGAATGTTCTCTCTTTATGCTTGTGTTATGTTGCTCATATGGTGTATGCATTTAATATGCTGTCATAATGGTTCTTATTTGGATCTCAGGGACGCGAGTGTGTTCCATCAACTAATGAGTACAAGATTGGTAGCATGCATGGCTTGCTGCTTGCTATAAGGGGGTGTCGTTACAGTGCTTCGATTCTTTGATTCAGTTGGTGGTTATTTTAGATGTTTGTGAAATCTGTGTTTGGCTTTTCAGGTTGGCGATGGATTATTGCCGACTTCAAAAGCTTCATCCTAGCACATAGACGATGGAAAGTCCCAAACAATGTAGGGCTAGTACGTGTTAGGGAAGAGAACATGGAGCGGTTGAGGATCTAGAATGCGGGGTATGATACTCGTTAATTATGAGCCGCACTTTTGAAACTGAACTGCCATTAGCATGAAGGGGTGTGCCTTCGCTGGAGTTGCTCTTTGTGAGCAACTCATTTATTGAGTAATTTTGGTTCTTTCATGGTTTTAAAGTAAATATCCCACTCTGGTCACTTTTGTGCCTTTAGAGAACTAGACGGTCATATCCATAGCCTCTCTCTCCACACACATCTTGGCTTTTCTTATGTGTATATATATACAATCGTGTTCTCTGTGTGTGTTGTGTGCATATATATATATATATGTGTGTGTGTGTGTGTGTGTGTGTGTGTGTGCGTGTGTGTGTGTGTGTATACACATATACACATGTACACCATTGTGATCTCTCTCTCTCTCTCTCCCTCTCTCCACACACACACACACACACACACACACCACACCCACCCACCCTGTTGTGATCATGTTTATTGTGTTTCTGTCATGGTTTAAAAAATAGACGGTCATGATTTTTTTTTTTTAAATGGTCCCAGAGAAATAGATGCCAAGATCCTTTGGTCAATTGTTCGAATCCATTAGTGAGGACAAGATTGACAACATGTTTTTCGGCTTGCTAAAAAGGGGTTTCATTGCAGAGTTTCAATTCTTTAATTCTGATTGTGGTTTATGTTGTCAGTTGTTTGTGAAATCTGTGTGTCTTTTCAGATTGGTGTGCAATTGTTTGCCAACTTTAAAGCTTTATCCCAACAAACAGAAGATGCCAACTCCCAAATCAGCATAGGGTTGTCGTAGAGGATGGAATGGTTGAGGATCGAGCATGTGGGACATGATATTTATTCATGAATTGTTTCATGCTTTTTAGGGAACTATACGGTCATGATCTATCTTTTATGGTTCTTTCATGGATCCAGATAGATATACCTGCAAGATGCTTGCCGTTTTGGTTCTTGATCGCCTTAGAGAATGAGACGGTGATGATATGTCAACGCTAATATGGATGGTTCTTTGTCTAAATTCACAACTTCAACTCTGTTCCTTTACTGCAATTATTGCGATCATTATGTCTTTAGCTCCTCTCTCTCTGTGATGCAGACGTGTCTAGGAATATGGAATTGGGAAGACTTGCACTTGGAAAGTAGGCATCAATGTCTCATTATTGTTGAAGAGGGTTTTGCAAGGAATTTTTTATGCTTGTGTTATGTTTGCTCATCTGGTGTATGCATTTAATATGTTGTCATAATGGTTCTTATTTGAATCTCAGGGATGCAGGTGTGTTCGATCGAGTAACGAGTACAAGATTGGCAGCATGGCTTGCCCCTTTCTATATGGGGGTTTCGTTGCAGTGTTTTGATTCTTTGATTCTGTTGGTGGTTATTTCAGATGTTTGTGAAATCTATTTATCTTTTTTGCTTCTTTCATGGTTCCAGATGGATAGACCTTCATTGTCCTTGTCATTTTGGTTCTTGATTGCTTCGGAGAATGAGATGGCGATGATCTGTCGAATGCTAATATCGAGGGTTCTTTGTCTAGATTCACAACTTCAACTCTCAGTTCATTTACTACAATTATTGCGACCATTATGTATTCAGGTCCTCTCTGTCTGTGATGCAGACTTGTCTAGGAATATGGAATTGGGAAGATTTACACTTGGAAAGTAGGCGGCAATTTGTCTCATTATTGGAAGAAGGGGGTTTTCCAAAGAATGTTCTTTCTTTATGCATGTGATATGTTGCTCATCTGGTGTGCATCCAATATGTTGCTCATCTGGTGTGCATCCAATATGTTGTCATAGTGGTTCTTATTTGGATCTCAGGGTTTCAAGTGTTCCATTGACTAATGAGTACAAGATTGGCAGCATGGGTTGGTGCTTGCTATAAGGTGGTCTCGTTGCGGTGTTTTGATTCTTTGATTCTGTTGGTGGTTATTTCAGATGTTTGTGAAATCTATTTATCTTTTTTGCTTCTTTCATGGTTCCAGATAGATAGACCTGGAAGATCCCTGTCATTTTGGTTCTTGATCGCTTCAGAGAATGAGATGGTGATGATCTATCAAACGCTAATATTGACGGTTCTTTGTCCATATTCACAACTTCAACTCTGTTCCTTTACTGCAAGTATTGCGATCATTATGTATTTAGGTCCTCTTCGTCTGTGATGCAGACTTGTCTAGGAATATGGAATTGGGAAGATTTGCAGTGGGAAAGTAGGCGGCAATTTGTCTCATTATTGGAGAAGGGGTTTTTGCAATGAATGTTCTCTCTTTATGCTTGTGTTATGTTGCTCATATGGTGTATGCATTTAATATGTTGTCATAATGGTTCTTATTTGGATCTCAGGGACGCTAGTGTGTTCCATCGACAAATGAGTACAAGATTGGCAGCATGCATGGCTTGCTGCTTGCTACAAGGGGGTGTCGTTACAGTGCTTCGATTCTTTGATTCAGTTGGTGGTTATTTTAGATGTTTGTGAAGTCTATGTGTTTGGCTTTTCAGGTTGGCGATGGATTATTGCCAACTTCAAAAGCTTCATCTTAGCACATAGATGATGGAAAGTCCCAAACAATGTAGGGCTGGTACGTGTTAGGGAAGAGTACATGGAGCGGTTGAGGATCTAGAATGCGGGGTATGATACTCGTTAATTATGAGCCGCACTTTTGAAACTGAACTGCCATTAGCATGAAGGGGTGTGCCTTTGCTGGAGTTGCTCTTTGTGAGCAACTTATTTATTGAGTAATTTTGGTTCTTTCATGGTTTTAAAGTAAATACCCCACTCTGGTCACTTTTGTGCCTTTAGAGAACTAGACGGTCATATATCCATAGCCTCTCTCTCTCCACACACACACACAAAAAATCAAAAATTCAAAAGAGGAGGAGAAAAAAGAGAGAAGAAATATTATAGTTATTTTTATTGTTGGAAGTGTTGGACAGCCAAAATCCTTTGTCAATTTGGTCCTCAATGTCTTCAAAGAATCAAATGATCATCTTTTACTGCAACTACTGTGATCATTATGTAATCTGGATGTGTTTGTTTGGGTCCCTCTTGGCTGTGTTGCAGGCTTGTTGAGTTTTTAGGAATTTGGACTAGAGAAAATTCCTGTTTGGACTCGGAATTTGGACTTGAGAAAATATTGTAGAAATTTTTTACGGTTATGCTTGTGTTATTTTGTGTACATTTGATATGTTGAGTTTTCTCAGTGGGGCTGGTCTGATTTGGATCTCAGGACGATATATAATTGGACCATCTATTGATGAGCACACGACTGGCAACATGGTTTATTGCTTGCTTGCAAAAGGGGACGTCTCATTGCAGAGTTTCCTCTATTCTTCATTTCTATGGTTTATTTATATCATCAGATTTCGTGAATCTATGTGTATGCTTGGCTTTTCAGGTTTAGGCTTGCGATGAATTATTGCAGACCCTAAAGCTTTATCTATCTTACCTGTCAAAAAAGGAAAATAAAAAAAAGAGAGAAAAAAGCTTTATCGATGAAAAGAGAGAGAAGACACCCAACTCCCACAACATATGGTAGCTGTTGATTGCAACAAATATTCAACTGCTGCCTTGGAGGAAGAAATATTAGTCCATTTTATCAAGATCCGCTCGGAGCTGTTGGTTGCAACAGATTCAACCACTGCTTTGTTTTATCTAAGAAAGGGGGTTTCTTTGATGAGTTTTGCTAAATCTGGGTTTCTTTTTTGGTAGCTCAGCATATTTGGTGAATCTATGTTGAGTACCTCTGTTGGTTTCTTCATTCTTCAGGGAGAGCAAGATTTGTGGGGCCTGCATTAAGAAACTGCCACCTTTCCTATGATTGTAGAAGGGGTTTTTTCTACTCTTATAAATGTTCTTTGGCTGTGCTTATTTTGTGTTGCTCGTTTCTGTATGTATTCAGTATGAGGAATTTCTAAGTTGCTCTGATTTGGATCTCAGGGCTGTGGAATTGTCTTTATCCATCAATTAGTACTGGATTTGGCAACATGGTTTATCGCTAAAGGGGGTTTCATTGCAGAATTTCTTCTCTTTGGTTCTGTTGGTTTGTTTTGTCAATTTTTCATGAAACTACGTGCTGTGTTTGGCCTTTCAGGTTGTTGTTGGCAATGGCAATGGATTATCGACGACTGTAAGATGCCAAACTGTAAGTTGTGAACTTCCAAACGACATGAGGAAGCTGTTTCGGTTCTCTTTAGGGAAAGATGGAATGGTTGAGGATTGAGCATGTGGGACATGATTATTTCTATATTTGATAAATTATGAGCTGATGCTGTTGAAACTCAATAGTGCTTGATTTGCCTTTTGCAATCAATTTGTTCTTTCATGATTTAGGAGGGATTTTGGTCGTTGTATGGTTCCATAGAAATAGATGGTCAAGATGCTTGCCAATTTTTTTCCCCTTAATGGCTTCAGAGAGAGGGAGGGTTATGGTCTTATCGAATGATTATTCTGCTGGGTTCTTGGTCTAGATTCAGGTGGTTTTCTGATGATTTTTTCAGAGTTTAGAAATGAGAAGATTCGTGTTCCCTCTTGGATGTTTCGCTTGTTTTTACTTTCTACTTGGTTTCTATTTTTGTTAAAGTTTTGGAAATTCTTTACCTTTACCTGTTTTGCCTTGTAATGGTCTGGCTCTTTTGTGATAGACAAGGCCTTTGTTTTGTGAAGATTCTGATGGTTGCTTATAGGCAATTGTTCTCCCCTCCCCAACCCTTCTCTGAATATGTTGTGGCAGATCCAATTTGAATCTCATTGATGGATTTATATTAGCCTCAACATATTCTGATGGTGGCAAAAGAGGGGTTTATTTGAGATATATGAACTTTTCCTACTCTTTTTAATTATAATAAATTTTTAAAATTTGCTTTATGTGGCTGAGTTGTTTTGACATGTTAAGCGTGTCTCTGTCAGTTTCCTTTTCTTTAGGCAGGCAAGATTTGTGGAAGTTGTGATGGGAGGCATCAATCTGTCTTAAGGGGGTCCTAATGTAAAACTATCATGGGAAGTTGACTAGTTTGCAGAAAATTAAAAGCCTACCTACTGATTTGTGGCCCCAAAGAAATAACCAAAGAATAAACTGATGTATCGACTCACCAATAGAAAGTTTCCCTATTCATGTCAGTTGTTTACAAATATCCCTTTTTATATTCAAGCTATTCCCTTGATTTATGCAAAACTAGGCTACCCAAAATTTATGGACAACTCCCATTGCCTTTGAACTGCTAGAACTTGCATGTGTGGATTGGCAAAAGTGCGAATGCACTTGCCCTAAATAGTAGTGGTGAGGATATCTCCCACAATATTTTAAAACTCTATAAAATAGGAAATAACTCAAATTATTCTCAAAATATGCTGTGTATTGGGGCTCAATACACAGTCATATGGTTGTGTATATAGCTGAACATGTATATACCCTTACCATTGTGTATATTCTGCCATATGAGGAATATGCTGCATATACCCTTACCACTGTGTATATTCTGCCATATAAGGAATATCCTGCGTATATACCATCAACATGATTGTTTTATTTGTACACAGAGATAGACATGCTCTAGGGAGTAACATGAAAAAAACGTAGAATCAGTATATATAGGACTTGGTTGTTTGATCCATCATTAGATTCCATTTGAGGGTTTACATTGTTAGAGTTGCCGTTTGTGATTAGCTGAGAAAGTGACTAGTTTTCGTTCTTTCATGCTTCCAATATATACGCTGTTTTACCTGACATGGTTTATGGTCTCTCTAACAGGGATGTATGTTGTATATTCCTTTCTTTGGGTTGTAGCTTTTGCCCCATCTTGGCTTTTTTTTTTTCCCCAATAAAATTACCATTACCTTTCATACACATATAATGTGTATGTATACATATACGTATATGTGTGTGTAATATTCCTTTCTTTGGGTTGCAGCTTTGGCGCACCATCTTGGCTTTTTCTGATGTGTATATATATACAATTGTGTGTGTGTGTGTGTGTGTGTGTGTGTGTGTGTGTACATATATGTGTGCGTGTATAGACATGTACACCATTGTGATCTCTCTCTCTCTCTCTCACACACACACACACAAACAGACCCTGTTGTGATCATGTTTGTTGTGTTTCTGTCATGGTTTAAAAAATAGACGGTCATGATTCTTTTTTTTTTATTATTTTTTATTTTTTTTAAATGATCCCAGAGAAATAGATGCCAAGATCCCCGGTCAATTGTTCGAATCCATTAGTGAGGACAAGACTGACAACATGTTTTTCGGCTTGCTAAAAAGGGGTTTCATTGCAGAGTTTCAATTCTTTAATTCTGATTGTGGTTTATGTTGTCAGTTGTTTGTGAAATCTGTGTTTGTCTTTTCAGATTGGTGTGCAATTGTTTGCCGACTTTAAAGCTTTATCCCAGCAAACAGAAGATGCCAACTCCCAAATCAGCATAGGGTTGTCGTAGAGGATGGAATGGTTGAGGATCGAGCATGTGGGACATGATATTTATTTATGAATTGTTTCATGCTTTTTAGGGAACTATACGGTCATGATCTATCTTTTTTGGTTCTTTCATGGATCCAGATAGATATACCTGCAAGATGCTTGCCATTTTGGTTCTTGATCGCCTCATAGAATGAGACGGTGATGATATGTCAACACTAATATGGATGATTCTTTGTCTAAATTCACAACTTCGACTCTGTTCCTTTACTGCAATTATTGCGATCATTATGTCTTTAGCTCCTCTCTCTCTGTGATACAGACTTGGAAAGTAGGCATCAATGTCTCATTATTGTAGAAGGGGGTTTTGCAATGAATTTTTTTATGCTTGTGTTATGTTTGCTCATTTGGTGTATGCATTTAATATGTTGTCATAGTGTGGTTCTTCTTTGAATCTCAGGGATGCAGGTGTGTTCCATCGAGTAACGAGTACAAGATTGGCAACATGGCTTGCTGCTTCTATAAGGGGGTCTCGTTGCAGTGTTTTGATTCTTTGATTCTGTTGGTGGTTATTTCAGATGTTTGTGAAATCTATTTATCTTTTTTGCTTCTTTCATGGTTCCAGATGGATAGACCTTCATTGTCCTTGTCATTTTGGTTCTTGATCGCTTCGGAGAATGAGATGGCGATGATCTATCGAATGCTAATATCGAGGGTTCTTTGTCTAGATTCACAACTTCAACTCTCAGTTCATTTACTACAATTATTGCTACCATCATGTATTCAGGTCCTCTCTGTCTGTGATGCAGACTTGTCTAGGAATATGGAATTGGGAAGATTTGCACTTGGAAAGTAGGCGGCAATTTCTCTCATTATTGGAGAAGGGGGTTTTCCAAAGAATGTTCTTTCTTTATGCATGTGTTATGTTGCTCATCTGGTGTATGCATCAAATATGTTGTCATAGTGGTTCTTATTTAGATCTCAGGGATGCAAGTGTTCCATTGAGCAATGAGTACAAGATTGGCAGCATGGGTTGGTGCTTGCTATAAGGGTGTCTTGTTGCAGTGTTTTGATTCTTTGATTCTATTGGTGGCTATTTCAGATGTTTGAGGAATCTATTTTTTTTTTGCTGCTTTCATGGTTTCAGAGAGATAGACCTGGAAGATCCTTGTCATTTTGGTTCTTGATCGCTTCAGAGAATGAGATGGCGATAATCCATCAAACACTAATATCAAGGGTTCTTTGTCTAGATTCACAACTTCAACTCTCTGTTCCTTTATTGCAATTATTGCGATCATTATGTATTCAGGTCCTCTCTGTCTGTGATGCAGACTTGTCTAGGAATATGGAATTGGGAAGATTTGCACTAGGAAAGTAGGCTGCAATTTGTCTCATTATTGGAGAAGGGGTTTTTGCAATGAATGTTCTCTCTTTATGCTTGTGTTATGTTGATCATATGGTGTATGCATTTAATATGTTGTCATAATGGGTTCTTATTTGGATCTCAGGGATGCGAGTGTGTTCCATCGACAAATGAGTACAAGATTGGCAGCATGCATGGCTTGCTGCTTGCTACAAGGGGGTGTCGTTACAGTGCTTCGATTCTTTGATTCAGTTGGTGGTTATTTCAGATGTTTGTGAAATCTATGTGTTTGGCTTTTCAGGTTGGCGATGGATTATTGCCGACTTCAAAAGCTTCATCCCAGCACAGAGACGATGGCAAGTCCCAAACAGTGTAGGGCTGGTACGTGTTAGGGAAGAGAACATGGAGCGGTTGGGGATCTAGAATGTGGGGGATGATACTGTTAATTATGAGCCGCACCTTTGAAACTGAACCGCCATTAGCATGAAGGGGTGTGCCTTTGCTGGAGTTGCTCTTTGTGAGCAACTCATTTATTGAGTAGTTTTGGTTCTTTCATGGTTTTAAAGTAAATACCCCACTCTGGTCACTTTTGTGCCTTTAGAGAACTAGATGGTCATGTCCATAGCCTCTCTCTCTCTCCCAAAAAAAAAAAAAAAAAATCAAAAGAGGAGAAAAGAAAAAAAGAGAAGAAATATTATAGTTATTTTTATTGTTGGAAAGTGTTGGACAGCCAAAATCCTTTGTCAATTTGGTCCTCAATGTCTTCAAAGAATCAATTGATCATCTTTTGCTGCAATTACTGTTATCATTATGTAATCTGGTTGTGTTTGTGTGGGTCCCCTTGGCTGTGTTGCAGACTTGTTGAGTTTTTAGGAATTTGGACTTGAGAAGATTCCTGTTTGCACTCGGAAGTTGGAAGTAGGCGGCAATTGGTCTCAATATTGTAGATCCGGGTTTCTTAGAAATATACTTTGGGTATGCTCGTGTTGTATTGTGTACATTTGATATGTTGAGTTTTGTCAATGGGGCTGGTCTGATTTGGATCTCAGGGCGCTATATAATTGGACTATCTATTGATGAGCACATGACTGGCAACATGGTTTATTGCTTGTGAAAGGGGGCGTCTCATTGCCGTGTTTCCTCTATTTTTCATTTCTATGGTTCGTTTATATCAACAGATTTCGTGAAATCTACGTGTATGCTTTGCTTTTCAGGTTTAGGCTTGCGATTGATTATTGCTGACCCTAATGCTTTATCCACCTTACCTGTAAAAAAAGGATAAGAAAAAAAAGAGAACAAAGCAAAAAATTGAGAAAAAAGCTTTATCGATGAAAAAGAGAGAAGACACCCAACTCCCACAACATATGGTAGTTGTTGATTGCAGCAGATATTGAACTGCCGCTTTAGAGGAAGAAATATTAGTCCTTTTTATCAAGATCCGCTCAGAGCTGTTGATTGCAACAGATTCAACCACTGCCTTGTTTTATCTAAGAAAGGGGGTTTCTTGATGAGTTTTGCTAAATCTGGATTTCTCTTTTGGTAGCTCACATATTTGGTGAATCTATGTTGAGTACCTCTGTTGGTTTCTTCATTCTTCAGGGAGTGCAAGATTTGCCCGGCCTGCATTAGGCGACTGCAACCTTTCCTATGATTGTAGATGGGGTTTTTTCTACTCCTATGAATGTTCTTTGGCCGTGCTTATTTTGTGTTTTGCTCGTTTCTGTATGTATTCAGTATGTGGGAATTTCTAAGTTGCTTTGATTTGGATCTCAGGGCTGTGGAATCGTCTTTATCCATCAATTAGTACTTGATTTGACAACATGGTTTATCACTAAAGGGGGTTTCATTGCAGAATTTCTTCTCTTTGGTTCCGTTGGTGTGTTTGTCAAATTTTGATGAAACTACGTGCCGTGTTTGGCCTCTCAGGTTGTTGTTGGCAATGGCAATGGATTATCTACGACTGTAAAATGCAAAACTGTAAGCTGTGAACTTCCAAACAACATGAGGAAGCTGTTTCGTTTCTTGTTAGGGAAGAAAGATCGAATGGTTGAGGATCGAGCACGTGGGACATAATTATTTCTATATTTGATAAATTATGAGCTGACGCTGTTGAAACTCAATAATGCTTGATTTGCCTTTTGCAATCACTTTGTTCTTTCATGATTTAGGAGGGATTTTGGTGGCCAAGATGCTTGCCAATTTATTTTTTTTCCCTTAATTGCTTCAGAGAAAGGGATGGTCATGATCTTATCAAATGATTATTTTGCTGGGTTCTTGGTCTAGATTCCAATATTCGGTACTGCCATTCTTATGATCAGTATGTATTCTAGATGCTTATTTGCACCCTCTGGCAGTGATGCAGACTTGCTGAATGTTTAGGAGTTTGGAATTGAGGTGGTTTTCTGATTATTTTTAAAGAGTTTAGTAATGAGAAGATTCGTGTTCCCACTTTTGGATGTTTCTCTTGTTTTTACTTGGTTTCTATTTTTGTTAAAATTTTTGGAAATTCTTTACCTTACCTGCTTTGCCTTGTAATGGCCTGGCTCTTTTGTGATAGATAAGGCCTTTGTTTTGTGAAGATTCTGATAGTTGCTTAAAGTCCCCCCCCGATTTAGTTCTATGAACATGCTGTTGCAGATCCGATCTGAATTTCATTGATGGATTTATATTAGCCTCAACATATTCTGATGAGGGCAAAACAGGGGTTTATTTGAGATATATAAACTTTTCCTCCTCTTTTATTTATTTATTTTGCTTTAGGTAGCTAAGTTGTTTTGACATGGTAGGCGTCTCCGTCAGTTTCCTTTTCTTTAGGCAGGCAAGATTTGTAGAGGTTGTGATGGTTGGCATCAATCTGTCTTAAGGGGGTCCTAATGTAGAACTATCATGGGAAGTTGACTGGTTTGCAGAAAATTGAAAGCCTACCTACCAATTTGTAGCCCCAACGAATAAACTGATGTATGGACTCACCAATAGAAAGTTTCCCTATTCATGTTAGTTTTGTACAATTATCCCTTTTTATATTCAAGCCATTCCCTTGATTTATGCAAAAATAGGCTACCCAAATTTATGGACAACTCCCATTGCCTTAGAACTGCTAGACCTAGCATGTGTGGATTGGCAAAAGTGCGAATGCCCTAAATAGGAGCGGTGAGGATATCTCCCACAATATTTTTAAAACTCTATAAAATAGGAAATAACTCAAATTATTCTCAAAATCTGCTGTGTATTGGGGCTCAATACACGTTCATATGGTTGTGTATATAGCTGAACATGTATATACCCTTACCATTGTGTATATTCTGCCATATGAGGAATATCCTGCATATACCCTTACCACTGTGTATATTCTGCCATATAAGGAATATCCTGCGTATATACCATCAACATGATTGTTTTATTTGTACACAGAGATAGACATGCTCTAGGGAGTAACATGAAGAAAACATAGAATCTGTATATATAGGACTTGGTGGTTTGATCCATCATTAGATTCCATTTGAGTGTTTACATTGTTAGAGTTGCCGTTTGTGATTAGCTGATAAAGTGACTAGTTTTCGTTCTTTCATGTTTTCAATATATAGTTATATACGCTGTTTTACCTGACATGGTTTATGGTGTCTCTAACAGGGATGTATGTTGTATGTTCCTTTCTTTGGGTTGTAGCTTTTGCCCCATCTTGGTTTTTTTTTTTTTTTTTTTTCCCAATAAAATTACCATTACCTTTCATATGCATATAATGTGTATATATAGGTTGCAACTTTTGCGCACCATCTTGGCTTTTTCTTATGTGTATATATATACAATCGTGTTGTGTGTGTGTGTGCGCGCGTGCGCGCGCGCGTGTGTGTATACACATAACACATGTACACCATTGTGATCTCTCTCTCTCACACACACACACACACACACACACACACACACCCTATTGCGATCATGTTTGTTGTGTTTTTGTCATGGTTTAAAAAATAGACGGTCATGATATATATATATATATATATATATATATATATATATATATATATATATATATATATATATATATATATATATATTATTATATATATTTAAAATGGTCCCAGAGAAATAGATGCCAAGATCCCTGGTCAATTGTTCGAATCCATTAGTGAGGACAAGATTGACAACATGTTTTTCAGCTTGCTAAAAGTTTTCATTGCAGAGTTTCAATTCTTTAATTCTGATTGTGGTTTATGTTGCCAGTTGTTTGTGAAATCTGTGTGTTTGTCTTTTCAGAGTGGTGTGCAATTGTTTGCCGACTTTAAAGCTTTATCCCAGCAAACAGAAGATGCCAACTCCCAAATCAGTATAGGGTTGTCGAGGATGGAATGGTTGAGGATCGAGCATGTGGGACATGATATTTATTCATGAATTGTTTCATGGTTTTTGGGGAACTATACGGTCATGATCCTTTTTGGTTCTTTCATGGTTCTAGATAGATATACCTGCAAGATGCTTGCCATTTTGGTTCTTGATCGCCTCAAAGAATGAGACGGTGATGATATGTCAACGCTAATATGGATGGTTCTTTGTCTAAATTCACAACTTCTACTTTGTTCCTTTACTGCAATTATTGCGATCATTATGTCTAGGAATATGGAATTGGGAAGATTTGCACTTGGAAAGTAGGCAACAATGTCTCATTATTGTAGAAGGGGATTTCACAATTAATTTTTTTTTATGCTTGTGTTATGTTTGCTTATCTGGTATATGCATTTAATATGTTGTCATAGTGGTTCTTATTTGGATCTCAGGGATGCAAGTGTGTTCCATCAAGTAACGAGTACAAGATTGGCAGCATGGCTTGCCGCTTGCTATAAGGGGGTCTCGTTGCAGTGTTTTGATTCTTTGATTCTGTTGGTGGTTATTTCAGATGTTTGTGAAATCTACTCATCTTTTTTGCTTCTTTCATGGTTCCAGATGGATAGACCTTCATTGTCCTTGTCATTTTGGTTCTTGATCGCTTTGGAGAATGAGATGGCGATGATCTGTCAAATGCTAATATCGAGGGTTCTTTGTCTAGATTCACAACTTCAACTATCTGTTCATTTACTGCAATTATTGTGACCATTATGTATTCAGGTCCTCTCTGTCTGTGATGCAGACTTGTCTAGGAATATGGAATTGGGAAGATTTGCACTTGGAAAGTAGAGGCGGCAATTTGTCTCATTATTGGAGAAGGGGGTTTTCCAAAGAATGTTCTTTCTTTATGCATGTGTTATGTTGCTCATCTGGTGTGTGCATCGAATATGTTGTCATAGTGGTTCTTATTTGGATCTCAGGGATGCAAATGTTCCATTGAGCAATGAGTACAAGATTGGCCGCATGGGTTGGTGCTTGCTATAAGGGGGTCTCGTTGCGGTGTTTTGATTCTTTGATTCTGTTGGTGGCTATTTCAGATGTTTGTGGAATCTATTTATCTTTTTTGCTCTTTCATGGTTCCAGAGAGAGAGGGAGACCTGGAAGATCCTTGTCATTTTGGTTCTTGATCGCTTCGGAGAATGAGATGGCGATGATCTATCAAACACTAATATCGAGGGTTCTTTGTCCAGATTCACAACTTCAACTCTCTGTTCCTTTACTGCAATTATTGCGATCATTATGTATTTAGGTCCTCTCTGTCTGTGATGCAGACTTGTCTAGGAATATGGAATTGGGAAGATTTGCAGTGGGAAAGTAGGCGGCAATTTGTCTCATTATTGGAGAAGGGGTTTTTGCAATGAACGTTCTCTCTTTATTCTTGTGTTATGTTTGCTCATATGGTGTATGCATTTAATATGTTGTCATAATGGTTCTTATTTGGATCTCAGGGACGCGAGTGTGTTCCATTGACTAATGAGTACAAGATTGGCAGCATGCATGGCTTGCTGCTTGTTACAAGGGGGTGTCGTTACAGTGCTTCGATTCTTTGATTCAGTTGGTGGTTATTTTAGATGTTTGTGAAATCTCTGTGTTTGGCTTTTCAGGTTGGCGATGGATTATTGCCGACTTCAAAAGCTTCATCCCAGCACATAGACGATGGCAAGTCCCCAACAATGTAGGGCTGGTACGTGTTAGGGAAGAGAACATGGAGCGGTTGGGGATCTAGAATGTGGGGGATGATACTCGTTAATTTTGAGCCGCACCTTTGAAACTGAACCACCATTAAGCATGAAGGGGTGTGCCTTTGCTGGAGTTGCTTTTTGTGAGGAACTCATTTATTGAGTAGTTTTGGTTCTTTCATGGTTTTAAAAGTAAATACCCCACTCTGGTCACTTTTGTGCCTTTAGAGAACTAGACGGTCATATCCATAGTTATTTTTATTGTTGGAAAGTGTTTGACAGCCAAAATCCTTTGTAAATTTGGTCCTCAATATCTTCAAAGAATCAAATGATCATCTTTTACTGCAACTACTGTTATCATTATGTAATCTGGATGTGTTTGTTTGGGTCTCTCTTGGCTGTGTTGCAGACTCGCTGAGTTTTTAGGAATTTGGACTTGAGAAGATTCCTGTTTGCACTCGGAAGTTGGAAGTAGGCGGCAATTGGTCTCAATATTGTAGATCTGGGTTTCTTTGAAATTTACTTCGGTTATGCTCGCGTTATGTTGTGTACATTTGATATGTCGAGTTTTCTCAGTGGGGCTGGTCTGATTTGGATCTCAGGGCGCTATATAATTGGACTATCTATTGATGAGCACACGACTGGCAACATGATGTATTGCTTGTGAAAGGGGGCGCCTCATTGCAGAGTTTCCTCTATTCTTCATTTCTATGGTTCGTTTATATCATCAGATTTCGTGAAATCTACGTGTATGCTTGGCTTTTCAGGTTTAGGCTTGCGATTGATTATTGCTGACCCTAATGCTTTATCCATCTTACCTGTAAAAAAAGGATAAGAAAAAACAGAGAAAAGTAGAAAAGAGAGAAAAAAGCTTTATCGATGAAAAAGAGAGACGACACCCAACTCCCACAACATGTGGTAGTTGTTGATTGCAGCAGATATTCAACTGCCTTCTTGGGAGGAAGAAATATTAGTCCTTTTTATCAAGATCCGCTCAGAGCTGTTTGATTGCGACAGATTCAACCACTGCCTTGTTTTATCTAAGAAAGGGGGTTTCTTTGATGAGTTTTGCTAAATCTGGATTTCTCTTTTGGTAGCTCACTTATTTGGTGAATATATGTTGAGTACCTCTGTTGGTTTCTTCATTCTTCAGGGAGAGCGAGATTTGTGGGGCCTGCATTAGGAGACTGCAACCTTTCCTATGATTGTAGAAGGGTTTTTTTCTACTCCTATGAATGTTCTTTGGCTGTGCTTATTTTGTGTTTTGCTCGTTTCTTGTGTGTATTCAGTATGTAGGAATTTCTAAGCTGCTCTGACTTGGATCTCATGGCTGTGGAATCGTCTTTATCCATCAATTAATGTAGGATTTGGTAGCATGGTTTATCGATAATTGGATGCTAATTGTGGTTCTGTTGGTGCGTATCTTTTGTCATTTTTTAATCTTTTTGTGAAATTATGTGCCGTGTTTCATCCTTCAGGTTGTCATTGGCAATAGCAATGGATTTTCGATGACCTTAAGATGCGAAATGTAAGTTGTGAACTTCCAAACAACATAAAGAAGCTGTGGAATAGTTGAGGATCCAGTGTATGGGACATGATGATATCTATATATTGATGATTTATGAGCTGCTGGCTTTGAAACTCAATTATATGCTAGATATGGCTCTTGCAATTCGTATGTTCTTTCTTGGTTCAAGAGGTAAAGATTGATGTGATTTCTTTCATGCCTTCAGAGAACAAGATGGTTACAATTTATATTCTTTGGTTCCAGAGAAATAGATGGCCAAGATGCCTGTCAAAATTTTCCTTAACGTCTTCAGAGAAACAGATGGTCATGGTCTTTATCAATGATAATAATATTGTCTTCTGGGTTCTTGGTCTAGATTATCCACTTCCAATATCCATTGAGAGGTATGTGTCTTCCAAATCCTAACCTTGTATAATCTGCAAAAGAGGGGTATGTGTCTTCCCAACATCCGTCTCCTTTGCATGCAGGGTGCTGAATCCGTAGACCATCTCTTGCATCGCCCATATACTAGCCAGATTTGGTTCCAGATTTTGAGATCTTTTAAGTGCAATGGAGCTGCCCTTAGTCAGTGCTGCAACTATCATGGGTGTGGCTTGGAGTGCATCTTACCAAAGGTCAAGCTGCCCATGTGGAGGTTATGCCTGCTTGCTAGTCTGTGGAATATTTGGGGAGAACGTGATGCTTGGTGTTTCGACAACGCCCACAATTTGGAGGCTATGCCTGCTTGGTAGTCTGTGGAATGTTTGAGAACATAACGCTTGGTGTTTCGACAATGCCCACAACTTGGGAGGTTATGCCTGCTTGCTAGTCTGTGGAATATTTGGGGAGAACAATGCCCACAATTTGGAGGTTATGCCTGCTTGCTAGTCTGTGGAATATTTGGGGAGAATGTAACGCTTGGTATTTTGACAATGGCCACAATTTATGGGATGATGCCTTTTGAGTGGGCTGCGGTTCCTCTGAACATTAACTTGAATGTAGCTTGCTCTATTCTGTTAATTCAATATCCTGTATTTTGTTTTTTGGCTGGCTCATGCTGGTCCGATTTTTAATAAAATTCCATACATAGCTCTTCCAAAAAAAAAAAAAAAAAAAAAAGTCTCACACTCCTATTCTAATTATAAGTATGTATTCTAGATGTTTTTTCACATCCTCTGGCTGTGATGGAGACTTGCTGAATGTTTAGGAGTTTAGAATTGAGTTCTTCTTCTGAATTTTTTAAAGAGTATGGAAAGTAGAAGATTCTTGTTTTCACTTGGATGTTTCGTTTGTTTTTTACTTTCTACCCTGTCTCTATTTTTGTTCAGTTTTTTGGACATTCTTTGCCTTACCTGCTTTGCGTTGTATTGGTCTGGCTCATTTGTGATAGACAAGGCCTTTGATTTCTGAAGATCCTGATATTTTTTTAAAAAACAGGTAATCGTACTTTTTTCCCGCTCTCATTTGATTTGGTTTTCTGTATGCTGTGGCAGATTTGATATGAATTTCATTGATGGAATTAGCCTTTCAACATGTTCTGATGGTGGCAAAAGAGGGGTTTGTTTGAGATCTGTAAACTTTATTTTTATTTTTTGAATTTTTTCTTTAGTTAGCCAAGTTGTATTGGCATGTTGAGCATCTCTGTTAGTTTCCTTTTCTTTAGGCAGGCAAGATTTGTGAAGCTGGCGATGGTAGGCATCATTCTGTCTTAAGGGGGTTCCCTAGAAATTTGCTTCCGTTGTGCGTCTTCTGCTTGATTGTATTCATTTATCACGTTTCTCACTCAGCTTGTCCTAATGTAAAACTAGGACAGGAAGATGACTAGTTTGCAGAAAATTGAAAGCCTACCTACCAATCTGTAGCCCCAAAGAAATCACCAAAGAGTAAAGAGACGTATCAACTCACCAATTGAAAGTTTTCCTATACATATGAGTTGTGTGATAATATCCCTTTTTATATTCAATCCATTAGCTTGATTTATGCAAACTAGGCTACCCGAATTAATGGACAAATTCCCAATGCCTTTGTACTGCTAGAACTAGCACGTGGATGGGCAAATGGACGAATGCACTGTCCTAGCTGGTAGTGGTTGATGATACCTCCCACAATATGGGTAAAGCCCTATAAAATAGGAAATAACTTGAAATAATCTTCCATTGTTAGAGTCGCTCTGCTTGATTAGCTCATAAGGTGACTAGTTTTGGTTCTTTCATTTTTCCAATTTATAGACCGATGTAGCTGACTTGGTGGAGCGGGTCTCTAGCTGGCAAAGTTTTATGTAGTGGAATGAGCCTCTTGTATATTCCTTTCTTGTGCTGTAGCTTTTGCAACATCTTGGCCCCCCCCCTTTTTTTTCCAGTAAAATTACCATCACCTTTCACACATGTGCGCGCAAACACACATGCATGTGTATGTATGTATATGTATATGTTTATGGAGGGTTTCAAAGGAATGATGCTGTGAATTGTTTCATGCTTTTTAGGGAACTAGATGGTCATGATCTATCTTTTTTGGTTCTTTCACTGTTCCAGATAAATAGACCTCCATGATCCTTGTCAATTTGGTTCTTGATCAGTTCAGAGAATGAGATGGCAAATGATCTATCGATGCTAATAATACAGAGGGTTCTCTTTCCCAGTGTTGTAGAAGGCGGTTTTCTGATGAATTTTCTTTTGTTATGCTTGTGTTATGTTGCTCATCTGTAGCATGCATTCAATATGTTGTTTTAGTGTTCTTGTAAATGTTTATGGAGGGTTTCAAAGGAATGGTGCTGTGAATTGTTTCATGCTTTTAAGGGAACTAGATGGTCATGAACTATCTTTTTTGGTTCTTTCACTGTTCCAGATAAATAGACCTCCATGATCCTTGTCAATTTGGTTCTTGATCAGTTCAGAGAATGAGATGGCAAATGATCTATCAATGCTAATGCAGAGGGTTCTCTTTCCCAGTGTTGTAGAAGGTGGTTTTCTGATGAATTTTCTTTTGTTATGCTTGTGTTATGTTGCTTGTTTGTTTTCTACGTTTGATTTGTCGGTTCTTCTCAATATGTTGTCTTAGTGTTCTTATAAATGTGCTTCAGTTATGCTTGTGTCATGTTGCTTGTTTTCTACGTTTGATTTGTTGGTTCTTCTCAATATGTTGTCTTAGTGTTCTTATAAATGTGCTTCAGTTGTGCTCGTGTTATGTTGCTTGTTTGTTTTCTACGTTTGATTTGTTGGTTCTTCTCTGTTTTGGATCTCAGGGCTCCAAAATTATGTATTCTGGATGTTTATTTGCCCTTTCTGGCTGTGGTGCAGACTTGTTGAGTTTCTAGGAATTTGGAATTGTGAAGATATTGACCGTTGGAGTTATAATTGAGACAATTCGTGTTTGCACTTGGAAATGTCTGTTTGTGTATTAATTTTAATGAATAGCTTCTCTTCGTCTCCTCTCTTTGTTTGTTTGTTTGTTTGTTTCTTTTCTGCTCTCTTTATTATTATTATTATTATTATTATTATTATTATTTATTTAATTTAATTAATTAATTTATTTTTTGTAAGTTGAGTTTTGGAGATGCTTCGTTTGGATATTGAAATTGAGTTTCTTCACAGTGCAGGATCAGGGCATGGTTCCTTTTTCCTATGCACTTGTAAGGTCCCCAGTTTTTGGTTCTATGCCTGGCCTTTATTTATTTTTATTTTGAAGGTCTTGGTAGCTTTTGTAGGCTGTCATTCGTCTGTCTTCTCCTCCTTTTTATCATTGTAGATCTATCTTATTATTGTAGGATAGGTTCTCTTAGAAATTTATTTGTGCGTTTATGCTTCAGTTCAATAGTATTCACTCCGCATTTTCTTGGTGTCTCTTAATTTTTTTTAAAAAATAATATTAAATAAAAATAAAATTAAAATAAAAAAAAAGGAAAGAAAAGAGAAGGAAAAAAAGGAGGAGGATGACAAGGCTAGCTAGTTTGCGGAAAGCTCGAAGCTTTTACACATCGGTTGCGGCACTCGGCAGTACCAAATGGGACTATGGGACTGATCGAAGAGGCATGTGCACGGGTAATGGGCCCCTAATGGTAGCTGGTTAGAGATATCTCCTACAATATTATAGGTAAGATCTCTATAAAATAGGGATAACCCAAAATGGTCTCAAATTACTGTGGATACTGTTGGGGCTTGTATACACAACTCAATGGGCCTGTATATACAGCTCTAATGGTTGCTGATTGGATACTGTTGCGGCTTGTATACACAACTCAATGGGCCTTTATATACAACCCTAATGGTAGCTGATTATAGATATCTCCTACAATATTATAGGTAAGATCTCAATAAAATAGGAAAAAACCCAAAATGGTCTCAATTTACCGTGGATACTGTTGGGGCTGTATGCACAACTGTATGGGCACAACTGTGCGGGCGTGTATACAGCTGTAGACAGTCGGTTGTGTAAATTGTGAGGAAGTACATGCCCCCTAAATAGTGGTTGTTCGTGAATGCCTTGTACAACATGGTAAAGCTCTGTAAAATTGGAACTAGACAAAAAATGGTCTCAAAATATGTTGTGTATACACTTGTCTATACGCTACTGTATGGGTATGAATATAGTTGCACTCTTATAGGTTTGTATATACCACCATATTAATAATACTGTATGAGTATGAATACTGTATAGTTCACTAAAAAATTGTACCGGTACAGTTTTATATATACTATCACCTAAGGAATATCCTGAATATAACATACAACTTTTTATATAAGAGTTTTCATACTTTGATTATGTTGGTGGTGTGCATTGGTATATGCTGTGTTTGAAGTATCAGTATCGATACAAGTTTCAGTAGTTGGATATAGGAACAATATCGATAACTATGATAACTGAAAATGTAGGGAAACATTAGGGAAATATGGGGAAAATGGTGTAATTTTTTGGTGAAACTTTAGGAGATGCTAAAATACACGTATTTGCATATTTAGGAATTAGAAAATTAAAAAAAGAATGCACACATCCTAAGTTTCCATTCAATAGGGCCCTAAAACCATGTGCTGCTGTAAGAAGATAGTCCAACCATCCAATCCATCCAACCAGACAACCTTCCAAGCAAACATGTATCGACAATTTGATATTCAGCATATCGGCAACGTAATATTTCACTGAGAAATCTTTGACAACTGGAATGGAAATGAAAGATGGTTGCCCATGTTAAGATAACAATAATATTGCGATATGAATAAGTTTTTTTTTTTTTTTTTTTTTTTTTTTTTTTTTTTTTTTGCAATATTGATACATTTGTGTTGTTATCACTGGTACGTTGACAATACTAGCGACACCTAGAATTTACACATTGAAAATATCGATGCACTGACATACTTGACAATACAATGCTGATGCCTGTGGTATTACTGAGCCGCAGGAGTTGCCCATTGTGGTTGGTTCTTTCATGGTTTCAGAAGAAGTCTGTTTTGGTTTCATCATGATTCAGGAAGCGCAAGATCTGCAGGGCAGGCGTAAGCAGGGTGGCACTTTATCTCATCACTGTAGAAGGGGGTTTCCTATAAACGTGCTTCGGTTGCTACGTTGGTTTTTTGTTGTTTACACTGGTATGTTGAGTTTTCTTAGTGGGTCTGTTTTAACTCAGGTCTGTTGGATCTCAGGGCATCCAAATTGTTCCAACTCATCGATGGGTGGAAGATCTTGATGACACGGCTATTGCTTACTAGAAAGGGGTTTCATTACTGAGTTTTTATGATTTGTTGTTGGTTCATGTTGTCGGGCTTTTGTGAAACGTATGGGTGTGTTTGGCTTTTTAAGGTTGGTGTCAAATCATTGTCAACATATTAGGCTGAACTGGATGGAAGGACGTAATGGTTGAGTATCTTACACAACATGCTTTTGTGAAACGTATGGGTGTGTTTGGCTTTTTAAGGTTGGTGTCAAATCATTGTCAACTCATTAGGCTGAACTGGATGGAAGGACGTAATGGTTGACTATCTAACATGTGAGTTATGATCAGGGCTTTCAATGTGTTGCCTTCTAATGCCTGTACCTGGGCTAAATTGGTTCTAGGCCCATTATGTTTGGGCCCACCAATGTATGAACTAGATTGCGCAAATGCATGACACATGCAAGGTGTGAGCTTTTTTTTTTTTTTTTTTTTTTTTTTTTTTTTTTTTTTTTTTAAAAAAAAAAAAAAAAAAAAAAATGGCTTTGAAAATGAATCTCTTGTCAATGGTTTGTGTCGGGGACAAAGTACGCCAAGTTCGGAGACTCGGACTTGGCGCCTCGGGTCGCCGAAGCATGCGTTGAATCCAAGGGAAGGTTATAAACCGAAGAAAACGAGACGAGTTAAGTTGGCTCGGGTGACGAGCTAGCAACCTGGGCATGTGTCGGCTAAGTTCTGAAACCTTATTTCATAAAGCCGGTTCACTTAATTGAATCAGAGCCGGCTGAGCCGAATGAAGGAAAGATGGTGTAAAAGGAAATGCCATCCCGAATGTCTCGCAAAAGGATCTTCGATCCCGAAGATCACGGGATCGGATAGAGACCAGAAGCGGGCAAAATCAAATCCAAAATCAAATCTCCACGATACTAGGAGGAGAATCCTCACACGATGGGATCCTCTCGTATCATAAATAAAGGACCTCTATCCTATTGAAAGGTACGCAAAAACTCTCCCAGAACCCTTCAATACAATAAGACCTAGATTTCTAGCCTGACTTTGGCATCGGAGGGTCTCTTGCTCTAGCCAGGGTCTCCTTTGTCTTCTTCTTGTGCAGGTACTCGAAGGCCTAAAGAGGGTGGACCAGATTTTTGCATCAACAGTTTGGCGCCGTCTGTGGGAACCGTACGAAAAGTCATCTTATATTCCAATATTGAGAATTTATCCTCATGGTGATGACTAGAAGGACGGTTCAAGAAGAACTGAATGAGGTCGCGGTTACAGGGCCAGCGGGCCCAATAGTAATTCCGGCAGCCCAGAACCCATCTAACAACCGCCAACGAGTAACAACCGGAGCAAATAATAACCAGCGGGCTCGTAACGAAGGGCGATTGGACCAGGAGGTTTAGGAAATCCGATCTGACATGAATGTGATGAAACAGATGCTGGAACGGATGTATCAACAAATGCAACCGCCTCCGCCTCCCCAAGGGGAGATAGCACATGTCCCGACTGGGGTGGTCGATCCTCAGCCTTCCGCGCTGCAGTCGTTCCAACCGGGTCAACCCCAAGGTGTTTCTGAGCCACCTCCGGCTCAGTCAGCTAACGCCGCTTTGCCCCTGACCGATCTTCGACACGAGATAGATCGAAGGAGGCGTAACCGACCTCCCGTTGAGGGCACGACGGAGAGCGGCGAGCCTTGGAAAGCCGACATTCAAGACTTTAAAAGAGAAGTGCGGGAAGAAATGGCGGACATGAGACGGGGCCGGAATATATACCCGGCCAGATCCGAGGCAAAAGCGTTCCCTTTTGTGGACGAGATAATGCAGACTCGGTTGCCCGAAAGGTTTCGATTACCTCAAATCACTCCTTTTACCGGCAAAATCGACCCAATAAAGCATATTGAATGCTTTAGGACCTACATGGAGCTCCACTATGCCTCAGATGCAGTGATGTGTCGAGCCTTTTCTCTTACGTTGACCGACGTAGCTCGACTTTGGTTCAAACAGTTGAAGCTAAGGTCCATCAGCTCATTCGTTGAGCTAAGTGACGGCTTTCTCACCAACTTCATAGGCGGAAAGAAGAAATTGAAGCCCCCTGCACATTTGAACAACGTAGTTCAAAAGTAGGGAGAGCTATTGAAAGATTATATCAAGCGTTTCAACTTCGAATCTCTTTAGGTTCGAAAACATTCAGAAGAAATGGCACTCAATGCGCTCATGCAAGGAGTTAGAGACAAGCCGTTCCTGGCGTCTCTAGACAAAAATTCGCCCGATACTCTAGCAGAGTTTATGGCACGGTCGGATAAATATGCGAAGGCTGAAGAAACGCGGATCATGCGTGAGACTAAATCCTTGGTCAAAGAATCGGCCAAAAAGGAAGCCGACTCGATTGGAGGAAAGAAGTGAAAAGATGATCAAGGGCGCGATGAGTGAAGGTCGGGCAAACGACCAGATCGGAGATTTTCCACATATACCCCCTTGAATAAAACTCAGGAGCAGGTGCTGATGGAAATCAAAAGCGAAGACTTTGTCAATTGGCCCAATAAGCTCAGGAGTAATCCCAATCGGCGGAACAAGGACAAATATTGCCATTATCATCGCGATCATGGGCATAACACAAGTGATTGTTATCACCTGAAGGAAGAGATCGAACGACTCATAAAGGAAGGCCGACTCAAAGAACACGTGGTCAAAGTCGGGGTAGCAGAGGGACGTCTGATCGAAAATCAACCTATAGAAGAAATTCGGACTATTATCGGCGGTCCGCGAGGCGGAGGCGATTCAAACAATGCTTGAAAGAATCATGCAAGAAGTCTCAGTCGGCCCGAGTCTGAGCTCATGATTATAGCTCGGCCTACAAAAGAAGAAAAGGGAAAAATACTGCATTTCATTCATGGAGGAAGATGCCCGAGGTATCTATCACCCCTACGATGACGCATTAGTTGTCACCCTGACTATCGCTAATCGAAAAGTATTCCGGATACTCGTCGACACGGGATCATCTGCAGACGTGTTATTCACTCAGGCGTTCGACAAAATGGGGGTTGAGTGATCCATGCTACGTCCGGTTTGGACCCCATTGATCGGTTTTTCTGGTGGACAAGTACTACCTGAAGGGATCGTCTCGCTACCACTCACTGCTGGTAGTTTCCCGCATCAGACGACGGTAATGGTCGAATTCTTGATCGTCGATCAACCCTTAGTATACAACGCTATACTCGGCCGACCTTCTTTAAGTCTCCTCCAGGCCGTGGTATCCACATACCATCTTTCACTGAAATTTCTGACTGAATCGGGAGTAGGGGTCGTCAAAGGAGACCAGCAAGATGCGAGGCGTTGTTACGTGGCAGCTGTAAAAGGCCCCGCTGACAAAACTCCAATCGACATATCAACGATCGAATCATTGGACCCCCGGAGCGAGAGTCATGAACGAGGGCAGCCAGTTGAAGATCTTGTCTCGGTTCCCTTGGTGGAGACAGATGGATCCAAAACAGTACAAATTGGCTCGTCTTTACGGTCCCCCTTGAAAGAAAAGTTGATAGCTCTGCTCTGCAGATACGTTGATGTATTTGCTTGGAGCCATGCAGATATGCCCGGGATCGACCCGTCTGTGATTACTCACCACTCAATATCGATCCAACCTATCGACCGATCCGACAGAAGCGACGACCACTCGGCCCCGAACGATACGCTGTCATTGAAGAAGAGGTCAGCAAGCTCCTCCAGGCAAACTTCGTAGAAGAGATACTATCTAGAATGGGTCGCGAATATTGTGCTCGTGAAAAAATCCAACGGGAAGTGGCGAGTCTGTATTGATTATACCGACCTAAATAAAGCCTGCCCGAAGGATAGCTTTCCTCTTCCAAGGATAGACCAATTAGTGGATGGTACCACGGGGCATGAACTTCTTAGTTTCATTGATGCATATTCGGGATATAACCAAATTGTAATGCATCAATCAGATAAATCAAAAACTACCTTTGTCACTGACAAAGGCCTTTATTGCTACCGAGTGATGCCATTTGGTTTGAAGAATGCTGGTGCAACTTATCAAAGATTAGTTAATAAAATCTTTGCTCGGCTTATAGGCCGAACCATGGAAGTATACGTTGACGACATGCTCGTTAAAAGTATACACGCGGCCGATCATATAGCTGATTTAGAGGAAATGTTCCGTATCTTGCGGAAATTTCGGATGAAGCTGAATCCGAGTAAGTGCGCCTTTGGGGTGAGCTCTGGAAAGTTCCTCGGTTTCTTGGTTAGTCAGCGAGGAATAGAAGCACACGCTGAGAAAATAAAAGCTTTGCTTGATATGGAATCTCCTAAAATAATTAAAGACATTCAAAGGTTGATTGGACGAGTAGCGACACTTAATCGGTTCATGTCCAGAGTCACGGATAAATGTCTCCCTTTCTTCAAACAGTTGAAAGGACGACAGATAATGGATTGGACGGAAGAATGTGAAATGACATTCCAGCAACTAAAATCATATCTCGGTTCTCCACCTCTCTTATCAAAGCCCGAGTCAGGAGTCTTTGCTACTTTACCTAGCGGTATCCGAGGCAGCGGTTAGCTCGGCCCTGATACGAGAATACGAAGGAAAGCAACTGTCGGTTTATTATGTCAGCAAAGCGTTATTGTCAGCAGAAACAAGATACCTACTCTTGGAAAAAGTAGCTTTAGCTCTAATAATTTTCTCGCGCCGACTTAGGCCATATTTCCAAGCCCATACCATTATCGTGATGACCGATCTTCCGCTGCGCTAGGTCTTACAGAAACCAGAGGCTTCCGGCCGACTCACGAAGTGGGCAATTGAACTCAGTGAATTCGACATTCAGTACAGGCTGAAAACAACAATCAAAGAGCAAGCCGTGGCTGATTTCATTGCCGAGGTAACACCGCCAACCGACCTCTCGGTCGCTAATATGACCGAGAACATTGAAGTATCGACCACAGCTTCTACCTCATCCTTGCCTGGCCCTGTTCCCTGGAAACTATATGTCGACAGCTCTTCCAACTCTAAGGCAAGTGGGGCTGGGGTAGTGCTGGAAACCCCTGATCATACCTATATGCAATATGCCTTACGACTTGAATTCCAAGCTTCGAACAATACAACCGAATATGAAGCGCTATTACTTGGCCTCCGACTCGCAGCTAGCATGGGAGTTACGCACCTAAATGTTTTCAGCGATTCTCAATTGGTTGTTAATCAAATTACTGGTGTATATCAAACACGGAAAGAGCAATTAAGAGCGTACATGGAAAAAGCGAAAGAGATGATCAGCGGATTTCAACTTTGTATTGTCACTCGGATCTCTCGGACAGAAAACGGCAAAGCCGATCTGTTAGCAAAGCTCGCCTCTGCCGATGAAGATGACATACCCAGGTCTGTCCCTATCGAATACGTCGCTAGGCCGAGTATTAGCGAACCAGTTAGCTCGATCGTCAATGCAATAGACTCGGAACCTTCCTGGATCGATCCAATCATCCAATATCTCGACAAGGGTAAGCTGCCTGAAGATCGTGCCGAAACTTGACAAATTAAGATCCGAGCCTCCCGTTACACCATACTCAACGGGACCCTGTACAAAAAAGGTTACTATGCTCCGTTGCTACGATGCCTCAAGTCCAGCGAGGCTGACTATGTGTTACGTGAGATTCATGAAGGAATCTGTGGAAACCATTTTGGAGGGCGATCTCTCGCTCATAAGGTCCTACGACAGGGATACTATTGGCCAACTATCCAACACGACGCTCGTAGGCTCGTTCAAAGATGCGACAAATGTCAGAGGTTCGCAGTTATTCTGAGACAAATCTCCCGAGGCACTGACACTTATGACTGGTCCTTGGCCCTTTGCACAGTGGGGTATCGACATCATAGGTCCACTCCCTATGGGAAAAGGTCAGACCAAGTTCACTGTGGTGGCCATGGATTATTTCACGAAATGGGCCAAGGCAGAGCCATTATCTAAAATAACCGAACAGAAGATTACCGATTTTGTGTGGAAAAACATTATCTGCCGGTTCGGAGTACCCCGTACCATTATTACAGACAATGGAAGGCAATTTGATAATAGCTTTCGCAAAATGTGCGACAACCTCAGAATCAGAAACATGTATTCTTCACCCCATCATCCTCAGATGAATGGACAGGTTGAGGCGGTTAATAAGATTGTCAAGTAACATCTCCGGACCAAGCTTAACCACGCCAAAGGAGCATGGGCCGAAGAACTCCCAAAAATTCTTCGGGCATATCGAACTACAGCTCGAACTACCATAGGAGAAACTCCCTTCTCCCTCGCTTATGGCTCAGAAGCCATCACTCCCGTCGAGATCGGGTTACCTTCGGCTCGAGTCACTTCATTCAACGCAGAAGAAAATGAAGAACTCCTAGCATTCGGACTCGACCTTCTGGACGAACGAAGGGAAGTGACACGGCTGCGTACGGAGGCCCGGCAACGACAAGTAGCTTGGTTTTACAATACCCGAGTTAAGATCAGGCGGTTTCGAATATGAGATATGGTTCTCCGAAAAGTATTTCCCAATACGAAGGAATTTGGATCGGGTACATTGGGACCTAACTGGGAAGGACCCTATATTGTCTCGGGTACCATCCGACCGGGAACGTATCGGCTAGAAGACCTAAATGGACAGTTATTACCTCATCCTTGGAACGCTGAGCACCTCAAGATCTATTATCCTTAGCTCGGTATTCAAAGCTTAAAGATTCCAAACTAAGAAAGATTTAAGCCAAGTCATATGAATAAAACTAAGTGCTTTCTTTCATTTATCTACTAAGTATTTTTACACCGAGTTAAACCCCAAAACCTGTTACAATGCCGTCTTAAGAAAAGCAAAATTAAGACAGGAAATGTCAAGCTCGATGCCGCGTTACTGTAAGTGCAAAAAATGGAGCCTGACTACTATCCCTCGGCGGGAACGACTCCCGAGGCATTTTCAGAGGTACCAGCCTCGTCCCCAACTATGACGTTAGCAAGACTAGCATCAAGATTCTCGGATTTCGAGGCTCCTCCTCCCTCGAGTTCTGAAAGATTAAGGTCAGGGAAAGCATTCTTCATATCTCTGACACATTCTAAATATCCGCCTTGGAACAGGCGATCCCTCTCGTCCTCGAACTCCTTAGACTCGAGGAAGGCTTGAACGGCTTAATCCCTGGCCTTCTCGGCTTCCTGGGTCTTCTCCTTAGCTTGTTGGATAAGCCCCGCCGCCTCAAGCTTAGTTCGAGCCACGGTATCTTCACAAGAAGCGTGAACTTCGAGGATCCGCCGATTTTCTTCTTCGGCCACGGATAGAAGAGCCAACACTCGAGCAACCTCGGCTTGAGCATCTTCAAGAGCCCTCCTGGGAAAAGCAGCCTCAGCCTTCGCATCTTCAGCAGCTTTCCTGGCAAGGGCCGCCTTACCAGTCAGAACACCGACCTGGATCTCGGCGATTTCGCGTCGCCCCTCTGCTTCCGTCAAGAGAGTCTGCAGCCTGTGAGTTGAGGATAATTCCTTACAGGCCTTAACCGAGCAGGGAGCGAGTTCAAAGAGCACCCTCGCCGCATGGCCGACGGTTTGCGTCATAGGAGTGTTGTAGAGGCTGATAAATTCTTTTTCGCTCCCATGAGTTAAGGCCCAGGGGACCATCCCCGACACTATCGTCCGTAAGGCTGACGGCTCCTCTTGACTCGCCTCCCCTCTGGAGGATGCAACCCTCATCTCCTCTCTCTGCCTCGGAACGTCCGTTGCAACAGGTCCCGACTCGGGTGCCGTCCATCTTATTTTTCAGCCCGTGTTAGGCCATGGATAAAAAAAGGTGGAAAATTCAAATCTCGAGTGGGCCACACAGTTGAGTGTTATACAAACCGTTGAAAACTTTATAGGACCCACTGTAGTATTTATTTGTCATCCAAACCGTTTAAATAGGGGCCGACTGTGAACCCCGACTTGATGTATGTATTGATAACGTCCATTAGGTGGGCCATGTACCAAAAATTGAAGCAAATCCAGGCGGGCCGCACCACACGAAATAATGGGGATTTAACACCTATTGTTGAAACCTCGCCATCCATACTTCTGTCGACCCACGACATTGTACGTATTATACCGTTTAACCGTTTCGCGCCAACTGAACTGTCCCAGTTGTGGAATCTGATGTGGACCCCAACTTGACATGTGCCTTGTACATTTATACCGTTCATCATTAACCCACTTTGATGTATGTGAGTTACGTTTAGGGCTGGACATCGAGCCGAGTTGAGTTGAGGTGGGCCAAGCTTGGCTTGACTCGTCTATGCTATACTCACCCTTGAGCTCAACATTGAAGCTTGGCTTGTTTGCCAAAGCTTTGGAATTGAGTTCAAGTCGAGCTAGTGGTTCGAGTCGAGTCTAGTCGAGTTTACCTCGGTAAGGTAAGGGAATGAAAAAGAGAGAATGAGGACGGGTAGGGTCAGGTAGGGTTTTTTAATAAAAACTTTTAAGTTTTTACTTCCTTTTTTTACTTATATATATATATATATATATATATAATATTATTAAAATATATTACTCGAGTTGAGTTAAAATACACCATGATCGAACTTGGCTTGAACTCAACTCGAGCTTTAGTAAACAAGCTTGACTCGCCTTGAGTCGGCCTTTCAAGTCGAGTCAATTTGAGCTGAGTCGAGCCGAGTCGAGCGAGCTTTTCGAGCTAGCTTGACTCGTGTACAACCCTAGTTACGTTGTCTACTTGTTGTGGATCTACCGTAATGTTGACATATGAACCCGTCTGTTTACGTGACCACTTGGAAGTATGGCCCATCGCATTATATGAGTTATACTTACATCATCCACCATGACCTATACATTGTATATCCAAGCCATTTATCTTAGGGCTAGCTATGTCATTTGGGTGTTACCCGCACTATCCAAACTTTCGTGGACCCTCCGTGATGATTATTTGCAATTTAACCTATTGGCAGCCCACTGAATTGTATGCACTTTTTCAGCACATTTATCATGTATGACATACCTTGATCTTGATCTATGTACATGATGATCATCCACTTTGTTAACCTATGAAAGGGGCCAGGTCTGATAATGAGATAGATGCAAAGCCCAATACGCCCACAACATGAAACAAATTTGATTTGGATAGGGCCCAACTTGAGATAGGTGTTGGGCTGAATGTCGGGCCCACTTAGTTGAAAACTTAGGTGATTTGTAGATTCCATTAATGAGCCCACTTAGGCATAAGAGTGGCAAGCCTATTAGCACAAGGCCCAACTAGAGTAAAGCCTCATGGGCTTAATAGTGGAAACCGAAGCCACTAATGGAACATTTTTATTGCAATAAATGAAATGTGATTGTGGATGCAAAAAGTGCATGTGATTGTGATAGCTATGGATGATGGTAATGGTATTGATGATTATGGATTAGTAGATGTATGCGATATGATGCCTTGAACATGTTTATGTTGATCATATTCATGCATCATGGAATAATGGTACGTGCATGTGTGTTATAATATATTTATCCATGATAAGATATATCCTTTGTAGTTCAGTCACATGACCATGTTTTGATAGAGCCGATAGTGGTTGTAATGTAGTAAGTGTCGAGGTCATGGTTGTCATGTTATATGGGTCATGGTTGTCATGTGGCAAGGGTCGTGATTGTCATGTTATATGGGTCGCGGTTGTTACATGTTCACTTCCTTTACTATCAAATGAAAGGATTGTCATTGGTACCATAGCCTAAGGCCCACAATGGGGTGATATGTTCCATCCACCTTGTCGGCCAGATCTGCCTACACTACCGAAAATGGATCAAAGGCTACAAATTAAGGTCGTGGTTGTAATGGAGTAAGGATCGAGGTTGTGGTTGTCATGTTATATGGGTCATGGTTGTCATGTTATATGGGTCGTGGTTGTAATGTGGCAAGGGTCAAGGTTGCTATGTTATATGGGTCGTGGTTGTCATGTTATATAGGTCGTGGTTGTCATGTGTTGTAGTTGTCATGTTATATGAGTCACGGTTGTTACATGTTCACTTTCTTTACTACTAAATGAAAGGATAGTCATTGGTATCATAGCCTAAGGCCCATAATGAGGTGATCCATTCCATCCACCTTGTTGTGGGCCCAAAAAGTCCTAACTTAGGTAGTGTCCACTTCTAACAAACATCACAATGAGCCTAGAAAGTTTCAACAGCGGGTGTCACTGTCACCATTATTTTCTATTATGTGGCCCATACGCGCTCTGATTCAGGCTGATATATAGGCCCTAGCCCTAAAATGACAAGGCAAAAAAGGATGGGCGGCGTGGATTATACACATACATCAATGTGGGCCCCACGAGTTGGGCCTTGCTCATGTGAGGCCCACATTGATGCATGTGTATAATCCACACTGCCCATCCTTTTCGTCATGTCATTTTAGGGCTAGATCATAAATATCAACCTGATCCAAAGCTCATATGGGCTACATTATAGAAAATAATGGGAATAATACTGTTGAAACTTTGCATGCTCACTGTGATGTTTGTTAGAAGTGGACACTAACCAAGTCAGGACTTTTTGGGCCCACGACGAGTTGGCTGACAAGGTGGATGGAACAGATCACTCTATTGTGGACCTTAGTGTAACATCCTGAATTTTTGCTATTTTGGATTACCAAAAATCCTTTAAATTTATATATATATATATATATATAACTAGCCCACGTCATCACTTACTAACCCTTGATGCTCGAGGTGAGCTTATACGTAGGTGATACTAGTAAAGAACCGCACAAAATCGATTAACCAACCATATGAAGCCAACAAATCCGTCTTATCACTTAAACCTCAAGTCTAGCCTCGTAAATTGTTCATCTAGGGCCCAAATCTAACCGACCTATCACTGACTAATCAAGACAACCGTAAATAAATTAAAGATATACCTAAAGTCGAGCCAGCTATGGCCCAGATCTTAACTAACAGACCAAGTCAACCTATTTACTCATTTAGCTTAAGAACCAACGGTTTAGAGTGATCATGACCGAATCACCATCTTCACTAATTTCGAATAGGCCACACTGTGAACTTAGTTAATCCAAACCCTAACAACTACGCCCAAGAAATCTCCCTATCCAATTCATTCGAAAAATGCCCCGATTATTCGAACAAGCTCCAGACCACTCGTTAGTGGGCCACTAGTTCCAAAATTATAGAATAATGTCCGTCTCACTGGACTTAACGTCCAGCGCGGGTGGTGAATAAGAAAGTGCCCAGAACTGCTCATCTTAGGCCAGAAGCCAAGTGCTTAAAACGTGCAAATCCCCTAGGTTGAAATATAAAAACTTAAGTGAAATAGACATTTTGCTCTTTCACGAAGTTGTGGCTTTCCGACCATTAGATCGCAACCAAACTCGACGCATGAGTTAAGGATATTTTCCTGCTTGTATCCGTATAACTGTGGGCCCGATCGATCATCAGTGACCGTTGATCGCAAATCAGGCCCCCGCGGCCAATCGGGCCATCCGTTTGCCGTCAAATTTGAACCAACCACTCATCCGACAATGAGGCACTTGCCCCGTGACACAAATGGGTCAGGGGGCCACTAGAATGGCCCTATGGGCCAAGATCCAACCCACTAGGGGCATACATGTTAGAAAAAGAACTCATGGGGCCATAAAAACACAAATTTCAGACTATATAAGCCTGAAAATCACACTACTTCACTCCCATGTGAATTTTTTTGTTGCAAGGGAGAGAGACAGTGGAGAGAATAGAGGAAGGGAGCCCCCAAGGAGCTAAATTTGGAAAAATTTTTCCTCCTACCATAGCCCGCATCGGAGCCCACGACTCCACCGCCGTAGAAGCGACCTATCGACAATAGAGAGGTAATCAATCCAGCCCCTTTTCAGATTTTGACATTTTAGGCCCCTTGCATGCACTCAAACATGTAAATTCTATCGACGCAAGGCTTCATTACGCCAACCCGCGAAGCCAAAACCTTAGGAGCGGCTCCACAAACTGTCGGATTATTCCTAGGTGCGAACCATTACCTTTAGGTTGCTAATTATTGAACCTATGTTATAAATAATGATTGTGTAGTGAAAATTGTGAATTGCATGCTAAATAATGACTAATCCTTAGGCCTATTATCCTCAATGAAGTGAAATTTTCGTTTATGGTTGTCGATTATTGATTGCATGCTGAATAGACTGGATACACTGAAATTTCATGCCCACATGTTCCATATTTTTCTCTGATACATGCGCCTAATTAGCTAATTGTGGTAAATTGTGCGATGATTGAATAATGCACTTGCATGTCAATTTGTTTGCCTGTATTAGCTAGAATATCCTGAAATACTATTTAAATGGTTGTCTATTCCTGAATAGAGTTGATTATGGCATGCTGTAAAATATTAGTCTATTGGTAATTGGGTTGGCCAGCAAACCGGAAAAATTCACAAGGGCAACCCTACTGGATTGGCTGCCTTGGGCCAATCCGACCGATTCAGGTTGAAGACAAACAACCGACAGTAGTTGGACTACATGGGATGCTTGCACCTAGTGCCGGTTGCACCGTAGTTCACTTAAGTTAACCGAATTAGTTCACTAGTTGGCCAACTATGTATGTTCACCATGCATGGTCATGCCTGCCTGAATCTGAAGCACCTCATACCTTTGAGAGGCCTACTGATAACCGTTAGTGATATGCTCCCATTAAGACTCATGAGCCAGGTATAGTGGAATGGGACACCATGTCCGAGTTGCCGGCCTACGCTGGGTGACGAGCCTCCCCGTAGTGACTAGTGAGCAACCAAGTCTCGGAAGCCAGGCATGGTGGAATGGGACATAAGTATACCTAACGTTGCACACTTGTTTGTCAATCACGTGACTAGTTATATCTTGTAGTCGGATGAGTTGTTGGTAGATGAAGACCGACGACGCAACTGGATCAGAAGCATCAAAGCCATATTGAAGATAAAGGACTGCTTCTACGATCTTAACCTTATAAATAAATGATCCCAACCCAAACAGGAAAACCTACTTAGGTCATCTATTCAAAGCCAATTCCAAGTTCATAGTTTTTATCCCTTAGTCTTGGCTTTAGTAAGTCCTAAGTTGGTGAATGATAAATGGACAAAACAGGAAAATTTTTCCATTTTCGGTAGAAAGAAGGTGCCACCAAATAGCACTTTTGGTACCACTGAAGATACCTTCGGTGATACCGAAGGGGCTCAAAACAGTTCAACAAGATTACAACGTTAATTCAGTGTCACCGACGAACAAAATTCGGTGCCACCGAAAGATATTTCATTCAGCAACATGTGGAATTAATTCAGTACTATGGAAAGATATTTCGGTACCACCGAAGCAAGTTCGGTGATATCGAAGTTGGCTTCGGTAGCACCGTAAACTAGTTGTTTTCTATCTGTTGGAACTTTTTATCTATAAAAATGGCTTGTAGAAACTTGCAAAAAGTGTGAATTTAGGCATTTCAGAGTCCTTAGGTTGTCCCAAGCTCAAATCTCTCATCCTAAACTCTATCCACATGAGATTCATGTTCTTTTCATTGTGATTCATCACTTATGAGCATTCAAAGTTCTTATTTATGAAGAACATGATCTTAAGCCTTCACTAGAGTATTGAGACCAAACCCATAAGTATATCCTTAGTCTCAACCATACTCTAGTGTATCCATCAGTTGAATTTCTTAGGAAATCCATTCATAACCTTAGTTAGAGATTCAACCAACTCCCATAGCCTTGGTCACCTTTATAGGTATATCTTATGCAAGGTTCTTGATCGTGAAGCTGAGCCGACAAGTAAATCCAAGCTATGTGACCGGGGAAGCACCGGGAAGTTGATTCAAGCATGAAAGCGCGAAGATCGAGCTACCCGAAACAAGCTACAAAAGATAACTCAATCCGACAAGTAAGTGTCAAAGTTTAGTCTCTATCCTCGTGTAGGATTGAGGCTAAGAGTTTGCTATCAACAAACTCGTGTAGGTTCCTGGTGTGGGACCATGGCCGGTGTGCCTAAAACATAGGTACCTTATGTGGGAACTTGGCCGGTGGGCCTAAACTGAGGTGCCTTGTGTGGGACCTTGGCCGGTGGGCCTAAACGTGGGTTCTAAGTGTAGGACCTTTGCTCTTGCGGAGAGCATAAATCTGTGTACTTAGTGTAGGACTGTAAAGGTTATTAGTGAACCTGTTTTAAAACCATTAATAGTGAAATCCGGTGCAGTCTGAGATTGAGTGTGGAGGCCAGGAGTGGAGCAGGCACGTAGCTGAACCACTATACATGCTTGTGTTCGAGATTGTCATTTGTGCATCTGTTTAATCATGCTTGAATGTTTAAACTCTTATACATGATTGAATGAATGTCATTGATTGATAGGTAGCACATTCCACAAACAAGCTCACATTACTACAGGATAGTTGCTTACTGTATGCATCTTGGGTAGCCTTTGTAATTGGATCCTCTATTGGCTTGGAAGCCTTAGAGTTGTATTGCCTTACTTGCTTTAAATAGAATAATTATTTAAGTTAGGCAATTAGGATTTTTAAATAGGAAAATATTTGAAAAAGTCCTATTCACCCCCTCTAGGACATTGCCTTATATTCATTCTTCAGTATCAGCAGTATAAACCACAATTTCAATTGGTATCAAAGCAGGTTCCTCTGAAAAGGTCTAACAACTTAGAGGAAGATCTTGACTGAAGAAAGAATTATGGGCAAAGGAGAGGGGCCATCTGTCTTACGACCACCCATATTTAATGGAACAAACTATGCATACTGGAATGCTAGAATGATATATTTTCTCTAAGCTTAGATGATGATGTTTGGGAGATTGTCGAAAATGGATATACAACACCAATAGAACAAAGTTTTCTCGAGGATGGAACAACAATCACCAAACCAAAACCAAATGCTAAGTGGACCCAGTATGACAAAGAGATGAGGATGTGTGAAGCCAAATCCATGAATGCAATTTGTTGCGGAGTTTCACAAGAAGTATTTCATCAGATAAGCATGTGTGTAAATTCCAAGGCAGCATGGGAGTTATTGGAAACTACCTATGAAGGAACCAACATGGTAAAAATGTCAAGGCTTCAACTCCTCACATCTCAATTCGAACAAATAAAGATGGAAGAAGATGAGACGTTCATGGAGTTTTTCACAAAATTAAATGGCATATGCAACTCCATGGGAGGACTTGGAGAAAAAATTCCATTACCCAAAATATGTAGGAAAATTCTAAGATCCCTACCGGAACATTTTAACTCCAAAGTCACTACCATTGAAGAGTGTAGGAATATAGAAGAAATGAAAGTAGAAGAACTAATAGGTTCCCTTCAGACTTTTGAACTAACTTCAAACCACCCACAAAATCCAAAAATACAATTCTCAAAACCTCTAAAACCATGAATACAATAGAGGAAGAAGATAGTGAGAACGAAGATGGAGATGAGGAGGTTGCCCTCTTGGCTAAAAAATTTAAAAGATTCTTCAATAGGAACTGTGGAAAACCATACAGCAACAAGGGAGTTCAATTGGACTACAAGCGCCAAACTGGCAAATTCACCAAGTCCAAAGAGCTTTAATGCTACAATTGTAAAAAAATTGGTCACATATCCACATAATGTCCTACAAAGAAGTCCAAAGGGAAAGCTATAACAGCCACTTGGGATGACATTGACGACTCAAATTCATATTCAAATGAGTCAGAAAGTGATGGAGACACAAAATCACTAAAAATTCTCATGGCCTCCACTACGACAGTCATTCTCAAAAATTTGGATGAGGAAGATGACCTTTTTGAAAAAATTAAAAAGGGGAGAGGAACTACTGTTAGAAGTATAACTTTTGATAATTTGATCAAGAAAATTGAACTTCTAGAATTAAAAAGAGAAAACAAGCAACTAAAAATAGAAGTAAAACATTTTGATCAAACAGCAGAACTAACCTAAAAATTTACTCAAAGTAATGAAAATTTTAAGAAACTTTTAGGCATGGGTAGAAAATTCAAAAATATGACAGGCCTACGATATGAATCAGAATCCTCCTCTACCTCATCAATGATGACAAATTCAACTACTCCAAATCAGAAAGATTCAGTTGATTGCCATCACTGTGAAAAGATAGGACACTACAAATGAGAATGTCCTATGATAAAGAAATCTGATGTTACTTCCAAAACAAACCAAAAAGTCACATCCAAATCATTTAAAAGTCACTCAGAGAAATACTCATCTAGCTCAAAGAAAATGGCTACCAAATGTGTAACACAAAATAGATACAAGTGCCCTGAAAATTGACTCAAGTCCTTGTAACATCTGGTCCATTTAAACCAACAAGTTACCTCAACCCATTTTTTGATAGATTTGGTAATGGGTCAAGAAAGGTGAGCCACATATATATATATAAATAAATAAATAATTTGTCAAGAAGTAAATCACAATTAATTAAAATTGATTCTAGAGCTTTAAAAAGTATATCTTTTTTCAATTCACAAACAAATTCTTGACTGATAACTTCCTCATCCATGGAGTTTGATAAAAATGCCTTCATGATAGACAACTCCATATAAAACAAGGATCATACATAACTTTTGAAATATTCATGAATCATATGATACTTGAACCAGAAAAGGTTGATACACATACTACAATCAAATGTTTATTACCTATTGATAAACCATCGAATGATCATTGGTTTATTGGTATATCTGAGGATCATACATCTTATGTAAGCTTTAGAGTCAAACCAAAGGATTACGCCTAATGATTGCTCTAAATGATAAATCTGAAGATTTTTGGCCTATGAACATTTTGAATATTCCATAAAAGGTTTTCACTCTCAACTATATCATGGAATTCCATTTTAGAAATGTTAAGTCAGTTTTAAAAGTCATTTGAGCTCCAGGAACACTAACTTACCTTCGGTACTACCGAAATCAAGCCGCATCAATATATTTAAATCCCCGTCTTTTCAATTCTACTTAGTCTGTCACTTGTCTTGTTTCGTTCCAAAAACCAGCTGGAGGGCTGTCTAAGCACAAGTCAGCAAAACTAAGGTATCTTCTAAGCTCTATTTTAGCAAAATCTCAAGCACTAGTAGACAATTACCTTAGAGCTGTCTATTTACAAGAACAAAGACATCTCTGCCCAGTGAAAGTCGCTCCGAGAGGAAGCATGACACTGCAGGACCATCTGGAACTAGGCAAAAAACCTGTGTTCCGAAAAGAGGGCGGTCCTTGAGCCAAGCACATAGACCCTTGTCTCCCTCAAACCCTAATCCTTCCAGGCACATTGCTACTAGGTTTTTAGAGAGAAAAATTGTATGTGAGAGAAATGTGAATGTGACTTGTATTGAAAAGTTTAAGGTCCAAGAAATCCTCTCTCACTGAGGATGGCTACCAGTCCTATCCTTTGGGGGGCCGGTAAATGAAAACTTGGTCAGAACATTCTTGTCACATTACACTTTATCTATGGGCCTTGAGTCTGATTGCGATGGACGAATAGTGAAAATCACTCTGTATCGCATATCGACTCTCATATGGATATCTATGTGCTCCAAACAACCCAATGAATTACAATTACCCACTGAAGCTAAACGGGGTATTTAGACAAAATTCTTGTGTAATGGGGAGAATGTACCCTGGCATCATGGGAATGCCTTACGAGCTACAAGTATGTCCCATGATTACCGGATACTTCACCAGATTTGTATTTCTAATGTATATCCCAGATTCGGTAATCATACCAAGCTCACACCATTTATGGTGGAAACCCTTTACCACATTGGAAAAGGAGAACCACTATGTCTGCCCACCTTGATATATGATCAGATAGTTTTAACGATTGAGTTAAATTTCACAGCAATACCTTTCGGGCATTTGTTGTGCAAGTTGGCACGTCAGTGTGGGTTCAATGAGCTTGAAGGTATATCCATGTCTGCCCTAAAAATTAATGTGCATAGTATCAGAAAAATGAATCTCTCATCTGCAAATAAATCTGGTAATCCGACACCGAAAGAAAAAGAGTTTCAGGACAATGGGGATGAAACAGCTGAGGAAGCACTAGATGATCATTTTCCAACCTCTCAGAATGATGCTCTTATGCAAATTTTAGAGGAACAGTCAAGACTGGGGCAGATGATGCAATCGATGGAAGAAAAACTACATTCACTCCAACAGTTGATGTAACAAATTGCAGCGCATCTGTCATGTCCGCAAGATGATGCAAATCGTGGCCTCTCCTACAAGTGACAGAATTGATATTCTCTTTTTATTTCATTGTGTTGAGGATTCTTGGATACTTTCAGATATTTTTTATATAATTATTTATCCTTTTCAGATGATTTTAATCTCATTGTGTGAATCTAAGGTTTAAACCATTTCGTTTGCTAGTATAATTTGAGACCTAGAGATGGTACTCTTCAGATCAAATGATTTAAGTATATCTATTATATGACCTTCTAGGATCTTATCCTCATAACAGTATAACTCTTATTGGAAAATCTTTATATTTGTCAACTGTTAAAGTTGAATATGAATAGTTTAATTTTTGCTGAAATATTCCAGGTACATTTACTGTTCTATCAGAAAATCTGAAATTTCATATTATAGGTCTAATATATGCAAGCTTGATTGAATATCTTTATGTTTGCTTAATATTTCTAAAACATGATTTCAGCACAACATGGTCAAGAACAAAGGAAAGGAAGATGCAAAAGGAGAAACCTCACCTAGAAAAATCAGACCCTATACTCCTTATCTGCACTCTAATGTCAAGGCGAAAGAATTTACCTTTGATCAATTTATCAAATCTAGTCTCATAGAGCCATACGGGATAGACATTTATCTGGGATCAATGGGGTGGGACAACGTCCTTTACTTAGGAGGAGAAATACAATATGACCTTGTTTATCAATTCTTGAATTTTTGTCATAATACTCAAGACGATCCTCCGTTAATCAGCATCAAGCACATGGATCAAACCAAGGAAATCACTCCTTTGATGTTGAGACGACTTCTAAATCTTCCAGTCACACATACCTCACCAACTGATCGTTGCTTAAACGATCCAAATGTCTGGAAAGAAGTAACTAGAACACTGTGTGGTGACTCAATGATATCCAGAAACAGAAAAAAACTACCTATCTTCATTGTATCTGGACTCTACCACAAAAGTGCTTCAAGAGATACTAAGTACAAATGCATATCCTTGTGAAGTTTCTGGAGATATGCTCTCACCAGTTGCTCTAAATACTCTATGTGATATCTATCGAAGAACCGAAATGTGTCTACCCACTTTAATTTTGAGACAATTAGTTCAAGTTGTCAAAGGTATTCACCACACAAGACTTTCCTTTCCAAGCATCATTTGTAAACTCTCTAAGCTTCTTGCACTGCCACCTAATCATGATACAATATATCCCGCAATGTATTTTACTAAGAAAACCCTACTCCTGTTAAAAGTAGTTGAAACTAATTAAGAATGCAGGATTAGCGAAGAAGCTCAAGACACTCCCATGGCCACTGGCTGGGACTCTTGTCACACCCCAGTGCCTGTACCAAGTCCACTATCTGTCAGCACTGGGCGCCTCCTTCGCCAAAACGATCCAGCTCGTCAACTTCTTGAAGGGCAGTCCAATATAGAAGCTCGCCTTCGGCAGTGCGAAAATCAACTCTCTAGGATTGAATTGCATTTTGATGCACTTCAACATACTGGGGAGCACATCACTGAATTGCTTCTGACTCGTCGTTCTTATATCCCTCCGTATGAGGGTGGATCGTCTAAATGATCTTTACTATGTTATTGTTGAATCATAGTACGTCTTTTTGGATATTTATGCCCTTAAGGGCTTGTTGGTTTTTGGATGATGGTTTATTCTACCCAATCTTGGGGTAGTAATTTTGATGAATTTATGATATTACCTTTTCTGCTCATGTTATATACTCTCTTTATGGTTATCTTTTATATCTAACATATGATTTGATTGCTTATGATAATATATTTCCTTGTTTGGATGATGATCTTTACGCTTATATCATTATGTGATCTATCTTGTTTACCCTTTGGATTATTATCTCTATGTTATTGGTTTAATTCTTGATAAATCCTTTATCAATAACTGACAAAAAGGGGAGAAGAAACCTACCCACCAAAACAATATTTGTTTTTCCAGAAATTATTTTTTTCCCTTATTACAGGTTATTCTTGGTAGACACTAAGGGGGAGCAGTATGGTTTTGTATTACATGTCAAGTCTTGAGTTGTGACTTTTTATGTTTGATATATAATTCTTATTGTTTTGGTATGTCATTGGTATGGACCATGACAAGGTCGTAGGTTAGGCTGTTTTTGTCACATAATTGACAAAAGGGGAGATTGTAAGTGCACCTAACATTGCACACTTGTTTGTCAATCACATGATTAATTGTCTTATAGTCGGATGAGTTCTTGGCAAATGAAGACTGGCGACGCAATTGGATCAGAAGCATCAAAGCCATATTAAAGACAAAGGATTGTAAGGCCCGTATCCTAGTCCGTACCAATCCTTAGACCCCTGCGATCCTCCCCATCGAATTTTGGCAGCCCGCGACCTGTAGACAGCATTTGCACGTGACCCTAAGTCGCATCCTGTAGATCTTAGTCGATTCGACTCGAAACTTGTACCCTAGCGACCGCGCCGTCGCTGCGGTTCTAACGACATGTCTCACAGTCCAATGCGATACCAGGGCTAAGAGTTGTGGGCCCGCGTGTATTTTGAGGAAATGCTGTGCATTGCGAATCCCGAGAGAATCTCTACCCAAACATCACATCAATCAATTAAGTACTAGTCAAGTACAACCCATCCCTCTCTTACACAAACTATCCCCAAGGTCAACTCTCTCTCTCTCTCTCTCTCTCTCTCTCTCTTCACCCATCCCTTTCTTACAACAACCCATTACTTTCTTACAACAATTACAACAACCCATCCCCCTCTCTCTCTCTCTCATTTTCTGCACCATTTTTTAAGCACCAAAGGAGTGGACGTCCAAGCTTTCTAAGAGAGCCAAGTGTGGCCCACTTCCTACCCCCCTCATCTCTTATCCTAGCCCTTCAATCTTCATCATCCTCCATCAAAGTTGAAGCCAAGGAGCTTAGCATCCCAAGGAACCAAGAAGAAGTGTAATCAGTGGGTGATTTTAGGATTTCCACCATTGATTTTATGATTTGAGGGCCCACATGTGGTGGGACCCATCTTGATGTATGCATTGTATCATAGAAGGGAGCTCATAATGGCGGAGCTTCCTCCATCATCGCCGTCTCTCTCTCTCTCTCTCTCCCTCTCTCCCTCTCTCCCTCTCTCTCTCCCCTGTTTGTGGCCCACCATGATGCATGAATTTTATCTACGTTATCCATGAGATGGCCCACTTTGCTGGATTGTCCAGCGGACGGGCTTGCTGCCTGTCCGTCTGGACAGGCCCAGATGAAGAGAAAACATAAATATTAGCTTTATTCAAAGCTATGGTGGGCCACCACATGGACCCACCTTGATGTTTATGTCATCCTCACCATCTGTGGACAGTGGGACCCACATGAGGAATGTGTTGTATTCCATACCGTTCATCCAATTGGATGAGGCAAATGCAAATCTCAGGTTGAGCACAACACGTGGGGCCCACTGACGTGTATGGTTTATCCACACCGTCCACTATCTGGACGGTGGAAACCCACCCTGCTGTAAGTGTGGTATCCACACTTTGTCTAGATCATGTGGGACCCACCAGATGTTTTATCGCCACCGTCCATTGCACGGACGCAGATTAACTACTGGGAGGGTGACTGCAGTGACGTCACCAAGTGTTGTGGGACGCCACCGTGATGCATGTGCTTTACAACCACACCATCCGCCTATTTTCTCTGGTGTGGGACCCACCCCACACGTGTTGCACGTGTGAGAGGGTGGGGCCCACTAGATGTATGCATTGTATATGCATCGTCCATTCCTAGATGGTGATAGGTGTAGGGCCGACCGTGATGTATGGGTCTTATCCATGCCGTCCATTTGCTGGACAAGTGGGGTCCACCTTGAAGTATGTATTGTTTATCCAGTCGTCTGTCCATTTGCTGGATGGGAGGGGCCCGCCTTGTTATGTGTTATATATTCACACTGTCCATCCACGTGGCCCCCACGTGATGTACGTGTTTAATCCAAGTTGTCCATCTGATGGGGCCCATTTAGATTGTGCATGGCCCACCTCAATGTGATGTATATGTGGCCCATTTGGTAAGGCTCGATGTGATGTATGAGGCCCATATGATGAGGCCCGATGTGATGTATATGAGGCCCACATGATGAGGCCTGATGTGATGTATATATGGCCCATGTGATAAGACCCATTATGATGTATATGTGGCCCATGAGTGAGGCCAATGTGATGCATGTGGCCTATGAGTGAGGCCCATCATGATGTATAGTAGGCCCTTTGTGTGAGATCCATTATGATGCGTTTGAGACCCATGGGTGAGGCCCAATGTGATGTGCATGAGGCCCATGAGTGAGGCCCAATGTGATGTATGTGAGGCCCTTATATGTGCGGCCCAATATGATATTTGTGTGGCCCATATGTGCGGCCCGTTGTAATGAAAGAGAGGCCCATATGATGAGGCCCCAAGTGATGTATATGAAGCCTTTGAATGAGGCCTAATGTGATGTATTTGTGGCCCATATAGTGAGGCCCATTATGTTATATATCAGGCCTTTGTGTGAGGCCCATTAAGTTGTATATGAGGCCCTTGTGTGAGGTCATGCGCCCCACTATACGTTTAGCTCTATGCGGGCCACTCCTTGGGAGCAGTGTTGGTTAAATGTTCACATTGATGGGAAATGATGGTTAAATGTCCACATTGTGACATTCCCTTAGGCCTTTGTTAGGCCCATTCTCATCTTCCTTTAGTGGGGGCCCATCCTTGATATGAGGAGTGTACATCATCATCATCATATAACATGCTTAGTATAGCCCCATGATCCATGTCCATGCGCATATATGTATGTTTGATATGAGAAGTGATTAATCATAACACATGCCATTGGGCGGATTATTTATGAGACTCTTTGATAGGCGGAGTTACCCCACATGAGCGCGCGGTATGTGCAAGATTGCTTCATGACCGGATAGTGTAATTCATCCATCTTGCATTTGTGTGATATGATTCCTGTATGCCCTAACGACATCAGGGCCATAGCCTCCATAAGCATACGTGGATGGCAGGATTGGACACCGAAAATACTGTTACTAGCATCGAGGCACCATAGATGTCCCTAGGTGAAAATCTTTAAACCTGATGGTACCAGAGGATGACTCCAATGTCGAGACCGATTGGATACATGAACGAACGAGGGCCGTATACTAGTAGGCCGTGTCTCCCACTATGTCGTGGTCGGTTGGAAAGGGGTGTGACCTTATCCGCCCGAGGGTAGGGGGCATAACTAGGTTAAGTTTGACTAGCTCATAAATGGATCCGCTATTGACGTGCCGAGCTGATATTGGTAGGTGGATAGTGAGGTATCTTCCACTTGTATGGTTGCACGTCTAGTGGACGGCGATCCGGTGTATAGTGTACTAGACCCCGGTGATATATATATTCCAGAGATGAACTGTATTGATATGAGGATTCAGATGAGATATGGTATGCTTGAGTTACACCTCGCATATGACATTGGCCCTGTAGGCCTCGCATCGCATAGCCATGGTATGGCCGGTAGCATTCATGCCTTGCATCGTATAACCTTGATATGACCGATAGCATTCATGCCTTGCATCGTATAGCCTTGGTATGGTTGTTAGCATTCATGGACTTGCCAGTATGTTTCCGCATTACTCTGATAGTGCATCCAAAGCATGCTTATATTGCGCACGCACATACACCACCCTCTAAGCTTTCTATAAGCTTATGCACGATTGATGCGTGCAGGTGATGCTAGGCCGTAGCTGAGCTGGAGCAGGAGCGTGCTCTAGAGATTCTGGAGTTTTGATATTATTATCATTGTATTTCCCTTTATGCGCATTGTACTTAAAGTTTTTTTTATCATAGTGGATTTTGTGATGGCATTCTACTTATTGTTCGTGGGTTATGCTTATGGTTATGCTGAAACAAATTTATATTGAAAATCTTCCTTGTAGGATCACATGATCAGAACTTGGTATATGGGTGCCAGGAGCCGAGAATGGGATACTGCGGAGGCTATCGGCACCGGATTCGGCGATCGAAAATTTTGTGAGCCTGATTTTTGAGTTTGGGGCTTGACAAAGGACTTCTTATACGATCTTAGCCTTGCAAATAGATGATCCCAATCCAAATAGGAAAACTTACTTAGGTCATCTATTCAAAGCCAATTCCAAGTTCATAGTTTTTACCCATTTATCTTGGCTTTAGCAAGTCCTAAGTTGGTGAATGATAAATGGATAAAATATGAAAATCTGTCCATTTTTGGTAGAAAGGAGGTGCCACCGAATAGCACTTTCGATACCACCGAAGATACCTTCGGTGTTACCGAAGGAGCTCAAAACAATCTAGCAAGATTATAACGTTAATTCGATGTCACTGACTGGATATTTCGATGGCATCGACTGCCACCGACGAACAAAGTTCTGTGCCATCGAAATGGACTGATTTCATTTAACAACTTATGGAATTAATTCGGTACTACCGAAAGATATTTCGGTACCACCAAAGCAAGTTCGATGATACCGAAGTTGGCTTCGGTAGCACCGTAAACTAGTCGTTTTCTATTCGTTGGAACTTTTTATCTATAAAAATGGCTTGTAGAAACTTGCAAAAAGTGTGGATTTAGGAATTTTAGAGTCCCTAGGTTGTCTCAAGCTCAAATCTCTCATCCTAGACTCTATCCGCATGAGATTCATGTTCTTTTCATTGTGATTCATCACTCATGAGCATTCAAATCTCTTATTTATGAAGAACATGATCTCAAGCCTTCACTAGAGTATTGAGACCAAACCCATAGGTATATCCTTAGTCTCAACCATACTCTAGTGTATCTATCAGTTTAATCTCTTGGAAAATCCATTCATAACCTTAGTTAGAGATTCAACCAACTCCCATTACCTTTCTCACCTTTATAGGTACATCTTATACAAGGTTCTTGATCGTAAAGCTGAGCCAACAGGTAAATCCAAGCTACGCGATCGGGGGAGCACCGGGAAGCTGATTCAAGCATGAAAGTATGAAGATCGAGCTACCCATAACAAGCTACAAAAGAGAACTCAATCCGACAAGTAAGTGTCAAAGTTAAGAATTCAAAGTTTAGTCTCTATCCTCGTGTAGGATTGAGGCTAAGAGTTTGCTATCAACAAATGCGTGTAGGTTCCTAGTGTGGGACCTTAGCTTGTGTGCCTAAAACATAGGTGCCCTGTGTGGGACTTTGGCCAGTGGGCCTAAACAGAGGTGCCTTGTGTGGGACCTTGGCCGGTGAGCCTAAATTGAGATGTCTTTTGTGGGACCTTGGCCGGTGAGCCTAAACATGGGTTCTAGGTGTAGGACCTTCGCTCTTGCGAAGAGCATAAATTTGTGTCCTTAGTGTAGGACTTTAAAGTTTATTGGTGAACCTGTTTAAAAACCATTAATAGTGAAATCCGGTGCACTCTGGGATTAAGTGTGGAGGTCGGGAGTGAAGTAGGTACGTAGTCGAACTACTATACATGCTTGTGTTTGGGATTGTCATTTGTGCATCTGTTTAATCATGCTTGAATGTTTAAGCTCTTATACATGATTGAATGAATGTCATTGATTGATAGGTAGCACACTCCACACACAAGCTCACATTACTATAGGTTAGTTGCTTTATGTATGCATCTTGAGTAGCCTTTGTAATTGGATCCTCTATTGGCTTGGAAGCCTTAGAGTTGTATTGCCTTGCTTTAAAGAGAATAATTATTTAGGTTAAGCAATTAGGATTTTTAAATAGAAAAATATTTGAAAAAGTCATATTCACCCTCCTCTAGGACATTGCCTCATATTCATTCTTCAGTATCAGCGGTATAAACCGCAATTTCGTGGGATACTGTGTCCATGCTGTCAGCCTACGCTGGGGTGAAGAGCCTCCCCATAGTGACGAGCGAGCACAGGAGGTGACAGGTCCTTGTTCGAATGGTTCCCGTCAAATTACCCAGACGATGGTTCCGTGCCAGAGTACCATTTGAACGACCCGGGCATGAATAGAATTGGATAACAAGCCCTTCCCTATGGTGATTTGGTTGGGTGACAAGCCCTTCCCTATGGTCATATGCGAACGTATAAATGGTGTCGCTTGAGAGAGTGTTGGATGGTGAGGGCATGTATCATATCATAATACCATGCATGTGCATTAACAAGATTGTCTAGGAACTGTATGCTTTGCTTTTCATTAATTATGCATGTGGATTTGATAGCTTGTGTAACTTAATGTTAATGGAACTACTAAGTTGATCACTCGCTCCCACTCTGGGACTGTGTTTTAAAACACTAATCAGACCCCATCTTAGATGCAGGTACCACAGAGCCTGACGCACTGGATGAGGCAACCATTACATAGTCTATTTTAATTTCAAGAATTGCTCAAATGCCAGGTAAAATGAAATATAGAACCCCGCTTCCGCAAAGCATTAGTGGCACTCGGGATATCGGGAGTCAAGTATCTACTCGGCCCCTGAAATTCGAGGCGTTACACTTAGGCTATGGTACCAATGGCTATTCTTTCATTTGGTAGTAAATGAAGTGAACATGTACTAACCGCGACTCATATAACATCACAACCACAATCTATATAACATGACAACTATGACTCATGATAACTACAACCCATATAACATGACAACCATGACCCATATAACATGACAACCACGAACTCGACCCTTACTCCATTACAACCATGACCTGAATTTGTAGCCTTTGATCCATTTTTGGTAATGAAGGCAGAGCTGGCCGATAAGGTGGATGGAACCTTGAATTTTTTTTTAATTAACTTATATTATCACATACTGACCATTAGTACTCAACGTTAGCTCATACACGAGTTAATTAATCAAAGATTAACCCAATTTAATAGACCAGACAGGCCGTGATAGGGCCTAGTGCGGGCCGCCATGCTAGATAGCTGTTTAAACTTAAAGACGGCCCGTGTGGGCCGCCCACCGACCGATGAAGGTCAGAAAAATCTAAAAATTTAGAAAATCATATATCACACTGGGCTTGTGGTCCATCGCGGACTGCAGACCCAATGGACACCCAAAAATACCATCTGGCGCTTGCCCAATGCGCCCCACCAATGCCAGATTGGAATCTGGCACTTACAAATAAAATCGGGATACCAGGCGTTCCAGCCGTCGGATTTCTTCCAAATTTACGGTCAAGGTTTGATGTATTTTTTTACGCCCGTCTACCAAATCTAAGCCCCGATCGTGGCACGATGACCGTTGATCGCGAATCGGACCCGTACAACCAAACCTCATATCCTATCGTCCCCAAATTTTGCGTGGCCCATCATCGGGCCATGGAGCACCTACCCTATAAATTTCATGGCCAGAGGGCCACCAAAACTGCCCCAACAATCGGAATGGGCCTCCTAGGGCCATTTAAAGATCAGAACCATATACTCAAACCCCATATTCATTCATCCGTTTGATCTCAGATTTTGCATGGCCCCTCATCGGGCCATGAGACACCTACACCCCGAATTTGGTGGCCGGAGGGGTGATAGGGCCACCCAAACTTCAATAGGGAGCTCTAGAAGGCTAGTTTGGGAAATTGTGGGAACTTAAGTGATTTGAGTCGTCCACTCTTATGCAAAGTTGAGGATTTCGGGCCGTCGGTTTGTGACCAAACTTCACACATCGAGTAAGGATATTTCCCTCCTCATATCCGTATAGCCGCGGCCCTGATCGATTATCGGTGACCGTTGAATAGACTTCTAATTATATCCGTCAATTGACGATCCAAATGGCGGGTCGATTATATCCATACATAGATCATCACTAGGGCCAACTATCCAACGGTGGGTATCGACTCCTACACCCTTTAGTGGGCCTTAAAGCTTGAAAGACCCTCCCATAGGTCTAGTATAGTAAAAACCTAGCCCTTGGGGCCATTTGCACAAAAATTGGCATTATAAAAGGTCTTATTTGGGCACCCCCCTCTCCCCATACGAATTTTGCCCTAAAGAAGAGAAGAGAGAAGAGAGAAAATGGAGAAAGAAGAAAGGGTGAAGGTGAGCAAGGTGGACTCTCAATCAAGGTGGGGCCCAAGAGGATCAAACCCACAACCTCCTACACCTTCTCCAAGAAGGATCCCTCATTCATGGCCGCTCTTTCGTCCCATTGGACATCTAGGTAAGATCCATCACCAAATTTCCTTGAAACCCTTGTAATGAAGGGGATTTGCATGAGAATCTAACATGTGATGGTTGCTCCTAGGATTCCGGCTGTTTTACACCAAGATCCACATCTCCTAGGTCATTCCCAAGTCTTCAACAAATCCGAAGGTGCGGACTATTGTTCTTAGGTGGCCTAGCACTAATTGTAGTACGAGTTTAATGATTTTGTATGTTTGAATGATGCCTTTGGAGAGTCTAGGGAAATTTCTAGGAATTGTTGGGTTGTTGAAATTGTATGGAATTGTATGTCATGTTGATTTCCTCATATGATGTTGTTCTTATCTCTCACATGATTTGATATGAATTGATGATCTCATGTTTATATCTTGTTTGGTTTTCTTCACATGATGTTGCCCTAGCATGTATGTCTTACTAATCCTTGTGCAGTTTGGCTCTATGAGATGTAGGAAGTGCTTAACTTCCTCATCAACCCACACAACACACATGCACTTGAATTTTACACATTGTAGCTTTGCTTGGTAGGAATTATGAGTTCTATGTTGAAAAATATGAATGTGTGATATTGCATATGCTAAATGATAACCTTGTTAGTTGACATGTTATGAATCACCATCCAAACTCCTTGGTTGGTCAGAAATACAAGGAGAATGAAGGCGGCCCCATCGGTAGGACCGTCTTGAGGCTAAACTCATGAATTTGGGCAGGTGTGTTCGGGTGGCTGTAGTTCGACTACATGGGTCTCTTGTGCCCGAGGTCACTCGTCTCATGCTCGCTGACTCATGCGGTCTAGCTTACTGACTGATCAACCCTGTATGACAACTTTGTTTGCTCACATATGTATGGAACCTCAACCACCCTACAACTGTTGTAGCCCATCAAAAATCCACTTGAAACTGGTCCACAGCCTTGTGAGCCGGGCGTGGTGGAATGGGACACTATGTCCGAGCTGTCGGCCTATGCTGGGGTACCGCGCCTCCCCGTAGTGACCGCGAGCGATCCCTTCCTTTTGGCACTCCTCATGTGCTTGGTGTCGGGGATGAGGAACCCGACGGGATCACGGACCGTGAGGTCTCGGCCTCACATGTTGATGGGGTCTTGGCCTCGCAACTAGATTAGGGCAGTGATACGTAGGGTGAATCAGAATCCCCAACCTGCTGGATGAATGAACTTAATTAATAACTAGGCTAAGACGATCGCATTGCATGCATTAGTTAGGGTGGCGACTCGGAAGTCGAGGTCGCTCTGAGGGAGTGCTGTCATATGCGATCGTTAGACGGATTCGCTTGAGGGAGTGTTGTGGCGAGGGCATGCATCATATCATTCTGCATGCATGCATTTTAAATAAGAGTTATTAGGTGTTGATGATTGTCTGCTTTTCATTAAGTTCATATTACAATTGATGCCTGTTGTTACTTGAGACCAATAGTTCACACTGAGTTGATCACTCACTCCCACTCTGGGATGGTGTTTTAAAACACCAACCAGACCCATTCATAGATGCAGGTGACTCAGGGTATGAGGAGCCTGGCGAGGCGAGCTTGGGCGAGGAGGACGAGCTCTCCTACTTTCAGCTGATGGGCGGCTTTCCATCGGCTTGATCGAGCTGAATTTGGATTTACTGAGCCGCGGGCTCCGCTTTAGTCTTTTGGATATAGGCTTCCTTTATTATCCTGTTGGGCAACGCCTTGGGCGACCCTTTATTATTTTTGGACCTCTATATTTGTGAGATTTCCTTCATTTCAGTAGACTGGTGCGATTGTGCTTCATGCTTCACGTAATTCTAAATTGCGCAGTTAAATTTGATTAATCATAAAAACCATAAATGCATGATAAGTGACACTCGGGAACTCGAGAGTCGAGCGTATGCATGACCTCTGATTTTTCGGGGCGTTACAGATGGTATCGAAGCAATAGTTTGGAATCCCTTGGGCCATGGGTCATGAACTCACTAACGCGTCCGCTGACCGGAGAGGATACATATTAGAAAATGCAACAAGGACTTAGAATGCTAGGAACCACCTCAGTCCCTGATCTGACACTCCTAGACGGAAGGTAAGACTCCCAGAGTGTTAGGGTTGGGTAGCGAGAGTAAGTAATGACGCTAGGAAATAGATGTGAGAGTCTTATAGTGTCACGACTCATTCCCGAATTTTCCTTCCCAATTATACTTAGAAATTCATCATCTTGGGATTGGAAATCCTGCATTACACCCTCCAACGCAAGGCTCATTTAGCAAAGGCTGTGAAATAAATTTAAGTCCCATCCCATACTCATTCCAGACATGTTATTCCCAATCTTGAGCTGGGAGTGGCGTTGTAATCCCCTGTGGTACCGCTTAACATGACTAGTCAAACAGGCCTGAGTCTAATTTTCCTCCCCCCGACCCATCCCCCTTAAAATCTTCACTTACCTCCACTCTGTCCTCTAATTTCCTCGGGACATTGACCGGTACGAGATGAAAATTTAACGTTTAGACGCTCAAAACCATGAATCTAGACCAAATGAGTTAATGTCGGGCCAAAGTTGATTGTTTTGACCCATTGAGGGGTATGACTTTCAAGAAGTTACGAATGAGTAGCGAGAGAGGGGGATCCGAGTGTCTTAACCTGACGGCAAGACCCGATTCGACCAACTAGAAAATTTAGGTAGTCCAACCCACCCAATTCCTAAGTCTAAACTCCTCCTTTCAACCTATCTCCTTTAAATCTTCGCCTTCCACCCCTTTATCCTTCAAATTTTTCTATGTACATTCATCTTAGACAAAAATCCTAAAGTTCAAGGATAAAGAACTATAAGTAAACAAAAATTTACTATGAATAGTAAAAATATAAGTAAAATGGACTTTTGACCATTAACCTGACGAAATCTTATGAAATAAGCATATTATTTGGATAGATCAGCTTCTCCTACCCCAAATTCATATATGGTACATTACGTAACTCATCCTGGTGTATGAAATGTGGTCGTTACAAGGCGACCCTTCAGGGACCGGCGCCACAGCGCCCGACTGGCGCTCCCGGCGCCCGCTATCCAGAGCCCCGGCGCTGTAGCGCCCATCCCCGGCGCCATAGCGCCTGACCGGTGCTGCCGGCGCCCGCTGTCCAGAGCCTCGGCGCCACAGCGCCCATCCTTAGCGCTGCCAGCGTCCGCTGTCTAGAGTCCCGGCGCTGCAGCGCCCAGCCCCGGCGCCGCCAGTGCCGAAAATTCCTGTAAATTTGGATCGACTTCGAAAACTGCAAATTTGGATCGACTTCAAAAATTCATATCTTCTTCGTTACAACTCTGATTTAGGTGATTCAAAAGGCATATTGAAGATTAACAAGTTTAGTTTAATATAAAAGTAAAATAAAAATAAAATAAAATTTATAATATAATTATATTTGGAGTGAATTGACAACTGTCCGAAAATCATTAGTTTTAAACAGAGGTTACTTATAGAATTTTTATAATTTATTTACAACTCCAAATGATATGAAATTTGGTGGGATGACTTAAAACTTGATGGTAAATCATCATAAAAATTTTAAAAATAATTCAGTAACTAAAAGTATAAGAAACGTTACGATAATTAGATACGTTTTACTATCTTAAAGAAAATCGTTATTTTCGAATGACTTATGCTTCTAAAATTTTTATAATTTTTATGGAACTTGAAATGGATTGAAATTTTGTATCAAAAGGGTCAACTTAATGGTGAATTACCATTAGAAAAAAAATTTTATTATAAAAATTATTCAGTAATTAAAAGCGATAAATACTTTATGAACAAAGGATGTATTGAAACCGAAAGTTTCTACAACTAAAAGTTGTCGATGGACCAGATGTATCCCACTCCAACTCTCTCACTCTCATATCCACAAAATCCACTTCAAACCCATCTTCTTCTCCTTTACAATACCCATCCCATCTCAACTCCCATTCCTCAAAATTCATTCTCCTTAAACCCATCCACCCTTTCACATTCACTTCACCATCCTCCATTCTCCCCAAATCTTTAGAGAAAAACCCATCTCCTTCTCTAAACCTCAACACACTATCCTATTCAAAGAACCATCCTCGTTCCCTTCACACCTCTTATCTCCCTAACCCATCCCACTCCATCACTTTCACTCTTTCACTCCTAAAACCCATCTAAAAACCCATTCACAAATCCAACACTAAACCCATTTCTTTTCCAAAACATTCTCATCGACAATCCATTTCCTTGCCGAGGGAAATGACATTCCTAGCAACCGTTGCCTCCTTCTCCATTCCAGTGATTCTCTCCCTCAGTGGGAAGAAGCACTCCCGCTTTCGCCCGACTCCGACTAGTAGCCCCACAACCTCACTGATGACTAGTAGTTGTTTAATGCAGTTAGGTTTGATGCATGTACTGAAGGATGATTAGGACTTTTGTTTAGTTAGATCATATTTCCTTTATGTTTAACATGTTTAGTGATGCCTGCAATCCGTGTTGTAACATGTAACTGGCCATATTAATAGCATTTTGAAATCGATGTGGAAGTATGGATTAAAATTCTCTTGTCACTTTGTGAATGCATGCATGTATTGTTGCCAATAGATTAGTCATGTCTTTTCATATTAAAGTTTAACATTGGGTGTCTATTTAGAAATTATTTATAAACGTGCTAGGAATCATTCCGTGATTAAATTTGATTACATATATATAATTGTTTAATTGTTTGGGTAATTAAGTTAGGACCCTTAAGTAGGATTGAGTTTCATAGTTTAATACTCTGCAAACTCATGACTAGATGCGGACTACAGTATAATGTATTGAGTTTTCCTATCCTCTTATGAAATCAAGGTTCAAACAAAATCGGCGAGATGATATCCTTCATCATTGCCTTCCTGCGTCCTTATTGACATTATTAACACTCCAAACCTCCAGGATACCTTACAACTTTCAACTATTCATTCATTCTTGAAATTTATGAAACCAAAGTGTAGTCTGTTCATAACCCACTAACCATAAAATTGAAATGGTAATTCACATAAAATTCTGTGCCTATAGAAACTTGTTAGGACGGTGTTTGACCATAGGTATAATAAGAGATTCATTAATTACTAATTTGGACATGAATTAAAACAAGAACTCCATTTGACAAAGACCCTTAATGACAACCTTAGAAAAAAAAGAAAGAGAGATTTTAACCTTTCAAGGATATGAGATATTTTCTAAGCATTTAGGTTGATCAGACTATGAAATTACGGGACTATACACTTGCGAAGTATTCGCGGCTTGACCCAATTCTCAATCCTGAGTGACTACCAACGGACTCACTGCTTTGACCGAGCAGAAGACCAGGATCCATCAGGATTCAGAAGGGATACAACGAGTTGTCTGCCTTGGTCAGGCGGACAATCGACGTATCAGATTTGAGCCCACCAGAACCGTTTTTTCATATTAGCATCAACATGAAGAACATAATGGACCTTAGGAAAACTTTATTGTCAAATACATAGTACGATGATAACGATTTTGACTTTTGCCCTCAAACATCAAAGGTGGAAACTTTTAAGGGGGGTAGAATATAATAAGGAAGACTAGTACAGTTAGTATGCACCCTACCACGCACATGAACCTCAAATTAATAAAACTTAGGCAAACGAAATGATAATATCCTTATTTATTACCCTTAGGCAATTTCGGGGACGAAATTGTTTTTAAGGGGGGTAGATTATAACATCCCGGATTTTAACTGTTTTGGATTTTCAAAAATCCTTGAAATTTTTTTTTAATTAACTTATATTATCACATACTGACCATTAATACTCAACGTTAGCTTATACACGAGTTAATTAATCAAAGATTAACCCAATTTAATAGACCAGACAGGCCGTGATAGGGCCTAGTGCGGGCCGCCAAGCTAGATGGCTGTTTACACTTAAAGACGGCTCGTGTGGGCTGCCCACCGACCGATGAAGGTCAGAAAAATCTAAAAATTTAGGAAATTAGAGATCTCACTGGGTTTGTGGTCCATCGTGGACTGCGGACCCAATGGACACCCAAAAATACCATCTGGCGCTTGCCCAATGCGCCCCACCAATGCCAGATTGGAATCTGGCACTTACAAATAAAATCGGGATACCAGGCGTTCCAGCCGTCGGATTTCTTCCAAATTTACGGTCAAGGTTTGATGTATTTTTCTACGCCCGTCCACCAAATCTAAGCCCCGATCGTGGCACGATGACCGTTGATCGCGAATCGGACCCGTACAACCAAACCTCATATCCGATCGTCCCCAAATTTTGCGTGGCCCATCATCGGGCCATGGAGCACCTACCCTATAAATTTCATGGCCAGAGGGTCACCAAAACTGCCCCAACAATCGGAATGGGCCTCCCAAGGCCATTTAAAGATCAGAACCATATACTCAAACCCCATATTCGTTCATCCGTTTGATCTCAGATTTTGCATGGCCCCTCATCGGGTCGTGAGACACCTACACCCCAAATTTGGTGGTCAGAGGGGTGATAGGGCCACCCAAACTTCAATAGGGAGCTCTAGAAGGCTAGTTTGGGAAATTGTGGGAACTTAAGTGATTTGAGTCGTTCACTCTTATGCAAAGTTGAGGATTTCGGGCCGTCGGTTTGTGACCAAACTTCACACATCGAGTAAGGATATTTCCCTCCTCATATCCGTATAGCCGCGGCCCTGATCGATTATCGGTGACCGTTGAATAGACTTCTAATTATATCCGTCAATTGACGCATCCAAATGGCGGGCCGATCATATCCATACGTAGATCATCACTAGGGCCAACTATCCAACGGTGGGTATCGACTCCTACACAGTGGGCCTTAAAGCTTGAAAGACCCTCCCATAGGTCTAGTATAGTAAAAACCTAGCCCTTGGGGCCATTTGCACAAAAATTGGCATTATAAAAGGTCCTATTTGGGCACCCCCCCTCTCCCCATACGAATTTTGCCCTAAAGAAGAGAAAGAGAGAAGAGAGAAAATGGAGAAAGAAGAAAGGGTGAAGGTGAGCAAGGTGGACTCTCAATCAAGGTGGGGCCCAAGAGGATCAAACCCACAACCTCCTACACTTTCTCCAAGAAGGATCCCTCATCCACGGCCGCTCTTTCGTCCTGTTAGACATCTAGGTAAGATCCATCACCAAATTTCCTTGAAACCCTTGTAATGAAGGGGATTTGCATGGGAATCTAACATGTGATGGTTCCTCCTAGGATTCCGGCCGTTCTACATCAAGATCCACTTCTCCTAGGTCATTCCCAAGTCTTCAACAAATCCGAAGGTGCGGACTATTGTTCTTAGGTGGCCTAGCACTAATTATAGTACGAGTTTAATGATTTTGTATGTTTGAATGATGCCTTTGGAGAGTCTAGGAAAATTTCTAGGAATTGTTGGGTTGTTGAAATTGTATGGAATTGTATGTCATGTTGATTTCCTCATATGATGTTGTTCTTATCTCTCACATGATTTGATATGAATTGATGATCTCATGTTTATATCTTGTTTGGTTTTCTTCACATGATGTTGCCCTAGCATGTATGTCTTACTAATCCTTGTGCAGTTTGGCTCTATGAGATGTAGGAAGTGCTTAACTTCCTCATCAACCCACACAACACACATTCACTTGAATTTTACACATTGTAGCTTTGCTTGGTAGGAATTATGAGTTCTATGTTGAAAAATATGAATGTGTGATATTGCATATGCTAAATGATAACCTTGTTAGTTGACATGTTATGAATCACCATCCAAACTCCTTGGTTGGTCAGAAATACAAGGAGAACGAAGGCGGCCCCGTCGGTAGGACCGTCTTGAGGCTAAACTCATGAATTTGGGCAGGTGTGTTCGGGTGGCTGTAGTTCGACTACATGGGTCTCTTGTGCCCGAGGTCACTTGTCTCATGCTCGCTGACTCATGCGGTCTAGCCTACTGACTGATCAACCCTGTATGATAACCCTGTTTGCTCACATATGTATGGAACCTCAACCACCCTACAACCGTTGTAGCCCATCTAAAATCCACTTGAAACTGGTCCACAGCCTCGTGAGCCAGGCATGGTGGAATGAGACCCTATGTCCGAGCTGTCGGCCTACACTGGGGTACCGCGCCTCCCCGTAGTGACCGTGAGCGATCCCTTTCGGCACTCCTCATGTGTTTGGTGTCGGGGATGAGGAACCCGACGGGATCACGGACCGCGAGGTCTCGGCCTCACGCGTTGATGGGGTCTTGGCCTCGCAACTAGATTAGGGCAGTGATACGTAGGGTGAATCAGAATCCCCAACCTGATGGATGAATGAACTTAATTAATAACTCGGCTAACACGATCGCATTGCACGCATTAGTTAGGGTGGCGACTCGGAAGTCGAGGTCGATCTGAGGGAGTGCTATCAATGCGATCGTTAGACGGAGTCGCTTGAGGGAGTGTTGTGGCGAGGGCATGCATCATATCATTCTGCATGCATGCATTTTAAATAAGAGTTATTAGGTGTTGATAATTGTCTGCTTTTCATTAAGTTCGTATTACAATTGATGCCTGTTGTTACTTGAGACCAATAGTTCACACTGAGTTGATCACTCACTCCCACTCTGGGACGGTGTTTTAAAACACCAACCAGACCCATTCATAGATGCAGGTGACTCAGGGCATGAGGAGCCTGGCGAGGCGAGCTTGGGCGAGGAGGACGAGCTCTCCTACTTTCAGCTGATGGGCGGCTTTCCATCGGCTTGATCGAGCTGAATTTGGATTTACTGAGCCGTGGGCTCCACTTTAGTCTTTTGGATATAGCCTTCTTTTATTATCCTGTTGGGCAACGCCTTGGGCGACCCTTTATTATTTTTGGACCTCTATATTTGTGAGATTTCCTTCATTTCAGTAGACTGGTGCGATTGTGCTTCATGCTTCAGGTAATTCCAAATTACGCAGTTAAATTTGATTAATCATAAAAACCATAAATGCATGATAAGTGACACTCGGGAACTCGGGAGTCGAGCGTATGCATGACCCTCGATTTTTCGGGGCGTTACAGGTACCAATGACTATCCTTTCGTTTGGTAGTAAAGGAAGTGAACATGTAACAACAACGACCCATATAACATGGCAACCACGACCCATATAACATGACAACTACGACCCATGACAACCACGACCCATATAACATGACAACCACGACCCTTGCCACATGACAACCTCAACCCTTGCCACATTACAACCACGACCTCGACACTTACTACATTACAACCACGATCTTTATCCATAACCTTTGATCCATTTTTTGGTAGTGTAGCCAGTGAACAAGTAACAATCTCTACCCTTAACACATTACAACCTCGACCCTTAACACATCACAACCCCTACCCTTAACACATGACAACCACGATAACTTTGACTCATATAAATTAAAAACCTACCATTGAAAACCTTTTGGGGCATAAATTTTTTGGATATAACTCTTTTTTAGCCCATAAAGTTAAATTAAATTCTAAATCCAATGGACAGATTGTTACTTGTTCACTGCCTACACTACAAAAAATGGATCAAAGGCTACAGATTAAGGTCGTGGTTATAATGGAGTAAGGGTCGAGGTCATGGTTGTAATGTGCCAAGGTTCGAGGTTGTCATGTTAAATGGGTCGTGGTTGTCATGAGTCGTAGTTGTCATGTTATATGGATCATGGTTGTCATGTTATATGGGTCGCTGTTGTTACGTGTTCACTTCCTTTACTACTAAATGAAAGGATAGCCATCGGTACCATAGCCTAAGGCCCACAATGGGCTGATCCGTTCCATCCACCTTGTTGGCCAGCTCGCTGTGGGACCAAAAAGTCCCGACTTGGGCAGTGTCCACTTATAACAAACATCACAGTGAGCTTGGAAAGTTTCAACAGTGAGTGTCATTGTCACTATTATTTTTTATTATGTGGCCCACATGAGCTCTAATTCAGGCTGATATTTGGGCCCTAGCCCTAAAATGATAAGGCAAAAAGGATAGGCGGCGTGGATTATACACATACATCAATGTGGGCCCCATGAGTTGGGCCTTGCCCATGATAAAAAAGGCTTTCGTCCACGTCACTTTCTCGAGATTGAAATGACACGTAACTTCTTCAGCACTTTAAATCATACAACTACTAAGCAAAGGGCAAGAGCATTTTGGTCTGAAATTTTTTTCAAAACTTATTAGAAGCTCACCCTCGAAATATTTGAAAGGTTGAATCCCTTTGGGAAATTTGACCATACATCGAGGCCAATACAATCAAATTCCCTGAATTTTTCTCCCACCCGCAACAAATGAGCGGACAACGTTGTCCTCGCCCAACTGTGGCCCACCATCAAACGTCACCTTGATGATCCAATCCGTCCATCTTGTAAAGGACCCGAACCTGACCAATCACTTCCCAGTTTCACCCATTGGATCACATAGGCGTGCTCAAAATCTCCACCACAAACTGGACTGTGTGTGGCTGGCCTTTTCGAAAACAGAAAATTTCCGTTGCTTACTCTTTTCACGCTAGCAATCCGAGTGCGATGGCTCCGTTAATATCATCCCTCCACTGAGAAGATCCTAGCCCTCCATTCCACCATGCTTTTAGGGCTTCGTAGCTGTTGTTTAAGCTTTTCTTTTTGTCGCCGCACGTTGCAACCGAACCCATTGCGTCTGGAGGAAAACTTTGATGATTGGTGGGTCCCACAAGTCCGTGGGGACCAATCCAGTCCTTCTAGGCATTTCAGATCAGATGATAAACCGTCCAATGGAAAATTACCATGAGTGAGTCCATCATCTTCCCTGTAGAGTTGAGAAACCCATCACCCAGAGATGGACCCCATTTGCTGAGATAAAACGACCATCAGGTGGCCCATAACACCAGAAAAGCATCCCCATTAGTTGTTAAAAGCCATACAAAATAACTTGGACAGATCAGGTCCCAATTCGAGGAAATGTCATGTTGTGCTCGAGTTTAACTCTAGCTGGGCGTAATTTAATCCAGGGTTTATCTAGCCCGAATTCTTTGGGGTAAGATGAGAAAGGCCTCTAAATAATCCTTTTTCTTTTTGTGCAACCCTTTTCCTAAAGAAAGAAAGCGAGAGAGAGCTTGTTCAAGGTGTCACCATGCCACACCACATTGACTCGGATCGAGTTCGGTCTGAGTTTGGTCGCAGGCCCTATCTGGTCATCAGAGAAGGAGAAAGAAGGAAGGAGAGATAGGCAGGGAAAGAGAGGAAGGGAAAACAAGAGAGTGAGAGAGAGAGGCAGTGGGTGAGTTGAGTTGAGTCGAGTCGAGTCGACGCGTTTGTATTGCACTGTGTAGCTGACTCACTGGGTCGCGAGCTGCTGGACAGTGCAGTGGAAAAAAAAGAGATAAAGAGCAAAGAAGAAGAAGAAAAATAAAATAGAAAAAGAAGAAAAAATTGAGGGAGAAAGACAGAGGTAGAGGGCATTGATGCTGCCACATTGAGCTGGGTCGACTCAATAACTGAGTTCGGGCCGAGTCTTACATCAAGCCAGCAAAGGAAGAGAAAGAAAGGGAGAAAGGAAGGAAGAGAATAATAAAGGTAGGAAGAGGTGGTTGTTCGCCACCAGCGGTGTAAGGCCCGTATCCTAGTCCGTACCATTCCTTAAACTTCCGCGATCCTCCCCATCGAATTCCGGCAACCCGCGACCTGTAATCGGCATTCGTGCGTGACCCTAAGTCGCATCCTGTAGATCTGAGTAGACTCGACCTGAGACTTGTACCAATGTGACCGCGTTGTCGCCACAATTCTAACGCCGTGTCTTTCACACTGTGCAATACCCAGGCCAGGAGTTGTGGACCCACGTTTATTTCAAGAAAAAAGTCACGTATTGTGAATCCCTAGAGAATCTATACCTTAACATCACATCAATCAATCAAGTACTAGTCAAGTACACAACCCATCACTCCACCCATCACACCCATCCCTCTCTTACACAAGCCATCCCCAAAGTCAACTCTTCCTTACACCACCCATCCCTTCCTTACACACACCCATTCCTCTCATACCATATTTCTTACAACACCATCCCTCTCTCCCATCCATCACTCCATCCCATCTCATTCTCTCTACCATTTTCCTAAGTTACCATGATAGAAAAATCCTAAGGAGAGGAAAAGAGAACCCGAGATCAAGGCCCACTTCCTACCCCCCTCATCTCACCATCCAACCATCCAAACTTCATCATCCACCATTAAAGAGAAAGCTTAGGAGCCAAGGATTCCAAGGAGCTAAAGAAGAAGACCAGCGGTGGGTGATCTAAGATTTCTACCATGGATTTGAGGATTTGAGGGTCCACATTTGGTGGGATCCATTTGATGTGTGCATTGTATCATGTATAGGGAGGGCTCATAGTGGCGGAGTCCCTCCCCTCCACACATCTCTCTCTCTCTCTCTCTCTCTCTCTCTCTCTCCCTCTCTCTCTCCCCTTTGCGGCTCACCTTGATGAATGGATTAGATCCACACCGTCCAGCCATTGACAGTGGGAATCCACCACGACGTAAGTGTTATATCCACGCTGTCCAGATTGTGGACGGTGGAAATTCCGCTGTGATGTATCATCCACACCATCCTTCCTGGACGGACCTGGATGAGAGGCAAAATACAAATATTGGCTCGATTGGTGGGCCACCACGTGGACCCACCTGATGTACGTGTTCCATCCAGACCGTCCAGATGCTGGGTTTGGACAGTGGCAAAACACATTCCAGCAAAGCTGGTGGGTCCACATGTGCGGACCCACGTTGATGTATGTGTGATACCCTCACCATCCATCTGGACGTGGGGCCTACCTTCATGTGTGGTGTCCACACCGTTTAGCAAAGGATGGTGGGACCCACCTGATGTATGGATTTCATCCACGTCGTCCGTCTATCTGGACCATGGACCACACCATGATAAATTTGTTTTATCTCCACCGTCCAAATTGCTGGACGGTGGGTTGCACCACGATGCAAGTGTTTTATCAACACCATCCATTTGACGGTGGACCCCACCTATGATGTACGTATCCCATCCATCAGTCCATCATCTGGACGCTGGGCGAGCAACCCAGCTACATAGCTACTACAGTGACGTCAGCAAGCTATGTGGGTCTGATCATGGGTATGTGTTATATCCAAACCGTCCATCTGTGTGGACCACGTGATGTACATGTTTTATCCAAACCGTCCACCTGTATGGACGTCAACAAGTTCTTTGGGCCTAATCATGAGCTATGTGTTATATCTCAACCGTCCATCTGGACGTGGGACCCACCTTGAGGTATGTGTTATATCCAAACCGTCCATCCGCTTTATGAGCTCGTCTTAAGGCTTGAGATGGGAAATAAGATAGATCTGTCTATCAAGTGGACCACATTGCAAAAACCAGTGGAGGGTTGAACGCCTACCATTGAAACCCGTTTGGGGTCATAGAAGTTCTGGATCAATATGAAATTTGTTTTCCTCTTAATTCAGGTCTTTGTGACCTTATGAACAGATTGGATGGAAATAAACGTTATGGTGGGCCATGTGAATTGTTTAACAGTGAAATCATTATCTCCACTACTATTTGTGGTGCGGTCCAGATGATATTTCAATATGGTTCTCTTTTTTGGATAATACTCTATCATAATCTCTAAAAATAGATGAATGGTGTAGATATAATAATAATGTTTTATCCACACCATCCAGCTAGGACGGTGGGTCTCACTTGATGTACATGAGGCCCATGGGTGCGGCCCGATATGATATTTGTGTGGCCCATACGTGCGACCCATTGTAATGTATGATGAGGCCCGATGTGATGTATAAGAGGCTCATATGATGAGACCCATTGTGATGTATTTGAGGCCATTTGAGGCCCATTATGATGTTTATGTGGCGCATGTGTGATGTTCGATGTGATGTATATAAGGCCCATATGATGAGGCCCGATGTGATGTATATGAGGCCCATTGTAATGTATTTGAGGCCCATGAGTGAGGCCCAATGCGATGTATATAAAGCCCTTGTGTGAGGCCCAAGGTGATGTATATGAGGCCCATTGTGATGTGTGATTCCACCAGGATGTATGTAATGATGTTTATAATGCCCATCCATGTTCCTAGTTGATATTAAATGGGCCATGCCTTGGGAGCAATGATGGTTTAATGTCCACATTATAAGAGCAATGATGGTTAAATGTCCACATTGTAACTCTCCCTAGGGCCCGTTGTTAGGCCCATTCCCATCTCCCCTTAATGGACTAACCTAAACCGTTGGGCCCCCATTGATGATTATATTACCCATCTTTCTCTTGATTAGGCTATCCCAATCAGTTGGGCCCCCATTTGATAATGATGCTTTCCATCATACCCTGTAGGACCACCCAAGCCTTAGAGCCTATCTTGTGTTCGTATCGAGCCTTCCACAGGGAATGTGGCCCACCTAGATACATGTGTTTGTCGAAGCTTAGTAACCCAAACTTGAGGCCCACTTAGATGATGAGTAGGACCATTTGTAGGGTTACATAGTCCTGGATGTGTGGATCCTACCAAGGGCCGCCTTGTATTTGTATCGGGCCCTCATAGGAAAGTCCAATTGTCATAATAAAGGGAGTGAGGAAGCCCACTTGTTGTATACCCACTTGACTCGCCCCATGAGACATATAGTATCCTTGTATCCAGTTGCTAGGACCTCAGTGTCACATATATATTGTCCACACTGTCCATTTACTACTTTGGGATAACTGTGAGACCTATCCTTGACGCTAGTACACCATCACCTCTTGCCGTATATGGGAGAATATGTGGTACCAAATTTAGTATATCCACTATGTAGATCCTATCTTGATTTACGGGTTAGACCCGTCGTCCTTCCAGTGGACCCTGTCTTGGGATATATGATATATTAGTGCTTTGGGAGGCTAATCTAACATAGGACATACCACATGGACTCGTATAGTTGTAGAAGGGGCATGTCGTTTAGCTCCTACTCTTTGTATGTGATATGTCAGTGATGGTCGATTATGGATTATTATTGTCTGCCCTTATCAGATAATCATGCCTATGTACTTTATTACATCATGATACATACCCATACGCTTCATATGTATGATTGTTATAAGGAGTGATTGATCATAGCATATGTCATTAGGTTGGTTTACTATGGGAATCCTTATGAAACGGAGTTACCCCACATGAGCGCACGGTACGCGCAGGTTTGATGCATGACTAGATGGTATGACTCATACATCTCGCATTTTATGATATGACCATCGTATGCTCTAGCGACATCAGGTTCGTAGCCTCCACAGGCATATCGTGGATGGCCAGATGGGACACTGGAAATATTTTTTTACATGGGGTGCTATATACGTCCCTGGGTGAAATTTCAAAAATCCTCTTGGTACTGGAGAACACTCCAACATCTAGACCGAGTTGAAATACATGAGTGCATGAGGGTCGTATACCAGTAAGTCGTGTCTCCCACTGTGTCGTGGTCGGTTGGAAGGGGGTGGGGCCTTACCCGCCCAAGGGAGCTGGCAATGTTAGGCTGAGTCTGACCAGCTCATAAATGGGTCTGCTATCGATGAGCCAGGCCGATATTGATAGGTGGATAGTGAGGTCTTTTCCACTTAGTTGTACGCTTGATGGGGCGGCAGGTAGTGTAGAGTGTACTAGACCCCTGTGATGATCCCAAAGAAGTACGGTACTGATATGTGGACTTACTGAGCAGGAGTTGCATACTCAACATTTTACTCATTCATCCATTCATTCACTATCCACTCGGGCTGGTGGTGCGCAACTAATTTATTATGTGTACCCTTGCAATGGCCATGATTTTGGTTGGGTATGCGACTAACCTGAGATCAGGAGCTTACCACATTATGTCCAGCTATCCAAATTAGGTATGGGCCAGTTTAAATAGAAGTCCCTTATCATGGACCCCATAGCTTGTGATACTACGTACTATCATCCCGACTTTACACTCCAGTTTGGTCATTTCTTTCGTACCGCATATTACATTGCATCCTCAACACATAGCATTTGGTTTTCTATGCTTCTATATTGCATAGCCTAAATGAGGTTGATGGTATTATGGACTCGTCAGGATCTGCTTATTGTATTACATCTGCGGCATATGACATTTGGGTTGCTATGTTTCTGCATTTATATGGCCTAAATGAGGCTTATGGTATTTGATATTTGGCTCATTATGACCCCGCAATGCATAGTCGATCCATATTGCATACTCTGATATTGAATGACTTATAGCCTTTCCAGTATTCCGCTTATGCTGATATTTATGTGCTTGGCACTTATCTTGCGCACACATGTACACCACCCTCTAAGCTTTCTATAAGCTTATGCATGATAGATGCGTGCAAGTGATGATAGGACGTAGTCGAGCTGAGGCAGGAGCCTGTGGCAGAGCTTCTGAGGCTTTTGGCATTTATCTTGTATTTCTTGTTCATGTATTGTACTCAAGCTTTGATATTAGTAGATATGTGATGATGATGTTACCTTTGTGATTTGGGTACACTTACGGTTATGCTCCTTTATTTACAAAAAGAAATTCACACTGAAAATTCTCCTTGTAGGATCCTAGTATCGGAACCTAGTGTATGAGCGCTGGGAGTTGAGAATGGGGTACTACGGAGGTTGTCGGCACAGGATTCAAAGATCGGGAATTATGTGAGCCCGTTTTTCGAGTTTGGGGCGTGACAAGCGGCACCCAACCGAGTTGACTCGGTTGATCTTCACTGAGTTGGGCTGAGTTGTTGCCCCAATGGGTCTGCTCAAGCTCCGTCTTAGTCTAGACGTTGCTGGACCTGTCTGAGAATAAAAGGAAGAGAGAGTGGAAGCGCCATCGAGTCAAGATCGAGTGGACTCAGTTGGGCTCGTTGGGCCCATTGAGCCCCAGGGTTGTGGCCGATCTTGGCCCATCTTTGTAGCTGCTGACTTTCAAAGTTCTCACTGATTCGCCATGTGCTTGAATTGGAATGTTAATTTGAGCTGAATGAATAGCTAATATAGAGTTTTCGAATTACATATTTGATTGAGTAATGTAGGGTATGATCTTTTCTTAAAAAGCAACATTCAAGTCTAGCTAGTTGTGTTCATTTGGATCTAGATAGGGAGCGCAATTAAACTACTTAAAGTAGTAGAGTTGGGTGCTTTAATTCTGCAGTAACCTAAGGTTAAGCAGGTGAAAAATCCACACTAAAAGTGAGGAGTCACCCTTTAAGCTTCACACTTAAATTCGTTAATCCGAACATATATGATACTTTATTTTCTCCCATGTAGTATTTTCTAAGTTACTTGATTGAGTTACTTATCTCATTATGAGAATATGTAAATTTATTACACAATTATTTCGTGCTTTAGATAATGGACATGTCTCTTTAATTTTAGCAAGCATATAGATTTGATGATCACATGCTATCTCCAGTTATAAAATTTGTTAATTATCTATATGTTTGTCACTTGCAATTATGTGATGGAATGAATGAAAATTGTTGTGGGCTTACCATCTTGTGGTCCATATATGCCATACGCGGCTTAGATATCACATATTTGCCTTACATGGCTTGAACCACATATTTGCCCTACGCGGCTTTGATTGCATATTTTTCCTACGCGGCTTTGATCGCATATTTGCCCTATGCGGCTTGGATCACATATTTTCCTTACGCGGCTTGGATCGCACATTTGTCTTATATGGCTTGGACCGCATATTTGACTTACGCGGCTTTGATCGCATATTTGCCTTACATGGCTTGTACCGCATATTTTCCTTACGCGGCTTGGATTGCATATTTGCCCTTCACTGCTTTGATGGAATATTGGTGTCATTCGTGGCTTTGTTGGTTGTATTCGCGTAACTTGTTGATTTTTAGGTCATTATGCGGAGTTTATTATGATTTTCAGGTGGAGTTGTAGTTTGTTTATCAATTTTCTTGCCATTTTATGGAGTTCATACGATTTCTGAATGACGCTGGAGTTCTTATGTTGATTCTCTCTTCATCTTGTTGAGTTCAGTCGTATTGTGATTTTCAGGTGGAGATGAAGTTTGTTTATCAATTTTCTAAACATATTGTAGAGTTCATGTACGATATGATTTTCGGGTGAAGCAGAAGTTTGAATGTTGATTTTCTATTCACCTTGCGGAGTTCATTTGTAATGTTATTTTTGGGTGAAGTTGAAGTTCACATGTTGATTTTATAGTTACCGTGTGGAGTTTTATATGATTTCTGAGTGAAGCTAAAGTTCACTTGTTGATTTTCTAGTTATCTTGCGGAGTTCACATGCAATGTGATTTTCAGGTGCAATAGAAAGACGTGTGTTGATTATTTGATTATCGGGACAAATTCACTTGCATTGTGATTGCTATTACTTTTTCCTAATGGTGATATTATGTTAATTGGCTTTATTTCTAAGTATATGATCAAGTTTTTGAATTGCATTGTTTAATATATATCTTCTCATATCTTGCGATATATACTAGATTATGAATGATGAGTGTGTAATCTTAGAGGGTATTCTTCACTGTGATAGCCATTGGTGCTATCAAAATATATCAGTTGATGTAGGTGTAGAGAGAGCCGATACTATTCACTTGGTTGCTGGAGCAGATCGATCAGCTGAGGGGTTAGACGGGTTCCCTACGTCCCATATTAAGCTCCACCATTAGATGATGGATTTTTGTTTTTGTTTAATGATCTTTTGTTATTTGGGTTATGTAAGTCCTATATAGGCGCTACTTTTGAATTTTTATGGTGATTGGAATGTTTTTATACAATGCGTGGTTTACTTTGCCAACATTTGCTACTAATTCTGATTAATGATAAAAATGTTTAAACTTAGATTGAAATTTTAAAGGCTAACATTCGGGTTTTTGGAAAATAAGTAATATACTCGGGTTTCGTAAACCGGGGTTTTACATTCGGCCACAGTGGATTGGTCATGCGGGAGACCAAGTTTAGGGTGGGACATTTACAAATTTAGAGTCCATGTGGATTTCAATTATCCAATTTTGCAAACTATCCCTTTTACTAAGATTGTCATTCCTCTCCCTTTTTTGCTCAAAGGTAGGAGAACCACATGTGTAACATAGGTGCTGCTAAGCTACTAATCCATTGTACCCATGGCTCACTGATGATATCCCAAAACAATCATATTATCAACTACATCACAAAAATTACAACAATATAAATAATATTTTCCTATCATTGGCCATGTAAATTAACGATTAAAATGTGTTGATTAACCAGTCAGCTGTGATCCTACGCTTATGGCCCATATGAGGCTTATAATTTCATCATTTTTTGTCAAAGTATATATTTTAATGGGCTTATTACAATCATTGTGTCAAACATCACATATGTAAACTAACTAGGGATATTAAAGTTTATTTAATAATCAAATTCAAACTCCTTTAAATGCAATACATAATTTCAATACATTGCTAATTTTGGATTCCAATGCATTCCGAATACAAGTTGTCAAACACAACTAACATAGTCAAAAGCACCACTTATTTGGAATTACCTTGATTGGAATTCATATATTTAAAATACATGCTCCCAAACAGGCCTTTAGAGTCCAGTGTATGTGGGATTTCAAATCTAATGCATTTCAAATACAAGCAACCAAACGAGCCCTAGATATTTTGGGAATCCACATTGTGAAAGACTTCTTTAAAGCAATGCGAGTTATTTTATTACAATAAGTGTTCTCACATTACCATAAATGCTCTAAAATCCAAGAAATTGTTGCTTGTTTTATAAACAGTGAACTTTGAGATTTGCAAAATCCAATGTAAATCCATGAATTGAAAAGTTCATGGATTTGGTCAAAATCCAATCTCATTTCCTTGATCCAAAACAGGCCTAAGAGTCTATATGATTAACGGTCCAGATCAATGATAACACTTTTCCATTATGATCATTTTAGACTAGTCATATTCCTAGCCATTGATTTGATGGTTAGAATCACTTGATCAAAGTGATTTTAGAGAGTTATAGTCAATTAAATCTGGTGCCTACATTATAGATGCTCCATATCAACGATTAGACCTTATCTCAACATAATTAATAGAATTTGCATTTTCTTAACCTTTGATTGGATGCTTAAAAACACCAATCAAAAGTAGTTATTGAGGGCAATAATCACTTAAAGTGGGCCTATATGATAGAAGTTCTCAATCATGCGAGCGCCAATCATCCATAACCGAAATATGGGGGTCCACAAAGTTTTCCCCCGCTCCACACCAACAATTGGGGAAGACATCTGCATGACTTGTGAGCTTCAAAGCAGCTGGGGAAAGTACTCATAAAAAAGAACCTATCAAAATGAGAATATACTAGCCTTACAAAAATTCAAAGATAAGCACATGTCGAAATGCCTCTACCAGCAGATAGAAACCGATCACGAACTCACTCGCCCATCAAGCAATGCCATCAAGGTTGTGAATCAAATGAGCCAGTAAGGCCTTGCCCTGCACAAGGTTGTGAAAAAGCTAAATCCTCCAGAAACAAAAGATAGCCAGTGTGGAATGTATTGTGGGTTAGGTAAAAGACGGTATTCCCCAGGTAATGAAGAATCATGGCTCGATCCCAATGTTCCCACTCCTCTTGAGTGGTAGCCTAGCGAAGGGTGAAAGTATCCGTGAGCTAGGTCAACCTCAGAGAATAGTCCTTTCAGACCTCTTCAAGCGGAACCACCCTTAGAAATTGTTTGTAATTGGCAGAAGATAGCGTAGGCAGGGTGCAATAAGAGGAGAGTGGGATGCCAGAAATAAGGAGTCCGGTAAAGATGAGGACATCGATAAGAGTGATTTCCCACTCTCTAAATGACAGGTGAAAAGTGTGTCTTGGGACGCTAGCCCTCGATAAAAAATAACATAAGTTGTCGGGAATGGGAATTTGTCTGCATTTGTAACGGTTAATCAATCTAAAAGGACACTATAGGGCTGCGATGTATTTTTAACTCGATGAGACCGAGATCAATCCATAAGGAATTGGGTTGAGAGCACAATTAGAGCTAAGATTTATGATATTAAAAAGGTTTTGGCTTACTCAAGTGATGTAGAAGGGTTAAAACAATAACAATAAAATACTAAGAATCCAGAAATCCACTTATAGCAATCACAATATCTAATTTACTAATTCAAATCCTATAACTCAATTTGAATAGAAATTATATCATATCCAATTAGAAAATAATTTTATTAAACCAATTCCAATCATAAACACCAACAAAACATAAATTCAATTGAACGACCCTCTCATTAAGCACTCGGATCTCAATCATAGGGAATTTGGTAATTTATTGTGACAAAGGTCTACAATATATCAAGGAATTGTACAAATTGATTCATTCCCTAATCAAGCTAAACAATTTCTCAATCAAAACATCTGATGCAACCGGAGTTCATAATGAATTAAAGACATAAAAAACTCAAAAGACTTTTATAAAGTAAATTCATACCAATCCAATTTAATATCATCATTCAAACTATTGTTATTGAATCAATAAACTAAATATTATAATTAACTACAAGCTTCATCCATTAGCCTTAGGTAAGAGATTGGCTTAGCATGGTTAACATCATAAACTGAAAGAAAAACATGAAAAAAAAAACTATAACTAAAAGATTGAAGAAGAAGAATGTCTCGTGGAAGCTTTTACCACCACTTGGTCTCTCTCAAGCCTTAATTTAACCTTAAAATTGCCTAAAACACCCATTTATATAGGAAAATCTCGCACTGACTTTAAACTGACTTCAAAATCATGCACTTTTGTTATACTTCGGTTGCACAAACGAGGGCAAGCCAACAAATAAATCTTCTGGATGGAATTGAATTTCTCCAAAAAAAAACTCTAAACTATCTATTTCCTTTCGGTCGAGCTGAACCACATTTCAGTCGCACTGAATGTGAGACCCGACCCGAGTTTGCATGTGTGCATGTGTGTGTGTGAGTATGCATCTTATTCATCATGGTCTCGCGGTCCTACCGGTTGAATCCCGGCGACCCACAACCCTTGGATAGTGTTTGCGGTCATCCTTGAGTTCGGTCATATAGACCCGACTCAGATTGACTGAGACCTATGCCATTGCGATCGTATCGTCGCCACGGTTCCAACATCGCATTTCGCATATAAATCTAATATGTAGATCAAAAGTTGTGTACATTTTATTATATGACCATTGATCATGTGGCCCACTTAAGTGGAATGCATGTGGACCACCATCACCCTTGGCAGAAGTTCCAAGGTACAATACCCACACACTACACAATTACATGGAACTAACACCACTAACCACAAATACCACCAAGGGGCCTAGTCTAACCTACAACTTTGTAAACTCCTCCCTATGGTAATGATGGATTCTCTTACAAACCCATCATGGTCTCTCTTTCTCTCTCTTTATTCTCTCCCTCCCTCTCATTTCCCTCAATTGCTAGAATTTTCAGCAACTTCCCTTCCATCTCCTTCTCTTCTCCAGCCCCTTCTCCCTCTAATCCCTCATCATCTAGCCCTTGGAACATGATCTCAACCATAGATCTATAACCCTTGGAGCTTAAGGAGATTGGAGATAGGAGAATCTTGAAGATTCAAGGTGGATGATTCATGGGATTAGTCTCTTTCCTTTCCTCTTGCATGAACCTTTTTCAATTGATTGGGAGTGTGTAGGACCCACCAATCAATGGTGGAGGTCCTACATGACTCCATGAGTGTGGCTAACAACCCACTTTATGCATGCATGATTGCCATGATGGGGCCATTCTCCATGGACCCCATCATGAGATTTTCCTTTGATTTATAGGTTTGTGGGTCATCTAGACCCCTGATCCTTGGTGGAGATGGCATCTCCACCATTGGATTTTGATTAGAGGATGCATGCATGGGTAGATCTTGTAATCCCATCAATATAGTGATATGTGTGGTTTGTGATGAAGGTAAGGGCCTCAATGTGGCGGAGCCCCTTCCCTTGTGGTCGATTCTTACTATTCTTTTGTTGATCTATTATTCTCAGATGTGTGTGGCCCACCTTATGGCCTGGAAGTATCCAGACCATCCAAAGAGAGTGGAAGCCCATGTCTGTCCACTCTATGAACATAGGTGCCCCATTTGCTCCTTTTTGGACACATGCAATGGATTTTATGGTATGAATTAGGTCTGGATATTTGTGGGGCCCACTGAGGGGGACCACAACTCAAATTCCATAGGGTGATTTTCTCTTATTTTGGTTCCTATGCTCATTTTATTTCATGTGCATGTTGCTGCCTAGAAATTTTCTGGACAGATTTTTGCTGGACTTGGGCTTGAATTTGGGACTGATTGGGGGACCTTTTATACCCATAAAATATACTTTTCCGAAAGGTAGGGATCTCATCTTGATTTCTCCCAAATTTTAGCCCCATCTGACATTCATTGGGGTCCCAAACGTGTGGTTTAAGTGAGGTGGACAGTCCGGATTTTTTGCACTGTTCCAGCAACATTCCACCTTGGACAAGTTGGAATTCTGAAATTTATTAAAATAATTTTGGGTGTCTAAAAATTATGAAAATTTACAAATAGGTGTTCCACTCATTGTAGGACCCACCTATAAAACTTTGGGGCCAATGGACACCTGTACAAACCATGGTGGTGGCTGGACCGGCCCATTACAATATGGTGTCCAGATCAGTCTGATTTTTAGGACAGATTGATTTCTTTAAATAAATTAAAATATTTCTAGATGTCTAAAAATTTTGAAATTTTGTAGGGGTGTGGACCACCTATGGAAGTATCACTCTGTAAAATTTCAACCCCAATTGACCTCATTTATGCATCCAAAAGAATGGGCCAAGATGGTTGGACTACCAGATTTTTCTACTGTGCAGTCCAGCAATATGCCTTGATAAAAAATATAATTCAAAAATATTTCCTCTGATGGTGGGCTATCTTTTTGAGTTTCCTCTTATTGTATGCATGATGAAGGACCTTGGCCCTCAATTCTCAGAGTTTTAGAGGCCCTAGACCCACTCTAATGGAGTGCCCAAATTTAGGACAGCAACATGCATTGCAGAAATTTCCTGTACATTATTGTCCCCGTTGTTATTCCAGAACTTTTGGGCCCCAGCCCATTGGGCTTTATGTATGATTAGTTGGGGACCCATCCCTGATGTTCTAGGGCCCATTGGGGCCATGATTATGGGGCCCACCATATTGAAGAAATTGGGCATTTATTGCTCCCTTATATTTTAGAATACTCTTGGGCCATTTTCTTTTACCATACTATTGTGTTGGGCTAGTGGGCCAGGTTACACAAGTAGATGGCCCTTTGGTTACCCACCAAATCAACTTTATACTTGGGCCGGGTTGTAGGTCCAACCTTACTTGACTAAGAGCATGACATTTGCCTATGTGGTTTGAGCAATGGGTTGTCCGTTAGGCCACCACAATATATGAGATTAGTGGCCTTTATGTTGGGCCCTAACCCTTCCCCTATGGGCCCATAGTGGTATGTATGGATTGGGCTATGTGTGTTTTCCTTGGACCCATGTTTTGGATAGGCCTTGAGCCACCTTTCTAAAGCCCAGCATGAGTGTATGTGGTATGTTTATGGCTGCCCATTTCTTATTTCTAATGTTGTGTGGGCCTTGGGCCTTGATCCGTGATCAATTAGAGATGGGCTACCTCTTAGGGACCAATTTTGGTTGGAGGCCCACATTGGTGGCCCTAAGGTAGGCCCATGGGCTTCTATGGGTGGTTAAAGGCCCACCATAGACCCTTGCTAGGCCCGTCTCATCTATTTAGGCCCATATCATTATTCTCCTTAGTCTCGTGGGCTACCCCAGGTAAATAGGCCCCCACTAGAGGTTGTATTCCTTATGAGAAAATTGGTTAAGTACCTAGACCTTTCATGGTTAGGTAGAGAGTTCATCTTCACCTCATTGACATCCCTATTCATCTTTATGGCTCACTCCCATATGCATCATATGCATGCTTGGTTGAGGTATGATTAACTATGGTTGTGCCATTGTGTAGGGTGTGTTGGTATCTCCCTGAGGGGTGGAGTTTTCTCCTCTAGAGCATGATGGATGCTTGAGATTAATGCATGAGTGATTGTGTGATTCATGCATCTGGCATTTGCATAGCATGTGGGTATCCACCCTTGCTTCATCAGGGCCTTGCCTCCACAGGAATATTCGTGGGTGACCGTATGTATGGACAACGAAAATGTTAGTTGAGCATACGGGTGCATAGGATGCCCATGGGTGAAATTCTCAAAACTTCCATGGTACAAGGATCTGCTCCAACGCCGTGACCGGGTGGAATATATGAGCGCACGGGGGCCTTATACCGTTAGACCGTGACTCCCACTGTCGTGTAGTCGGTTGGATATGGGTGTGGCCTTACCTGCTTGGTGTAGGGGACATTGTTAGGCTGAGTCTGACCAGCTCGTGAATGGGTCCGCTACTGTCAGGCCTTGCTGGTGATTGGCTGTCCACAGGTAGGTAGTGAAGTCTCTTACGCTCGTTTGACTGTGCGGAGTCTGTAGAGCGGCAGTCATTCAGCAGTGTAATGGACCCTGGTGATTTCCTTATGATTGAAAATGTACTTGACTTGTGGTTCGATTATGATCACTGACATTACTTGCATTGCATTAGCATTGGCTATGTAAGCCCCCTTCATGCACTATCTTGGTATGACGTCCAGTACTCATCGCATCGTATTCATGATAAGCCTTGGTAAGGCTGGTTATATCCTCATTGAGCATGTTTCCCATCTTGTACGTCCTACTATTCTTCTGTGCACCATTGTCACACACCTACACCACCCTCTAAGCTTCTATAAGCTCATGCACGATTGATGCGTGCAGGAGATTCTAGGCAGGCGTCGTAGCAGTAGAGCGTGGAGTAGAGTTGAGCATTTGAAGACTCCAATGTTGCCGACCTTTCTCTCCTTTCCTTTTTGTCTCATGTATGTCCTTTTGGACCTTATGGATGATTGTAAAAGTTCAAATTTATAGTGGATTTTGTGATGTGTGCCTTTGTTATCCTCAGATGTTCTTGTTGTGATCTAGGGTATGCTCGTATTGGTAATGATTATATTGTTATGAAAAATCCTCCTTATAGGATTCCAGGATCGGAACCTGCCTCAGGAGCCGAGAATGGGGTACTATGGAGGCTGTTACGGCTAGAACCGGCCATCGGGTTCCTTATGATTCCGGTTACCGAGTCTGGGGCGTGACACTGAATAGCCCTACAGTCTAGTGAAATTAGTCTTAAAATCATTGTTTCTTGCTAGACTATTTTTGGCATTTTCGGTCATACCAAACAGTATGTTATTTTTAGTATTTGACTGCTTGATTTTTCAGACTTTTCTCTATCTTTGGTATTTGGTTTTCTTGAATCTTTGGCATGTTAGGTCTTTGTCCTCAAGCTCCAAATCTTCATGCCTTTAACTTGTACTCCTTTAAGCCTTTATTCTAGTACTTTGAGCATATATTCATCATTGTGAAGGGTGTGTTTGGTTTTCCAATTACAATGGTAAATGGCTGGAAATGTAATGATTACAATTTCCTTGTTTCCCTCACAAATTTGAGTCTCAATTTACAAGCCCGAACATGCCCAAAACAGAATTTCTGATGAATTTTTACATAAAAATCCCAATTAAATATCGAGTCGAGTCAGATCAAGTCTTTGAGTCTACCCAACCCAGTTGAACATTGAGTCAAGTTGAGTTTTCAGGTTCTCATACTATGCTCTTTATAAAAGGTTGTATGAAGCATGCATCATGATAGCATTTCACATGATGAAATGCATAACACTCGTCCCAAATTACTAACATTTCATGGAGGCCAGCACTATGTAAGAGGTAGGGCCACCTTTCAATGATTCATACCATTCATCTGGCAATCATATCATGGGCAATGCTACTACAAACTTCCTCACAGGACAACCCTGGCCATCTGATCATCAGCTAACAAAATACATTTTTCAAAAGACAAGATAGCCATTAGTCACTAGCAATGAAACATCCAACAGTAAGATGGTCAGGACTTAGGAGATTGTAGTGCATCACCAGCCCATAATTTCAGTAAGGGAAAGACGTATAGCATCAGAATGGAGTGCTGACATGACCAGAAATTGTGGTAATTCAGAACAATTTTCGTAGGGGAAAGATTTATACGATGAGAAGGACATAACTAGAAATCGTGGTAGTTGAGAATGATCATTGTACAATACACCGCATGCAGAAAACATATGTTAGTGGATTAATTTAGCACTTAAACATATCCAAAACTAGTGCAATTGAGAGGATAAATATGCAATATTTGAGTCTCAACACACACCCCAATCAATATTTTGCTAGTCTCAAGGAAAACATGTGAATGATTTTTTTAATCTAAGAGTAAAATTCCTTTTCAGAAGAATTCATTTTGTACCTTCATATAATCTTCGAAACAGTTCTAATAAAAGACTTCTAAAGCATACTAATTCTGAAAACCATTAACATCCTAGATATAGTACTTAATACATTACTAAATTGATTTAAAATCCTTAATCATTCAATTATAATTTTCCAAACATCGAGTTTCATTGTGCATAGTGAGATCCAACTTATCATAATTAAAAGTTCAGTTGTCCACCATAATGCGGCACTCATAATCACTAAGAGTCGTTAGATCAACCAAATCACTAAACCAATGACTTACTATTCAATGTACTTCTCTAGTTTTCAATTTTTTCTTTCAACAACTTTCACTTTATTATTTTTTTCTTCTCATTTTCTTTTAAATTCACTTCTTTTCAATTTTCATACTTCTTTTATTTTTCAATAGGTAGCTTTTTTCGATGCTCACGGCTTTCTAACTATAATTTTTTTCCACTTGAACATGATGGACAAGTTCCCTAGGCTTAGTTCCTTGCATTCTCTACAATCATTAAATCACATTAAAGTATCAAACTTCCACCTAAGTAATGTAAGTTATACGTAAATTTGTGAAAATTTATGACCCAATCAATATTTACAATTATTTACTGAAAATTAATAAAATGAACTCAAAATTTAAAATCTATCCATTAACTAGATCATAGTTATTAAAATTTCTCAAAACCACATGTCTTTCTATTTTCAAACTATTTAAAAAATCATTTGAATTCACAAAAAATTCATCTAAAAAGAATTTTCACAAAAAATAGCCCAAAATTTTCAAAAATCAACATAATTGAAGAATTTTTAAAGGGAAACCCTACCCCCTAACCTAAATGATACATTATCCCCAATGTAAAAATATCATACAATAAGAGCAATATGAGAACAATAGAATTGTGAGCAAGTACAGGTTAGAAAGTACCTGAGAGAGGATGAATATGTAAGTGTTAGTGCAAACTTCTTCTCAGTTGGTGTTTCGGCAACTAAAACTAAACTAACAAAGCAAACTAATCCTAAGAAAGCAATTAAACTCCTAATTTAGGAAAACAACGAAAAAAATACTCATTCCGGTAGACATTTTCCTCCTCTACCCAGTATCTCAATAAATTTCTCAATAGTCTTTTCAACAAGATCATATAAATGCTTATTTTGCAGTAGGCTTGGATATCCTGGAGCATGATCATCCAGAGAAATTTACCAACCTTAACAAAAAAAAAAAAATCGATCGATATTTTGAGGTATCCAAATTGTATAAAATCTACATGTGGATGAAAAAATTTCAGTGTCAGTACACCATGGTGAATCAGAGACTGCAATTAATTATAAATCAAAAAAAATTCTTTAACCGATGTAGTCTCAATAAAATCCGAAGTTTTAATCTCCGAGTCAAATCCCAGCTTCTCCACCCTTAATTGTAAACATTCAGGATCACTTAAAGGAAGCTTTTCAAAACAATTTTTTTCCTGATAAATGTCAACTAGCGAGATAGAGTCTTGCAAGGCATTCACTATTTCCTTAATCATGTCATCATTAAAATCCTGAAAGCGTGTCAAGCAAACTCTCAAAGAGTCGAAACTTTCAGTTAAAGTGGAGTCATTCTCTATAATAGAAGCAAGCATGTCATATTGGTGGATTGTATCGATATCACCATGTTTAAATTTTTTTTATATCTTGATCATTAACTGGAGGTTTAGATGAGATCAACCTTTGGAGAAACTGGACCATAGGCTCATAAACACACTCTAGCTCATTATCATGTTGAACATTACTAATCACATTATCACCCTTAATTCAATATACTCAATAAGTGTGTTGGGAGAATTGAGATAACTCACCTCACACTGTGCTTCTAGGTTAGGCTAAGATTGAGCTAGAAAAGTCTCTTCCTCCCTAATGACAAGGCGTGATTCAATTTTCTCAACTAATATTGTGAGCTCTTGTATGGCATATGAGATTCTTTGATTAATTTGTAGTTGCCCTTGCTTAAACACTTGCAATTACTACTTTGAGAGAATCCTCCTCCGGCTAACTCGAAGAACATAAAAAATTGCAAAAATGTCAACTAAAAAGAATTCTGACACCTCCCTAGGACAACTAGAGGACCAAAGTGACAATCACTAAATTCGGCTACATCCCTGATCTCCCAAGAACTACAAATGCCTTCCGAATGTGAGTGAGAAAAGAGTAGGCATATAATAGGCCCTTCAAGGGCTAGTGGTGGAAGAAACTTCTTTCAGGTGCAACGTCAACCCTTGAAGGGCTAATGCTTTGCTTTATTTAAACACCTCGCTACATAGCCCCCAAGGGGATGAGAGATATAAGAGAGAGGGGAGGGGGGCGGGGGACATAGGGAGTGAGTAGAGATCATATGAAAGTGCAAAGGAAGTTAATAAAGTGATGTTGAGGTTTTACCTGAGGTTCGACCTGTCTGCGAAATTTCTGACAATGATGAGATTTTGCTCGACCCAGGAGGCAAAATAATCCACTAAAGAAGTCATAGAAATATAGAGTGGGGTTAGAGTTAGGGATATCCACCCATCCCTTTTATTTTAAAAAAAATGATTTTTAAGCTCCCTTTTTCTTTCTCACATATCAATTAAACATATATCGCATTCCACTCCACACATTCCAACATATTTGCAATATCAATTCACTTTTTCATTTGCTTCACCTTGCATCTCTTTTTCTTTATTACATTTGCCTATCCAAAGTCCTAGACTCTACATTGTAAGGCTAGGATTGTGTTTCGTTTTATTTATTATATTCTTTTAATATTGCCTACCAAGTGTCCTAAACTCTGTGATGTAAGGCTATAATTACACTCCATTTCATTTACCGTATTCTTCTTTATATTACCTGCCTAGATTCACCGACTCTGTGAAGTAAGACTAAGATCTTTTATTTTTGTCTATCTGACCTCTTGTGGGTCATGTAAAGCATGGTTAGATATATAACGTCAAAATTCAATTGAATCCCCTAAAAATCATAAAATCTCGTAAAGTAGAGACCACACATCATGCTAGCGAGAAATTCCACATAACCCCTCATTTTCCATCACCAAGGCCCTTACTTGGAATATACAATAACATATCAACCACAGGATCACTTAAATTGGAGGAGTTTTATGATTCTTCGACTGTTAAGCGACTCTACACTTTCTATCTAATCATAGACTCTAAGCTTCATTTAGCTAATGACGACTCTAATCAAACATATTCCATTTGAATCAACACTACACCTCATTTGTACATAGGCCAAATTGCAATTTGGTAAGCATTGGCCATAGAGACAAAGTATTGTTTGCAATAACTTTTCAATTGTGAACGTTCTTACGCACGTGGTAATAACCCGAAAATTTATGCACATGTGTATGTACATGAGCGACTATCCAACCAATCAACTAATTATTTTTCATACTCGATCAATCATCGATCCAACGGTTAAGAATACTCTTTATGGACAAATTAAGATATCCAACTATCCACTCTTAATCTGCATCATCACATCATCAATAAATGGACAAAGAATTCATGCAAGTTACTAATACCCGATCATTCACAATTCAAACCTATCATCTTAACCCTGATACACTAAGGAATGATTTAAATCGTTAAAATCCAATTTTAATGATTACCTACACATAATTTATCATTAAAAAAAATAAAAAAATTAAGGTGTACATACTCCTACTCTACATCATTCTCTAGAAAATCTATTTGTGTGAGTATAATCATGGTGAAAATTTCACCAATGAATTATTCAGCCTAATTGAATTGTACATCTTGAATCTTAGCATCTAATTTAGAAGATCAGTCGTTCATCGGAATTCTCATCATACCACTAGATAACTCGCATAAAAACCAGACAAAGACCATAATTATGATCCACAGGAAACTCCAATGAATCTACCATTTTGTTTTTTAACAATGGACCATGTATGGGACTATTTTCAGAGTCCCCGAATCATCTATAAAGAACCCTACAAATTCTCCAATTTCTAGAATCCAAAAAGGATGTAATACACACAACCATGCCCTACACTATATATCTTCACTTAATAGAACATGATTTGGCCGTTTATCAGAAAGACCGGTTGTACATCTACACTTTAACACCCTAAAGAACTAGGTGGACCCCTCAAATTATGATTTTAAAAGCAATCAAACTGTTGATTTCAAATATAATCACTTATAGACATGCGGTTAAGAATAACAGTTTAACATTAGTTTTTCAATAAATTAAAAAAATCAATTGGTGGGCCACTGAAGGCTATGACTAATGATCTACCTACAAAGCACTCCAAGTTGATTTCATGTGTGAATTAGAATGTGCAACAAGTGTGCATGTGGACGTAAGACCCAAAAGCGAAAGTTTTCTTTCAGAGAGCACATGAAAACAAGCTCTCTTATCCATTATCTCCATTCGAATCACTTACAAGTCTAAAAGAGATTCTCCAAATAATCTAAATTGTTCATTGGGAGGATCTTAGTTGTCCGTATCTAAAAAGCCTCATCAACTATCGCAGCTCCGTCAATGCTAAAAAACAAAAGCCACATTACCATCTTCTTCTTTAATTCTTATTTTCAAAAACCATGAGATTCTAATTGAGATTTTGATCGAGATTCTAGATAAATCCATACCATTCAATGTATGAGACCCATTATGATGTGGACATCAGTGATGCACCCTTTAGAGTGTACCAGAGGAGGCGTCGCCAACAGAGCATCGGGGCGGAGGAGTTGATGTGGATGGACATTGGGTCCATCAGACCCATTTTCTAACGCGCTACGAGTGCAGGAGCGACATGATCGCACCCTGACCATAAATCTATGGCTCGGTTTCACACCCTACCACACGAATGTTTTAGTATTAGGCATTTTTATTCTTTTTCTTATTTCAGGGGCTTTATTGCACTTTCTTTACTTTTCATCTTTTTTTGTTATTTTTCTTGTTTTCATGAGCTTTAGTGCACTTTTACTTTTTCCATAGCTTATATATACATTGTGAGAAACCCTATTTTCATTATTATTGAATGAATAGAAATTCGTCTCTTTTCTTCATCTTTATTCAAGAGATTAGGGTTTCAGGATTGGCCCTTGGGTGTTGAGAATTCCACCCCGATTTCAAATTCTATTCTTTCTAGATCTTCAAGGTGCAGGAAAAGGTAAGAGTCATCCTCTTTCTTTTCTTTTGACGACAAAAGGACATGTACTTTCTTCATCTCGAACCGTATATTCTTCACCCCTTACGTTCCTCTCTAGATATCCTCTTTCTAGTTTGAACGGAAAAGAGAGATGGTTAGTCAATAGAATCAGATCCAAACTTGACCGTGGACTGACTTATGCTAGATCTGGGATATCTTCATATCCCTAGGTCCTCCCTTTTTACTGTTTACGCGATTTTATGCTAAGGGGTATGATCCTGACGGACTGACCTCATCTTTGTTTTGAGATTTACCTAATCCCTTTTACTAGAAACGGTTAGTTAATTGGTGTATTTATTTGAACATTCTTTAACCTGATTATACGTGCATATAGGATTAGGTCATCACATGTCCCTGCATCAAATTTGGTATCAGAGCCGGGTTTTAGCGTAGGTCAGTTTATTGTTAATCCATCTTTATAGTGAAAATTATCTATGGAAACCCTTTACCCAAATTTAAAAAATCATTTAGTTTCTAGTAGTACATAAGCTAGATGTTTATACTTGATATCAGTGAATCCTATAAACGATTGTAAAGATTTCAACAAGTGAGTATCGATCCTCAATTGGTGATTTCAATCTCTTTAATCTCAAGATATTTAGTCATTAATACTATAAAAAAATGAACAATAAGATTTTAAGTAGCAATTTATACATGTTCAGTCTCTTCTAGCTCGACCTGCGTGACCAGCTCTGCGAAGGGGACATATTTTGTTGAGTTTAGTCAACCAATTTTCCTAGTTTTTGTTGAGTCCCCATATAGATCTAGGCCAAATAGGGTAGTTGTATTGTGGTGGGGTGCGCCTTGACCCAGATGAAGGAAAGCAAAGATAGGCGCAGAACCACTATTTTTCACACTTACGCCGAGTGCGGAGAAAAGAGCTGCAAAGTGATCATAGACAGCGGGAGCTGTGAGAATGTAGTTTTCCCAGTTACTTTGAGTCGCCTGAGGTTGAAGCCAGTCCCTCACCCCAACCCATACAGAGTTTCTTGGGTGGATGCAACATCCCTCCCTGTGACCCAACGATGCCTTGTTCCGATTGAGTTTGGACCATACAAGGACAAGATGTGGTGTGATGTGGTCAAGATAGACGTTGGTCATATCATCTTGGGAAATCCATGACTCTATGAAAAAGATGTCATAATATTCGAGCGTACGAATAATCGAAGGAAAGAAGCTTGCCTTGAGCCCACTCTCTCCCCAATCGTCAACAGAAGTGAAAAATGTTGCGTCCTCAGGCGGTCCTAAGAGTCAAAGGGCGCCTCAGTCGAAGTCTCTCCACATCATAGATGCTAAGGAGTTTGAGAGACTGTCCTGATTTTTGGATTATTTATGCGTCATTGTCTAGTGACCTGCCCTTGAGGAGTGTGGAGTTCGTCCTTATAGATGGATATCTTTTTAGAGGGGACAAGCTTTGTATCCCACGAACATCCCTTTGCGATTTTCTAGGTTGAGAGTTGCATGCTGGAGGGATGGTAGGTCACTTTGGTCGAGATAAAATAGTTGCACTTGTATCTGATCGTTTCTATTGGCCTAATCTCTAGCGAGATGTGGATAAGATTGTAGGGCAGTGTCGGACATGTTAACTGGCGAAGCAAAGGAAGTAAAATATAAATTTATATACTCCTTTGTCAGTTCCACATGCCCCATGGCAAGATGTCAGTATGGACTTCACCATTATCTGAATTTGTATTTTGCTTCCTCTGCTTACAATGTCATTTTATCGCCAAGACCCCACATTGAGTTTACAATGTCATTCAATCTAGTGTAAAAGTCCATAAACATTTCATTTTCCTCCATATGAATTTCTTCAAATCTGGTTATGAGGAGTTGGACTTTGGATTTTTTGACAATTGTAGTACCCTCATGTGTCATTTCTAATATATCCCAAGCTTGCTTTGCAGTATCACAGGAAATGATTCTTTTGAACTCATCCGGTGATAGTGCGCAAGTGATTGCATTTAGTGCTTTAGCATTTGCACTACTCTCACTTTTCTGAAGTGTGGTCCATTGGTAATATGGTGTGACTTTCATAAATTTTGAACCGTCAACCCCAGTAACTTCCATGATAGGAGGTTTCCATTCAGTCACTGTGGCTTGCCACACACTCTCATCCATTGATTTGAGGAAGATCCTCATTCTGGCTTTCCAATAGGCATAGTTGGAGCCATCAAAGGGTGGAGGCCTAGTGACTGAAAGGCTATCAAAATTTGACATCTGAAATAGCTTAAATTGTTAGCTCAGAAATTAAATCCAAGAATTAAAAAGAGATATTAGGCTTTGATACCACTTGAAAAGGCCTAGCTATATGTCCTAGAGGGGGGGGGGGGGGGGGGGGGGGGGGGGTGAATAAGACAATGCCAAATAAAACTTATAACAACGGAATTAAAAAGAATATGATAGCCAAAATAAATCACAATGCAGGAAAGTAAAACAACCTCAAAATTTAGATCTTGAGAGGTTAATACAAATGTTGTTCTAAGGACAACCTTACACCAAAACCAGAGTTTATGGTAGGACAACCTTATTTCTAGAAAGATCTTTGTATCAAATCTCAAACCAAAGAGGAATACAGAAATAAACACAAACTGAACTAAAATAAATTGTAATCACAAATGTATTGTTCTAGGGACAGCCATACACCATAAAAATGGCAGGGCAACCTTGCTGGAACAACTTTAAAGGAAATTAAATATCAAGCTGATAAAGAAATAGCAGAAAATAAATTCTAAACTATTACAAAATTCTTGCAACGCTTGAATTAAATGATTACAACATTCACCACCATACATACATCCCACAAATGAATAATTAAAGATTAGAAGTATAAATCATTCAACCACAACATAAGGGATTATAGTGGTTCGCCTGTGTGTTCACCAACTGTTAAACAACAGCCACACAGAATGCTACTCCACTCCTAATATCCTCACTCAGGGGATATTAGCGTTCACTAACAAAATAGGTTTTCACAGGTTCACCAAAAACCTTTACAATTGTGTCTTTGTCTGTGGGCTTACACAATTAAAAAACCCCACTACTGAGTTTTCCTGGCTCTCCTCAGATAACCAATACAACAAGATTATTGTAGCAAATCTTGAAAGAAAACAAAACAGAAAGGAATTTACAATTAAATGTAAAATACCTGATTATCTCCTTCATTGTAGCAGCCCGGTAGAATCAAGTCAGAGTAGAAGATTGAATGTCCAAGTTCAATGTCCAGTACTCAATTACAATGGTTCTAATTCTAATAGATTTTAAATTAAACCAAGTAGGGCTTGCCTTAATTGATTTTGATTCCAAAGAAAGGGAATAACAATTCCTCTTATCAAATTAGATTGGAATAGCAGAAACAAAATCAATTAAGTAAAGCTAAGGAAAGAGAATATTAAATAAGCACACTTAGCTTAGATGGAGCACAGAATTATCTCTCAGAAGTTCGACAAAGATTGGCTTGAATGGATTAATTAATTCAATGATTTCTTCTGAGATTCATGCTCTATTTATAGGTGAGCAGATCGCGTCTTCGACTGGTCTAGAGAGCTCTTCGACTAGTCGAAGCAATAACAGATATTTGCAAAATCAGGCGCGATAAGATTTGACCGTTATACGACTGGTCGAAGGTCTCATTCGACTGGTCGAAGAACTTAAAATTCAGCGCTGGACTTTGAGTCAAAGACTTTCGACTGGTCGAAGATGCAGTCGACACTGTTCCTTCGACTAGTCGAACATATTCCTGGACTAGTCGAAGCCTAACAGAATTATCCGAATTTTATAACAAACTCACGACTGATCGAGGAATTTCTTAGACTGGTCGAAAGCAAAGCTAGGACTAGTCGAAGAACAGAGCAAACTCATGTAAAATAAACATCCGACTTATGTATCCAAAGTGACCTACTTCTAAGGTCAACCTAAGGTCAGTCAAACCTCAAACATGAAGTAAGGACCAGAAATAAGTCAACCATGAAGTCAGTCAAATCAGTCAACCAAGTGCTAAGTTATAAAGTTATTACAGACTAGAAATCTCTTATAAACTAATCAGAACCAGAACCAGATGACGGAGCAGGAATAGAGGGATCAAGTTGGTGTATGCCTTTGTTCAATCGCCTAAGATATTTGCGCATGTACTTGAATTGTAAATCATGAGCAACAGACATGTTTTCCATCTTTACATTTATATTCTCAACTTTATCCTCTAATGCACTCAGATGAGCATCAACATCAGATGATTCAAAATCTGAATCATTTGTTGAGTCAGAATCCAGTTCCTCAAAAATGTCATCCATATTAATGTCATCATCAACTTCTTCATGACCACCACCACACCACCACCACCTTGTTCAGGAAGTAGATCCAGCTTCATCTTATTGATATTAGTATTGCTGAAAATCAGATGATGGATTGGTGCCTCATCAACTGGCATATCGACTAACATATGTGTAGCTAATACAGTCATTAAGTAGGCAAAAGGAATGTCACTATGACCAGGATGGGTTTAAACTGAAGAATGAAATGACAGATTAAGGAAGGTAAACAAATCTGAGTACCACTGGAAATAGCATGGATAACACGAACCATAAACGAGGTCAAGTCAGTTTTATTACCCGAACGAGGATACAGATTAGACACAAAGATTTTATGGAGAATTCTGTACTTGGGTAACAAATACCTTGCGGGAAGCGCATTCCCTTTTTGTGTCCATTGAACATCCATGTTGCACAAATCTCTAGTGAGCATGCATTTTTCAGAAATTGAGGGTTTATCAGTTAGGTTATGGATAAGAATACCCTCATCATTCACAGGAATGTTCATAAGGGCTGAAATTAAATGACGATCAATGTCAAAAGGCCCTTCTCTAGTAGATATTTTAAAAGTTAAAATATCCTGTGAGAAAGCACTAATACATGCAAACATGGATTGGGCAATGGATCGGTATACTGGCCCACCCCAATGTAATAAGTTAACCCAACCTACAGCTTCAAGTATAGGAAGGATGTCAAAAGGTGCAATATGATTAACATCAATAGGATGTTCAACAATAACATTACGTAATCTAATGTCCCTAACATAAGATGGATCATCATTGGGAAAAGACGCTTAGAGATAATGGTCGATCTGGAGGAAGAAGGACCACAGGAAGTAGTTTTTCTACCTCTAGAAGCCATTTGCAACAAAGATATCAAGAAAATAAGAAGTTGCAAAGGATTGAGAAGTGGGTTTACTCAAAACAGATTTTTCAAAATCCAAACCCCAAATCTCAATGAAATCCAAAATAGAAAGCTTAAAGCTAGAAAAGTAAACAATCTAGACACAAATCTGCAAGAAAAACATAATTGGAACACTAACCTTGAAGAACATGAACAATGGGTTCGACAAGTCGAAGCTCGGCTCCTTAGAGAGGAAAAACAGAATGAGGAAGAAAGCAAAATCCCCAAATTTTAAGTGATTCCCGGGATCTACGACTGGTCGTGGATATCTACGACCGGTCGAAGGTCGACTGGTCGAGTATACTCACGACTGGTCGAAGAATGTCAAAAATTCATATTTCTTATAAATTATTCAAAAATTAGAATTCAATCTAGCAAATATATGCACTATGATATAAGTAGGCATAAATAATCATTTTAAAATGCACATGCCAAGATCAAATTTCATCTTTTTAAACCTGCTTTTATCAAGAGATTTTGTGAAAATGTCAGCTCATTGATCTTCGGTAGGAATATATTCTAGAGACATAACTTTATCTTCTACTAACTCCCGAATATAATGAAATCTAATGTCAATGTGCTTAGTACGAGAATGCTGGATAGGATTTTTTGAAATATTTATCGCACTGGAATTATCACAATGTAATAACATAGAATCCTGTTTAATTCCATAATCACTTAGCATTCGTTGCATCCAAACAAGCTGTGTACATGCATTACCAGCTGCGATATACTTAGCTTCAGCTGTTGAAAGTGATACAGAATTTTGTTTCTTACTAAACCAGGAAACTAGACAATTTCCAATGTAAAAACAACCACCACTGGTTGATTTTCTATCATCTAGATTACCAGCCCAGTCAGCATCCGAGTACCTAGCTAATTGGACACTAGTCTCATGAGGATACCAGAGACCAAGATTTACAGTATTTGTGACATATCTAATAATCCGCTTGACAACAATCACGTAATATTCTTTTGGATCAGATTGATATCTTACGCAAATACCAACACTTAGAGAAATATCAGGTCTATTAGCAGTTAAATATAACAAACTACCAATCATACTCCGATAAAGTTTTGAGTCAACATTTTTACCATTAGAGTCTTTTGAGATTTTCAGGGTAGTACTCATAGGAGTATCAAAATTCTTGTCATTCTCAAATCCAAATCTCTTGATTAGATTCAAAGCATACTTAGATTGAGAAATGAGTATTCCTTTAGGTTGTTGCTTTACTTGCAATCCAAGGAAATAAGTCAATTCCCCAACCATGCTCATTTCGAACTATGATTTCATCAAATCTGCAAACTCAGTAGTCAAGTCAGTACAAGTTGATCCATAAATGATATCATCAACATAAATCTATACCATTAAGATATGATCATTATGTTTTTTAACAAACAGAGTTTTATCGACAGATTCCATTTGAAAATTATGACTTAAAAGAAATTTTGTTAGTTTCTCATACCATGCCCTAGGTGCTTGTTTTAATCTATAAAGTGCATTTTTAAGCTGATACACATGATCAGTATTTTTGGGATCTTCAAAACCCATTGGCTGTTCAACATAGACTTCTTCATGTAAATCGCCATTTAGAAAAGCACTTTTCACATCCATTTGATAGATCTTTATCTTTCTAAAACATGCAATGGATATAAATAGTCTGATAGATTCAAGACATACTACTGGTGCAAAAGTTTCATCAAAATCAATTCCTTCAATTTGAGTATAACCTTGTACCACTAGTCTAACCTTGTTTTTAATTATATTTCCACACTCGTCAGACTTATTTTTAAAAATCCATTTTGTTCCAATGATGTGTTTATCTTTAGGTCTTGGTACGAGATACCAAACATCATTTCTTACTAATTGGTTAAGTTCTTCTTGCATCGCAACAATCCAGTTCTCATCAGCAAGAGCTTCTTTTACGTTAGATGGTTCTATTTTGGATGTAAAACATATATAATTACATATATCCTCAAGTTGTCTACGGGTACGAACACCGGTGAGTGGGTTTCCAAGAATTTGTGTGGTTGGATGATCTTTAATAGTCCTCAACTCAGAATCAGTCTGATTCGATGAAGTATCGGGTTTATCAATGATTAGAACTTCATCATTATCTGAATTAGGGATTGACATGTTTAAGTGATCATCAATGACAACATTAATGGACTCTCGAATCACACCTGTTCTTTTGTTCAGAACCCTATAAGCTCGACTGTTTAAGGAATATCCTAGAAAAATTCCTTCATCACTCTTCGTATCGAATTTTCCCAATTTTCACGATCTCGTAAAATATAGCACTTGCTGCCAAAAACTCTTAAAGTATTTGACAGTATGCTTTTTATTAAACCACAATTCGTAAGCCGTTTTATTATTATCTTTGCTAGTGTAGACTCGGTTAATAATATAGCAAGCTGTGTTGACTACTTCAGCCCAAAGATTTTTAGAGAGCTTCATGCTATTCAACATGACATTAGCCATTTCTTGAAGCACCCTATTCTTTCTTTCTACAATTCCATTTTGTTGTGGAGTTTTGGGAGCAGAGAATTCATGTAATATTCCTTGGTCGTACAGAACTTCTCAAAATTGCTATTCTCAAATTCAGATCCATGTTCACGACGAATCTTACTGATTTGAGAAGATTTTTCAGTTTGAATCCTTTTGAAAACTTTTCTTACTTCTTCAAGGGTTTCAGATTTATCCCTTAAGAAGACTACCCAAGTGAATCTGGTAAAGTCATCAACTATTACCAGGATATACTTTTTCCACCACGACTTTCCGTTCTGGTAGGTCCTATTAGATCCATGTGGAGGAGTTCGAGTGGTCTTGATGTGGTATTTGAATTCACCTTTTTGTGTGAGTTCCTTGTTTGTTTGCCTATCTGGCACTCACCACATATTTTATCTAATTTCTGAAGTTTAGGTAAACCTCTTATAAGTTCTCGTTTGCTCAATCTATATAAATTTTGATAATGTACATGTCCAAGACGTTTGTGCCATAAATCAGTCTCGTCTGTATGGACCATGTAACATGTTTGATTAGATGAGCTGGATTCGCTAATAATATAGCAATTTTCAGACGTTCTACGTCCAGTTAATATTACAGAACCCTTATTGTTTAGTATCTCACAGCTTTGATTAGAAAACCGAACACTATGGTTATTATCACATGTTTGAGATATACTAAGCAAGTTATGTTTTAAGCCTTTAACATATAAAACGTTTTTAAACACAGGAAGATTAAAAAGTTGAACCGTACCTTGGCCTATAATCTTACAGTTGCTACCATCACCAAATGTGACTGAACCACCAGTCACATCTTTCAGATCCGTGAATAAAGCTTTGTCACCTGTCATATGCCTGGAGCATCCACTGTCTAAGTACCACTTTGAATGACTTGTTGCTTTGAAAGTAGTGTGAGCAACCAAGCAGGCAACTTTAGGAACCCATTTCATAACTGTTTTAGGTTTAGGAACATGGTCTTCTTTTGTTTATAGTTGTAAGAATGACCTATAGAGTTAGATTTTAAGAGCTCCTTGAGTAAATCAACTATCTTTTCAGCTAGTGGATTTCGTTTCTGATTAAAGTTGACATGGCTGCTTCTAGGTTTTTGAAAAGTTTTTGAATTTCTAGAAAAATCTTGATAAGTACTTTTCCCTTTTGAGTTTGAGGAATCTCCTTTAACAAACATAGGAGGAGTATACTTTTGTTTAGAAGATAAATTTTTATCATAGCCCCACCCGGATAGATCGCCACATTTTCTTGATCCGGATAAAACTTTTCTAACTTTGGATCACCTTGGGCATATTTCCATGTGTCCTTTAGACTCAGAAGAGAAGATACTTCAGTTTCGAGTTTCTCAATTTCAGAATTCAAATCAATAATTAGGGAGTTTTTGAATTCCAAATCGCATTTTAATTTTTCAAAACAATCTGAAATTTGTGATTTTTCTAAGATAAGTGATTCAAAACATTCTTTGAGTTTAGAAAACTTTTCTTTTTGAAGTTTAAGTTTGACAACAATTTTACGACTTTCCTTATATAGGGCATTGTAAGCGTCTTGAAGATCATCTTCATTTTAACATTCACTACTCAGATTTTCTTCACTTGTTGAGTCATTATCTGAAAATGTGAATTTGGCTAGAGTCATAAGAGCTTTAACTTCATTACCCGGCTCAGTTTCAGAATCTTCTGATTCAGAAGAAGCTTCAGAATCAGATGATTCATCCCATGTAGCCAACATACCCTTCTTCTTGGGTTTGTCCTTTTTAGGACATCTATTTGCTAAGTGCCCATATTCTTGACAGTTGTAACATTGACTATCTTTCAAAGATTTACAAGATTTGGGTCTAAACTTCTTTTTGTCATTTGATTTTTGAAAATCAACCATTTTCTTGCTTTTGAAAATCTTGTAAAATTTCTTAGCTAAAAGAGCCATATCATCTTCTGAATCAGAATTTTCTTCTAAATTACATTTAGAAGATTTTAATGCGATAGATTTACCTTTAGGAGCTTTAAAGCTTAACTTGTAGGTTTGTAGAGAACCAACTAGTTCTGCTACACTCATATTATCCGTATCACGAAGTACCTGGATCGCGGTTACTTTAGAATTGAACCGTTCAGGAAGTGAGCATAATATCTTTGCACATACTTTACTTTCTGGGATTTTATAGCCAAGACCCAACATTGAGTTTACAATGTCATTCAATCTAGTGTAAAAGTCTATAAACATTTCATTTTCCTCATATGAATTTCTTCAAATCTAGTTATGAGGAGTTGGACTTTGGATTTTTTGACAATTGTAGTACCCTCGTGTGTCATTTCTAATATATCCCAAGCTTGCTTTGCAGTATCACAGGAAATGATTCTTTTGAACTCATCCGGTGATAGTGCGCAAGTGATTGCATTTAGTGCTTTAGCATTTGCACTACTCTCACTTTTTTGAAGTGTGGTCCATTGGTAATATGGTGTGACTTTCATAGATTTTGAACCGTCAACCCCAGTAACTTCCATGATAGGAGGTTTCCATTCAGTCACTGTGGCTTGCCACACACTCTCATCCATTGATTTGAGGAAGATCCTCATTCTGGCTTTCCAATAGGCATAGTTGGAGCCATCAAAGGGTGGAGGCCTAGTGACTGAAAAAAGGCTATCAAAATTTGACATCTTAAATAGCTTAAATCGTTAGCTCAGAAATTAAATCCAAGAATTAAAAAGCGCTATTAGGCTTTGATACCACTTGAAAAGGCCTAGCTATATGTCCTAGAGGGGGGGTGAATAGGACAATGCCAAATAAAACTTATAACAGTGGAATTAAAAAGAATATGATAGCCAAAATAAATTACAATGCAGGAAAGTAAAACAACCTCAAAATTTAGATCTTGAGAGGTTGATACAAATGTTGTTCTAAGGACAACCTTACACCAAAAACCAGAGTTTATGGTAGGACAACCTTATTTCTAGAAAGATCTTTGTATCAAATCTCAAACCAAAGAGGAATACAGAAATAAACACAAACTGAACTGAAATAAATTGTAATCATAAATGTATTGTTCTAGGGACAGCCATACACCATAAAAATGGCAGGGCAACCTTGCTGGAACAACTTTAAAGGAAATTGAATATCAAGCTGATAAAGGAATAGCAGAAAATAAATTCTAAACTATTACAAAATTCCCACAATGCTTGAATTAAATGATTACAACATTCACCACCATACATACATCCCACAAACGAATAATTAAATATTAGAAGTATAAATCATTCAACCACAATACAAGGGATTATAGTGGTTCGCCTGTGTGTTCACCAACTGTTAAACAACAGCCACACAGAATGCTACTCCACTCCTAATATCCTCACTCAGGGGATATTAGCGTTCACTAACAAAATAGGTTTTCACGGGTTCACCAAAAACCTTTACAATTGTGTCTTTGTCTGTGGGCTTACACAATTAAAAAACCCCACTTCTGAGTTTTCCTGGCTCTCCTCAGATAACCAATACAACAAGATTTTTCTGGCAAATCTTAAAAGAAACCAAAACAGAAAGGAATTTACAATTAAATGTAAAATACCTGATTATCTCCTTCGTTGTAGCAGCCCGGTAGAACCAAGTCAGAGTAGATGATTGAATGTCCAAGTTCAATGTCCAGTACTCAATTACAATGGTTCTAATTCTAATAGATTTTAAATTAAACCAAGTAGGGCTTGCCTTAAATGATTTTGATTCCAAAGAAAGGGAATAACAATTCCTCTTATCAAATTAGATTGGAATAGCATAAACAAAATCAACTAAATAAAGCTAAGGAAAGAGAATATTAAATAAGCATACTTAGCTTAGATGGAGCACAAAATTATCTCTCAGAAGTTTGACGAAGACTGGCTTAAATGGATTAATTAATTCAATGATTTCTTCTGAGATTTGTGCTCTATTTATAGGTGAGCAGATCGCGTCTTCGACTGGTCTAAAGAGCTCTTCGACTAGTCGAAGCAATAACAAATATTTGAAAAATCAGGCGCGATAAGCTTTGACCGTTATACGACTGGTTGAAGGTCTCCTTCGACTGGTCGTAGGTCACCTTCGACTGGTCGAAGAACTTAAAATTCATCGCTGGACTTTGAGTCGAAGACTTTCGACTGGTCGAAGATCTCCTTCGACTGGTTGAAGAACTTAAAATTCATCGCTGGACTTTGAGTCGAAAACTTTCTACTGGTCGAAAATGCAGTCGATACTGTTCCTTCGACTGGTCGAACATATTCCTGGACTAGTCAAAGCCTAACAGAAATTATCCGAATTTTGTAACAAACTCACGACTGATCGAGGAATTTCTTAGACTGGTCGAAGCAAAGCTAGGACTAGTCGAAGAAGGCCTAGGACTAGTCGAAGAACAGACCAAACTCATGTAAAATAAACATTTGACTTATGTATCCAAAGTGACCTACTTCTAAGGTCAACCTAAGGTCAGTCAAACCTCAAACATGAAGTAAGGACATTGAAACATTAGGAACAAGTGACCTTGAAGTTTAAGCCTTAAATTCTTGATGTAGTTTAATCTTGAAATCTTGATGTAGCTCAATCTTGAAAGTGTCTTGAGTTCTTTACGAATTGCCTTGTACTCTTCTTGAAGTCTTGCATTCTTAAGTCATGTCTTGTGAGCAGTTCTTACAGACAAGGTTGATCTTTGTACTTGTGAGCTTTGCTTGTTGTGAGCTTTACTTGTTCATGAATGTTGATCTTTGAGAGAGCTTCACTTATGCAAGTTATAGTGATTTTGGCACCACAAATTTGACAACATACAGGGATATAAATTATAACACTTACAGATACTAGGTTCACTAGTTATTTTTGGAAGACTCTCTGGCATCTTTTGGGTATGAGGCTCCAGTTTTCTTCAACATATTATCCCAGTTAGATGGTCAAATAAAGGTAGTGAACCGTAGCCTAGGGAATTTGTTAAGATGTTTGGTTGGAGACCACCACAGGACATGGGACACTGTTATTCCCACAACAGAGTTCGCATATAATTCTTCAGTGAGCATGTCCACATGAATGAGCCGTTTGATATCGTTTCAGGTCTTAGACCCTGAGCCCCCATAAATTTGATCCCCATAGCTACCCCATAGCATCCTTCAGAGTTAAGAGAGTCCTTCACCCAACATATGCATGCATTGCATAATGAGATTAGGAGGAAGATTAATTCAAGTAATGAACATTATAAACTTTCTGCAGACACTCACAGGAGATTTAGGGAATTTCAATCAGGAGATGACGTCATGGTTCGTATTAGGTCTGACCGGTTTCTTGGATCCTTGAAGAAGTTTCATGCCTGTAGCATAGGCCCACATAAAATTGTGAAAAAGGTTGTGGTCTAATGCTTATGTTGTTGATATCCCTGCTACCATAGGCATCAGTTCCACATTTAATGTGGAAGATCTAGTTCCCTTTCACGAGCCATTACCTCTATCCACTGGTTCCCCTGTTTCTTCCCAAACCCTCCCTATGTATGGACCTTGGCCACAACCTGATCTTCCTGTACCCATCTTACCTTCTCTTCCACCTGCACCGAGAAGAGACGAGATAGAAAAAATTTTGGACTCCGAGGCAGTTTCCACTCGCTCTGGGGGCTTCCAGAAATTCCTAGTCAAATGAAGGAACAGACCCATTATAGATAAATCTTGGATCACAACGGCAGAGTTGTAGTGCATCGACCCAGATTTGCTTGAGAGATATAGGAGTTAACTTTCTCTAGTGGCGAATTCTTCCTACCGGGGAGAATTGCTGCGGACATTAGTGGTGCACCCTTTAGAGTGTACTAGAGAAGGAGGCATCACCGATAGAGTACCGGAGCAGAGGAGTTGATGTGGATGGACATTGGGTCCATCAAACCCATTTTCAATGCACTACGAGTGCAGAAGCGGCATGACCGCACCCTGACCATATATCCATGGGTCGGATTTCACACCCTACCACACAAGTGTTTTAGTTTTAGGCGTTTTTGTTCTTTTTCTTATTTCAGTGGCTTTATTGCACTTTCTTTACTTTTCATCTTTTTTTATTATTTTTCTTATTTTCAGGGGCTTTAGTGCACTTTTACTTTTTCCATAACTTATATATACGTTGTGAGAAACCCTATTTTCATTATTATTGAATGAATAAAAATTCATCTCTTTTCTTCCTCTTTATTCAAGAGATTAGGGTTTCAGGATTGATACTTGGGTGTTGAGAATTCCACCCCGATTTCAAGTTTCCTTCTTTCTAGATCTTCGAGGTGCAGGAAAAGGTAAGAGTCATCCTCCTTCTTTTCTTTTCATGACAAAAGGACCTATACTTTCTTCATCTCGAACCCTTCATTCTTCACCCCTTTCTAATTTGAACGGAAAAGAGGGATGGTTAGTTAGTAGAATCAGATCCAAACTTGACTGTGGATTGACTTATGCTAGATCTGGAAAATCCTCATATCCCTAGGTCTTCCCTTTTTATTGTTTATACGATTTTATACTAAGGGGCATAATCCTGACGGAATGACCTCATCTTTGTTTTGAAATTCACCTAATCCCTTTTACTGGAAATGGTTAGTTAATTGGTGTATTTATTTGAACATTCTTTAACCTGATTATACATGCATCTAGGATTAGGTCATCACATGTCCCTGCATCACATTAATACTCTTTTATGTCCAAACACGACTAGAAGACCATTTCAAATACACATTTTATCACTAGTTTTATCAACAGCAAGCGTTAGTAGAAGAAACTTTAAAACTAGAAACCCACCAATGAAATCAAGGAACATTGTCCGTAGGATCTTGTATAACCATTGATTCAAGATTTAAATAAGGCATTACGTGAATCATCTGATCATCATAGAATCACTAGGTTTTAATTAAGATTTAATGCATATATACGTTTCAGCCGTCAGATCATTGCAGAAGCTTGATGCTAGAACTTTCCTTACGTTAGACCGTTCAGTGTAAAACATGTTATAATCATGATTCCGTAAACTGGAGAGAGAGGTTAAGAGAGTCTATAAAACCCCCTCTGACACTGAGAGATATCATAACAAGAGAGGGGGAGGGGGAGGGGGAGAATCGGTGCACTACGTTTGCAATCGAGTTGTAACTAAGTTAAGACCAAGTCAGGTTGAGTTAGGTTGAATTTAAGTCAGGTTTCAGTTAAGTTAGAAACATGAATCAGTGAGTGATCCTACACTCTAGTTTTAATTCTTCTCTCCTCTTCAGTTCTAGTTTTGAATTCTTCCATTCTTTATTATGTGATTCAAGATACTAGGTAAGGAATCTTCCTTACTCTCTAATTAAGTATTCATGTTTTAATTATAATAGAATTTTATTGTTTTAGATTTAAATCTTTTGCCTCAGGTCTAACCCTTTTCGTATTGAATTTATCCCTTTTTTTTTGCATTGGGAATAGCTTATTTACTTCCTTTTAACTTAGGAGCATTTTTCTTAATTTCCTCTGCTAACTTTTTTTTATGTTTAATGTGTTCCCATTATATTTATGTTCCACTAATGATACACCTTTTGATATTCATCTTGAATATTGAACTGCATGGCAAGCTTCTTGAATTTATTTTACACATATGTACATTGTGTAGTTTCTTGAAGCATGAATGTATTCTAACAAGTGTATCATCATTGCGTTGTTGATTTCTCTTAAAATGGGTATATATTATTCGTCAATCTTGTCTATTCTACATGCATCATGATTTTGGAGCGCTTAAAACTTAAATTGCTTGATTTGCTTGATTGCATCATAATCATGAAATTATTGGGGATTAAATTGTGTACATCACCATGGAATAACTTAAAATTGATTTATTTACATCAATGAGATTATCAAGAGTGGGTTTCGTTAACTACATGTCAATGATGATTTGCATATTTCGGTAAGATTACCAAGCGGGGTTTCCTTGACTACATGTCAAGGAAGATTAGCATATTTTGGTGGGATTATCGAGCGGGGATTCCCTTGAGTACATCTTAATGATGATCATTGCATTATCAGTGAGATTATCAAGCGGAAGTTTCCTTGACTATACGTGTAGGATGATTCATGCACCATTTCATCATACTTATTACATAATGAATAATTCATGCATCCTGTCATTAAATCTTTTTGAATTGTGGTTTACTTCTTATATTCGAGTCTGTATTAAACTTGTGGTGGATATGTTTTCATTAGATTTCTAGCTCATCCAATTTGATAACTCTTACAGTGTATAGGATGAGAGAGGAGTAGTAGAAGAAGAATGGTTGGATAGCTATTTTTATTAGAGTTTAGTCTTTAATTTATTTTTATTTATTTATAAATTTTTAATGAACTTTAAGCAAGAAATTATGAGAGTGATTTAATAGTGGCAGAGGAATAAGTTTGTGGATTCATAAAGTTTATTTTAAATTTTAAGTTTAAATATTATACTTTTGAAATTTTAATAATAGTTTAGTTGGATTTATGATGATTTAAATATGAATGTGATGAATGAATATATGAAATATAGTTTACACCCTTAAACTCGGGATGAAGGCCGTCATACTTAGGTTCTAAATTTCGGGGTGTGACACGTGGTAAGGATTATAGAGTACATAAATCAAGGTAAGCACCACAATAAGGGTCGCATCATCTTGGGTGAAGCATTGGCCACACCTAATCCACTCCCAATCACAAGGGACTCGAACTGTGTAATGTACAATACAACACCATGTAAGTAGTATGCGCAAGGTAAAACTTTGTGGGCCTCATCATGACGTGTGTTTAATTATCCATGCCGTCGAATCATTTTTCCATATTATTTTATGGAATGAGTAAAAAAAAAGGCAGATTCAAAGCTCAAGCAAACCACACCATAAGAAGAAGTTGAGAAAATGATGCCCGCCATTGAAACCTTTCTAGAGTTTACTGTGATGTTTATTTGCCATCCAACCTCTTCATAAGATCATATAAACATTGATGAAGGTTAAAATATATACTAGCCTTATCCAAAACTTATGTGGCCCAAGAAGCTTTCAATGGTAGGCAATCATTTACCATTATTTTCTATGTTGTCTACTTGTGTCATGCCCTAAAATCTGGCACTAGGGTTGGTCGGGCCCTGATCCCTGTTTGGAAAAACAGCAGAATCACACAAAGATGAATCTAGGATTGCAATCCAAAAGCACCAAGCAAACACAAAGGGGGTGTTTGGCCAGGCGGATTGAATGGTATTAGAGTGGATGGGATCGTAAAACCCTCTTAATCCCATCCCTTGCCTATTTGGATGGCGATGGATTTCGTTGAGTCTGAATCCATTGATGGATCTGAGGAGGATATGGAGGGATTGCGAAATCCCTCCTAATCCCATCTCTTACCTTTACTCTCTCTCTCTCTCTCTCTCTCTCTCTCTATATATATATATATATATTCATATATATATATATATATATATATATATATAATATATATATATATATATATAGATGTGTGTGCCTGTCAAATTCGAGGGTTTTGAATATCCTTGGCTTTTATAATTGGATCTTGTAGATTCACGGGTTCTGCAAGTGGGTTTTCAAAATCTAGTTAAACCGTTCGGAATCTAGCTCGAAAGTCTTGACAATTCAAACCCAGGTGAAAGAAATGAATAGATTCTTCCATTGATATCTCTAATAAAATCTGCAACTGGGTTTTGAAGATTTACAGATTTTGCAATTGGTTCCTTGAAATCTCCTAACACTGTTTGAAATCGAGCTCGAAGAAAATCGAACAGAATTTTGAACTAATTTCCTAGTTAAAATCGAACTGATTTTTGAACTGATTTCCTGGTTTTTCAATTTACGTCAATTCTGAAGTTGGGTCTTGTAGATTCGAGGTTTCAGCAAGTGGGTTTTGAAATATCTATAAACTGTTTGAAATCTATCTCGAAACACATGAATTCAGAACCCCGTGTAAAAAAATGAAAAGGTTTTCTAATTGATCACAATCATAAATCGCTTGTTTTCTGCGGAATGGAAGAGAAAAGCGGAGTGAGGAAGAGATTGACTGGTAAGAAGAAGAGAAGCTGTGTCGCCGAAGATTCTCGTTCTGGCCCGCCCCCACGAACCGCCCTGCTGGTTTCAATCCTCGTTTGAGATTTTTCTGTTGCGGTTCTTAAAAGATTGATTGCAAAGATGTGTTCTTATCCCGGTGAAGGGCAGAGCAATTTTCCATGGGATTGCATGCAATCCCACGCCTCGGCCAAACGGGATAGGAGTTTAGCATCCCTGGATATGCCAGTCATCCCAAACAGGCATAAATTTTGGCCATGGGATACACCAATACCATAGGATTGCTAGCAATCCACTGACGCTGCCATCATTACCTTAAATTTGATCTCATCTACCCTAATACCATTCAATACGCCCGGCCAAATGTGCCCAAAGAGAACGCAACAATTTAATGTGGAAAACCCTTTCGGGAAAAAACCACAGCACAAAGATACAGAAATCCACTATGAAAGCAGAAATTACAAAGAGAAAAGACTTACTCGATTTGAATAATCATCAAAATCTCACCTTTGCTTCGCCCTTTGAAACCTTAGAACTATTTAGAAACCCTTTGGAATAATTTAGGAAGCCTTAGAATACATCACAATCTCGTTTACACCTATATATATAGTTTTAGAAAGAATCCCACACAAAATCGGAAAGAAATTTCGTAAAATCTTCATTTCCACAAAATTTCTTTGCAAAACCTTCGATGTCATCGAGCACCCTTCGATGTCATCGAATAATAACAAAATCTGTCCGGCGAACAGAGGTGAAAACATGAAAAATACTCAATGGCATCGACTGGCTTTGATGACATCGAAGCCTATTCGATGTCATCGAGCCTATTTGATAGATTTAAGACATTTGTCAATAATAATCTCCAACATGTCTTCAATCTTCAAATGTATAGCTTCTTGTCCTCTTCTCTTATCTCTACCTCGCATCATAGCTTCATCAATGCTCCTCATGCACACTCCGTCCTCCTTTTACGCCATCGCCAAGCCTAAAGAAGTTGCACAGAACTTGAACTTTTTTATAGGAACGACCTTGGTGAGCATGTCTGTCGAATTCACGCTGGTGTAAATCTTCTCTAGTGTTACACCTCCTTCCTCAAGCACCTGTCGTATAAAATGGTGACGAACATCAATGTGTTTAGTAAATGAGTGATAAAACAGAATTTTTAGCCAAATTGATAGCGCTCTCACTATCACAATTAACCGACACGACCTCCTACTGAAGCCCTAATCGATTTATTATGCCTCTTAACTAAACACCTTAAACGCTTCTGTCACTGCCATATATTCTTCTTCGGTCGTGAAAAGAGCCAACATGGACTGAAGTTTCGGCATCCAACTAATTGCTCCACCCACTAGTACAAATGAGTAACCTGAAGTCAACTTTTTGGAATCCACACTACTTGCGTAGTCTGAATCCACATAACCTACCAACTTTGCCCATGTCTTCTTAAAAGTTAAGACAAAATCTTTTGAATGTATCGAGTAGCCATTTTATTGCTTCCCAATATTGTTTGTCAGGGTTTGACATGTATCGGCTCACAACACCGACTACCTATAAAATATCTGGTCTCGTACAGACCATGACATACATTAAACTACCAACAATATTCAAATAAGGCACATGAGACATAACCTGCTTTTACTCATTTGATTTAGGACATTGTTCCGAGAAAAGCTTGAAGTGAGCTGCGTGGGGAACGCTCACTGGCTCTGTCTAGTCCATCCCATACTTAATCAGAACCTTTTCAACGTATTCTGCCTATGATAACGAAAGCCTGCTCCTTTTCCTGTCTCTATGAATATCTATGCCAAGAACCCTTTTTACAGCTCCCAAATCTTCCATCTCGAATGTCCCTAATAACTGAGTCTTTAGTACGTTGATTTCAGACATATCATGACAGGCGATCAACATATCATCAACATACAATACTAGGATGATGAATTTGTCATCACTCAGTGTCTTGTAATAGACACAGTGATCGTATTCACTCTGAGTAAATTTCTTACTCAACATAAAAGACTCAATTTTTTTATACCACTGCCTAGGCGACTATTTCATGTCGTACAACGACCTCATTAACCTGCAAACTTTTTTCTCTGCCCCTTTAACTTCGTAGCCCTCTGGTTGCTTCATGAAGATCTGCTCTTCCAACTCCCCATGCAGGAATGCAGTTTTGACATCCATTTGTTCCAACTCAAGATCGTATTGGGCAACCAACACCAACACGAATCTGATAGATACTTGCTTAACTACCAGTGCGAATATCTCTGTGAAGTTAATTCATTCTCTCTAAGCATACCCTTTCGTTATCAGCCTTGCTTTGTATCTATCTTGTTTCTTTTTGAATAACCACTTACATCCGATCATTTTTCGGCTCACTGGAAGGTCCAGCAGCTCCCATGTGTGGTTTTTGTGTAACAAGTTCATCTCATCGTCCATAGCCGCCTTCTACTTTTCTACATCAGGCTCATTTAAGAGCCTCCTGAATAGTAGACGGGTCCCCCTCATCTGTAATGAGGGCATATGTAATATTAGAGTCGTCTTGTATCTTGCTGGTAACCTGCAATCACGCGTTGGGTTTCTTCTCATAGGTGGCTGCTCAACCTAATCCTGACCTCTATCTGCACATCTGTCTCTGCCTAAGTATTATCTGGGCTAATCTGTACATCTACGATCAACCTTTATAGTTCCTCTTGCTCCTCTTAATCATTCTTGTGAAATAGGGGGCTTTAATCGAATTTAACATCATGGCTAGTGATGACCTTGCGAGTGACCTTGTCGAATAACCTGTAACCTTTCACACCAACACCATAGCCACCAAAGATGTACTTTTTTACTCTACGATTTAGTTTATCTCTCTCAACTGACAGTACATGAGAGTAAGCCTCACAACCAAATATGTGCAAATCTGAGTAGTCCATCTTACGACCACTCCATACTTCCTCAAGGATTTTACATTCAATTGTCTTAAAAAAGAGACCGGTTCACCAAATAACAAGTCATGTTAATGGCCTCTGTCCATAGGTCCTTGTCCAACGTGGCATTACTTAACATGCATCTGGCCCTCTCTAAGAGAGTCTGATTCATCCACTCAGTCACACCGTTTTGTTCTGGCGTATGACGCACTATGTTGTGCCTAATGATCCCTTCATTCTTGCAATATTCATTAAAATCAATGGAAGTAAATTCTCCACCATTATCAATCTTTAAAACCTTTATTTTTTACCCTGATTATTTTTTCACTATTACCTTCCATTGTTTGAATATGATGGAAACATCGGATTTACGTTTCATGAAGTAAACCCAAACTTTTCTGGAGTAGTCATCAATAAATGAAACAAACCATGAGGACCCCCCAAAGGAAACCTCTGGCAATGGCCCCCACACGTCAGAGTGCACATAATTAAGCACTCCCTTACATACATGTTTTCCATATTTAAAAGACAATCTAGATTGTTTACCATATATACAATGCTCTCATAAATCTAAATCATAATTCTTAAAAACTGGAATCAACCAACGATCAGATAGTACCTTCATGCCCCGCTCGCTCATGTTGCCCAGACATGGAATCTGCAACAGCTGTTGCTGCTCCACCTACTGAAGTGTTCCCGATCAACCTGTAAAGGTTTCCGTGCCTTTGCACTCTCATAACCACAAGTGCCCCTTTTGAAACTTTAAGGACACAATTAAGACAATTGAACTTGCACCCTATAGCCTCGAGTGTACCGAGAGAAATCAAATTTTTCTTCATATCAGGAACGTGCCTAACATCAGTCAATGTACGCTCCATCCCATCAAACATCTTAATGCTCACGGTACCAATAGCCACAATATTACAGGCATTGTCATTGCCCATAATGACCTATCCACCATCGCGTTCTTTGTAACTGGCGAACCAACTCCGATGAGGAGTAATGTGATATGACGCTCCTGTGTCAAGGATCCACTTATCTCTATGATTTTCATCCAAGTGTCTGATCATGTACACAGACAGAACATCACCTACACTTGTCTCTTCATTAGATGTGATAACATTGGCCTCCCTAGAAGAAGCGTCTGAGTTTTCTTTCTTCGCTTTAGGATTTGTACAATCCTCCTTCATGTGTCCAGTCATCCTACACTTTCAGTACTTCAATTTTCCTTTGCCCTTGCCTTTAGATTTGGATTTAGGTCTTAAAGATCTTGTACCTTGCTCAGTATTTCTGCCTCTCGTAAACAGTGCATCAGAAGATGTCCCTACGCCACCGTTTATCTTTCTCATGACCTCTCATTGAAGGGCTGAGATAACAGTGTCCACACTTAGGGATTTATTTACGATGCACAATGAGTCCCTGAATGACTCATACGATGTTGGAAGAGAATTCAACAACATGCATGCATGATCTTCATCTTTGACCACTTCCTCCATATCCAGCAGCTTGCAAATCAATTTATTAAAGTAACTGATGTGGGCCTCCACATCTCCACCTTCTGCCATCTTAAAGGTGAACAACTATAGCTTCAAGTATATGTGATTCTCAGTGGATTTATTCACATAATATTGTCTAGCTTTGCCCATAAACCTGCTGCAGTTTTCTCCCTCAAAACATTGTAGAGAACCTCATCTGTGAGATACAAACGAATCGAGGATAAGGCTTTCTTATCAAGAGTATTTCAACCATCATCAATCATAGTCGGCTTTTGCTCCTCAAGAGCACCATCTTGCTTGGTTAAGGAACTAATCATCTTGATCTTCCAATAACGCAAAGTTATTTTTACCTGAGTACTTCTCAATGTCATACCTAGTGTTTCCCATTAATGTTAATCCTTCAAATACAAGCCTGCGCCCCAACGATTGCTCTAATACCACTTGCTGGGAAAAACAACGGAAGCACACTAAGATAAATTAAGGATTGCAATCCAAAAGCACCAAGTAAACGCAAAGAGAACGCAACAATTTAACGTAGAAAACCCTTTCGGGAAAAACCACGGCACAAATCGACAGAAATCCACTATGAAAGCAGAAATTACAAAGAGAAAAGACTTACTCAATTTAAGCAATCCTCAAATCTCACCATTGCTTCACCCTTTGAAACCCTAGGACTATTTAAAAACCCTTTGGAATAGTTTAAGAAGCCTTAAAATACATTTCAATCCCTTTTACACCCATATATATAGTTTTAGAAAGAATCCCAAACAAAATCGAAAAGAAATTTTGCAAAATCTACGTTTCCGCAAAATTTCTATGCAAAACCTTCGATGTCATCGAACAATAACCAAATCTGTCTAGCGACCAGAGGTGAAAATCCGAAAAATACTCGATGTCATCGAGCCTGTTTGACATATTTAAGACATCTGTTGATAACAACCCTGCATCCCAAGATGACTTAAATGTATAAGAAGATAAGAACAATAATCACCATTTCAAACATCAAACTCCATAATATTATTTCACATTACATACAATTTATAAATATAATGAATAAATATACAATCATAATTAACCGGAACTTAATCCCACATCCACTATAATTTCCTTTATAATAAAACTCAAATAAAAAACTAACTAAACAAAACCAACTTCTAAAACGTTGCTCCGCTCGTTCTCCTGACTTGATCCTTGCCATAAAATTTTAAATCCCAACGAGAGGGAGCTACAAAGCCCATAGAGGAGGATTTACGCCAAATTTCTACTTATATATATACAAATAGTTAAATCCTTTTAAAATAGTAATTTTTCCAAATATAACAGGTGACTAAAATTAACAGATATTCCAAATAAATTAGCTAACCAAGATCAATAGATGTTCCAAATATAGCAGGTAACTAAGATCAACAGATATTTCAAATAAAGCAAGTAACTGAGATCAGCAGATATTTCAAATATAACAAGTTACCACATTTCTCAAAATTAACAATTAAAACTAAAGATAATCATAAGGTAGAATGCAAATTCACGATTTCATATATGAACACAACAACATATATGCATGTGTATGGGGTGCCATCATTCCCAATACACCAGTCATCCAAATATCTAAGATTTTCTATCATCGGTAGGCCAACACCTTCCCATATAACCCTTGTCCTTTAGTACTAGTTCGCAATCCTGACATGCGTAACTCCACTAGGCCCAAGGCGAGGGACCAACTCAGTGTAGTTGAGCAAAACACATGTCTTACTATAGAAGTGCTACACTCCACCCATACTAAGGTGAGCTAAAAGGTACTAGTTGGGATTTAAGGCCTTTCAACCTAAGGGTCTCAATTGCCCCACTGTAACACCCTGCACTTTTTAATACTCGGGTGTTACCATGAGAGCTGATTTACTTTAAACGTAAGCTCAATTTATGTGAACATTCACACACTCTTACCTAAACTCTACCGTTATGGGTAACTTGCATCCATAGATTGAGTCATCTAACCCTCTAAGCATAAGATCAGTGGTTAGATATCTACTTATACAATCTTTAAGACACCTAGAAGTAGTGAGAGTGAGTTTAAAACACTTGCGTTGCTGGATCACAAGATCCAACCATTGGAATTGTAAATCAACTACGAAATTCAAGATCAATCATTGGGTTTAGGCTTCATACCATACGTTGATGGACCTGATCATCAAAATTATGTTATTAGATTCATCTAAGGGACCTCTAGACCATCGATGAACTATCCTAGAATAAATCAATCGTTGAACATGCTCTTAACAGCCTGACGGTCAAACCATACCTAAAACACACAAACCAACTAATCAACACCTAACCAACCATTAAATTCTCTCTAGAGTTGATTAGGAATCAATAGGAAACCTGAATGTCGGACATAGAGGCGATCTGACCGGCCAATTGATAGAAATCCGTAATAAAACCGAAAAGTCAAACATTGTATGGCTTTTCCATGTATGAAGACATCGATGTAAAATAGAGGGTGGCTTCCCAGTTAGACGGACCGTTCTGATCGTGGGATTACGCCATCAGATCAGTGAAAGTCCTTGATTAAAGCCTAGAATTTTAAAGTGTGGCCCACCTGAGCTTTTGATCTTCCTGTCTTTGGTCAGGGGTCATACATGGACCCATGGAATCTGATGAACGGGCCAGATTTCAAATACCAACATTGTGGGCCCCACTCTAGAGTGCATGTGCACGAGAAGTGTGTGCACCAGCGTTGCAAACCGGTCAATTGGGTTTGACCTGATGGAAATGGGAAAAAGCAGGGAGCTTTTCCCGCTCGCTAGGCATTCAAACGGACAGCGCCCATTTTCGACGAACTGTGGCCCACCATCATAGATCCTCTGGCTGATCCAAACCGTTTAGAATGTCCAGGACCTTGGTCTGACCAATCCCTGTTGGTTTCAGCAGTTGGATTGCACACGTGTGCACACAATATTAGCCACAAATCAGGCTACAAGCACACCCATTTCCAAAAATGGAAAGTCTCCATTTTTCTGCTTTCCACGCTGGCGATCCACGTGAAATGGCTCTTGCCATATCTCGAGGCTCCACTTGGTGAAACCTCAACCCTTGGTTTTAGGGCAGTAACTCCCGCCAGCTCTTCTTTCCCTTAACTTGAGAAGGCGGAAGAAGTCTTGCATTACGTGAGCTGGCATGATCTCAACCGTTCCCATAGGGTTCTCTAACCAAATCCTAGCCACTCAAACGTATCAGATCATAAGATTAACAATTCTTTGATACTCTGCCATTAACGGTGGGGTTATCTTCCTCATTAGGCTGGTGGAACCCATCTTCTTGTATAGACCGAACTTTGATGATCTGAAACATTTAAAGGGAGAGTCTGGTGACCAGGTGTAATGCCCTGAAAATCGGGGGTCGAGAAGCAACTCAACTCCCAAGTTCCAAAACATCACTTATGCAACATATATGCTTATGATTCAATGTTGTCTGTGTTAGTGCATTAATCATGAGTGGGATTATACCAAAACAGTAATTCATACTCCAGATCAAGTTGTAAAACACAAGCGGAAGACTAAAAGACATAAATACACGTATATAAGTCAAAAATCACGATCGGTCTCCAGATTATGAATACATCACTGAGTCACCATATACATCTAATAGTCCAAAAATCAAAATGTCAAAGTAGTACAACTACAATGATAATCCCCGTAGCCCCGTCAATCCGGATAGCCTAAGCGAAGCCACCGGAGAACTGCATGAAAGAGAACTCGTCCTGATCATCGTAGTAGTCAAGCTCCGCCTCAGGGGTCACGCCATCATCTGAAATCAAGACAAAGTCTGGTTAGTGTTTAAAACACCGTCCCGTAACGTGGGAGTGAGTGATCAACTCAGCGGAACAATAAAGTAAAGGTTAACATGTTATCAATTCAATCAAGCAGTAATGATAAAGCAGTAAATTACACATTCCTAAGTACTCTTGTTAATGCAAGAATGGTATGAATGTATGATGCATGCACTCGCCTACGCTCCCTCAACGACTTCATCTCACGTTCGCGCATGAACAACACTGCCTCAGTGCTTGACCTGCTACGCCTGAACGCATGCGTAATGCAGTGCATGTATATGATTACCAAGTTCTTATTAGTCTATTTCATACAGCAGGGTTAGGAAACTAAGATACCTCCCTTATTTCATTTCCCAAACAGTGATCCATTCTAGGGTCGTCAATCCTAGGAAATCTCATACGATGTTATGGTTCCAGGTTACTACAAAGGGCTTGTCGCCAAATCAGTACAGGCCTATTTTATACTCTAGATGCTACAGAAGGGCTGTCGCCCCCACGTAGACTCAGAGTATGCTCGAGGTCACTACAAAGGCTCGTCACCAATCAGTATACGCCGACAGCTCGAATACAATGTCCCATACCACCGTATTCGGCTCACGAGTTTGGGTTGCTCACTGGTCACTACGGGGAGGCTCGTCGCCCCAACGTAGGCCGACAACTCAACCACGGTGTCCCATACTACCATGTCCGGCTCATGAGTCTTAGTGGATCGAGGTACCAAGGTTAACGGGATTCCACTGGTGAGTTTGGTACCTTAGGTTCAAGCAGTAGCGTCCATACATGGTGAACATACATCGGCACATCGGGTTACTTGACGGGCTCGACTAGCACGAGCGCACCCAAAGTTGATCGACATGAAATGCATAAGCTCTCCGTGTGCCCTAACCACTGCCGACAACTTTAGTACGACTCAGGTTCGTCAAACACGTCCTACATGACGAATGAATCTCAGCCACGACTTCAAGTCTGTTACCGATTGCCTGGACTATAACATAGCCCCAATCACATTCAATCCTTAACCAGAAGCATGTACAGTAAATCAGAATAAACAAAATAATTCAAACATGTTAACAAGCATGTTATAAAGCACAATGTAAGCAGGAAATATAAACACATATATTTCATATGTAAGCGATTAAATTAAACAACTTACATGGAGGAAATCATACACATCTCTAAGGTAGTTGAGAATCCTATCTCAACACCTACCCTAAGCACTATCATCTAAATACTTACTCATACAAGCATTTTCACAAACACTTAGAATACACTTATTAACATACATAACGCATATTGGCTAAAACATGTATTAGGGCGAATCCTTTCGCTGAGTAGTTATTACACAAATATCTAGCATATATACACGGTAATTAATCATGGCAAACACACTTTCATATTTTGTACGTATACAGTAATTTCTACAAATATACAGAATACACTATACGCCATAATTTGCAAACATAACTGAATCACAAAACGAACATCGCATTTTGCATGTGAAATAACACCCAGATCATGAATCTATCATCATCCAACATTGAAAGCGTTGAAAACCATAACCTAAGCGTCTATAGTCCGTACCTTATACCGTAGAAGCGAGTAACGGACTCAGTTTAGACACCAAGTCCTTTTCAACCGTAAAACGGCAACCTATGGCATGAAATAGGTTAGCTATTTCATCACTTACACTAGTTGCATCTTTAAAACGGATTAGGGTTATGATTTCTTACCCGAAAATGGAATCGGCGGAAAAGTGATACGGTAGTGATGGATAGGCACGTAGAATAGCAGGATGGAGCAACAGAAATCTCCTCCCACTTCTCTCACACTTTCTCTCTCTTTACTCTCTTCTCTTTCCTAGGGTTTTCTTAAATTCGTATGGAGTGAATGAGAGAGGGTTTAAGGTCCCTATATAGGCCTAAAATTGCCGGAAATAGGCCCAGGGCCAAGGTATACTTAGGTTATGTCCAAAGGGCATCTATTCCATCTCAACGGAGCACTTTCGGAGCCCCCTTGAGCCAAAAGTCGGACTTAAGCTCCCTGACTATGGATCTAGGTCGAGTTAAGTTTTCATTCCAGTCGGATTTCCAGGTCACACGTGGCGAACCAGTTTCAGTTCAACGGTCACCGGAACTCGATTAGGGTTACGAGTACACTGCCATGTGTATGAAATTTCTCCTGATCCGAGGGTGTATTTGGGTCAGATTCTGATGGTCTAATTGCTTATATCAGGCCCGCAAGCGATAAGTCTTAAATTACTTAAATGAGATTTACTTTCTAAAGAAATCTACGTTTTCTCACACACTCCACTCCGGGCTCAAGTGAATAGCCACGGGACACTATCTGGATTTGATTTCTGAGATGGTTGTCAAGCCCAGCAAGGCGGTCCTAATTATATAACTTTGTATTATTTGGACTTTTGACGTGCGGTCCAGATTCGATACGGAGTTTCAATGTGCTCCCAAGATCAACTGGGTAATGAGATTGATCCTAGATTTCAGGGTAACCTAGCGTCAATGATTCTACAAGTTTTGGGTCTTGCAGATCGTATTTAAAGTGGATCAAGCGGATTTCGTAGCTAATCTAGTTTAACACTTAGTTAATTTTGCCTAATTCCTAAAGGATTTGATCCTGAGGGATTTCTGCCTAAGGTGGTACTCGGGTCTTTGTGCGGAATTTTTTGAGACGTTACAATCTACCCCTCTTAAAGAAAAATTTTGTACTCAAAATTAGTACATTTTCATACTCCTCGAGAATCTGAGAGTAGTTCTTTCTGACCTCATCTTGTCTCCCAAGTAGCATCTTCCTCAATGTGATGCGTCCACAATACTTTCACAAGTAGGATGACCTTACTATGCAACACCTGCTCCTTCCTGTCTAGAATATGCATCGGACGCAGTGCATATGTAGCATCCTCGCTCAACTGTACTTGTTCCCATTTGATGATATGGGAAGGGTCAGGAACGTACTTCTTTAGCATGAAAACATGAAATACGTTGTGCACGCCCGCAAGTGGTGTGGGTAAAGCAAGACGGTATGTTACCACACCCACTCAGTCTAATATCTGGAATGGGCCAATGAACCGCGGCGTGAGCTTCCCTTTCTTACTGAAACGAAGGGCTCCCTTCATGGGGAAAACTCGGAGGAATACATGGTCCCCAACTTCGAACTCTAGCAGTCGCCGCCTCGTATCAGCGTATCTCTTCTGTCTGCTCTGTGCTGTAAGAAGTCGACGCCTGATAATATCGATCTTCTTTGAGGTCGCCTGTACTAACTCTGGGCCAATCAAACTGCATTCGCCAACCTCTGCCCAGCAATACGGTGCTCGGCAAGGGCGCCCGTACAAGGCCTCGTAAGGAGACATACCAATACTCGCCTGAAAACTGTTATTGTAGGCGAACTCTGCATACGGGAGACAGTCATCCCAACTATCCTTGAAGTCCAAAACACAAGCCCGCAGTATATCCTCCAAAATCTGATTCACCCGCTCCGTCTGCCCATCGGTTAGTGGGTGGAACGCAGTACTGAACTTCAACTTCACACCCATCGCTTCCAGGATACGAGTCCTGAAGATAGATGTGAATCGCGTGTCTTTGTCTGACACAATCTCCAAGTGAACTCCATGCAAACGCACTATCTCCTTAATGTACAATCTGGCCAACTCGTCTGTAGAGTTCGAAATTCTGATATGAAGGAAATGAGCCGACTTTGTCAACCGGTCGACGATCACCCAGATGAAATCATGTCCCTTCATCGTCTTCGGTAGCCCCGATATGAAATCCATAGAGATGAAGTCCCACTTCCATTCAGCTATGGGCATGGGCTGAAACAGTCCAGGAGGTCGGCGATGTTCAGCCTTGACCTGCTGACACGTGAGACAACAGGACACAAATTCTGTTATGTGAACCTTCATATTGTCCCACCAATACGACCGCTTCATGTCTTGATACATCTTCGTGCTACAGGATGCATCGCAAGCTTCGATCTATGAGCAGCCTCGAGAATCTCCTGTCTCAAGTCATGAATGTCTGGGACGCATAGATGACCATGGTATCGTAGGCCCCATCTGTGCCAACTTTCCACTCGGAGTCCTCGTCGTCGCTAGCCATCTTTCTAAGCTCAATCAGCCGCTCATCGTCTATCTGGGCTTCGATAATCCTGTCGTCAATAAGTGGCCGCACCCGACTATGCACGACACTCTCAAATGGCTCCTCCACGGTGAGTTTCTGCTCGAAGTCCCGCACGAACTCTACCATATCCCACTCTGCTATCATTAGCGGAGCCGCAAATACAATAGCCTTCTTGCGGCTCAATGCGTCTGCCACAAGGTTGGCCTTGCCGGGATGATAGGAAACCTCAAACTTAAAGTCCTTTAAGGTTTTCATCCATCGGCGTTGCCTCATATTCAAGTCCCGCTGAGTGAATATATAGCGAAGGCTCTTGTGGTCACAGAAAAGCTCGAACTCCTCTCCGTAGAGGTAATGTCTCCAGAGCTTTAATGCAAATATGACTGTTGCTAACTCGAGGTCTTGCGTAGGGTAATTCTCCTCATGTTTCCTTAACTGTCTCGAGGCATATGCGATCACCTTGTCTTTCTACATAAGGACACATCCCAAACCAACTCGAGACGTGTCGGTGTACATCGCATACTTAACCCCTTGCTCTGGCAATACTAGCACAGGGGCGGACGTCAGTCTGTCCTTCAGCTCCTGAAAAGCTGCTTCCGCTTTCTTATTCCAGGCGAACCTCAGATTCTTCTGTGTCAACTGAGACAAAGGTCTGGATATCTTCGAGAAGTCCCAAATGAATCGTCGGTAGTAGCCTACCAGGCCAAGAAAACTCCTCACCTCAGTAACCGAACCAGGCTGCTTCCAGTTCTGAACCGTGGCTACCTTAACAAGGTCCACAACTATCCCTTCCTTAGACACCACATGTCCCAGGAACTTAACTTCCTCTTTCCAGAAGTTGCATTTCTTGTACTATACGAACAACTGGTTCTTTCTCAGAGTATCTAAGACTGCTTGTAGGTGTTCCTCATGCTCTTCCCGACTCGTAGAGTATATCAAGATGTCATCGATAAACACGATGATAAATCGTTACAGAAATAGCTGAAATACCCGATTCATCGAATTCATGAACACGGCTGGCACGTTCGTAAGACCGAACAACATCACGAGGAACTCGTAATGCCCAAAACTAGTCCTGAAGGCCGTCTTCTGCACGTCCTCATCTCTGACAAGCAACTGATGATACTCTAACTGCAGATCAATCTTCGAGAAGTATCGCGCCCCTTTAACTGATCAAACAGATTGCCTATCCTGGGCAAAGGATACTTGTTCTTCACAGTCAATTGGTTCAATCTGCGGTAATCAATACATAATCGTAGCGACCCATCTTTCTTCTTGACAAACAACACAGGTGCTCGCCAAGGAGACACTAGGTCGTATGAAGCCCTTTTCTACCAGCTCATTAATCTGTTTCCTCAGTTCCTCCATCTCATACGGAGGCATCCGATACATCGGTAATGAAATGGGGGTCGCACCAGGCACAAGATCAATAGTAAAATTGATCTCGCACCGAGGAGGTAATCTAGGGATCTTCCTGAACACATCCTCGAATTTCTGAACTACCGGCATGTTTCTCAATGTCGGCCCATCAACAGGCACTAGTAAAGCGGTGTAACATCCATCACGACATGGCCAACTAACCTACACTGGAAAAGTAAAGACCATGCCATCAGGTCCGTTGGCTGTCACGACCCGATTATTGCAATCAATTTCTGCCTTTATCTCGGTGAGTCAGTCCATACCGAGGATAATGTCTTAGTGCCATAGTGGGGTGACAATGAGATCAACGAATATTGTCCTGCTACCCAAGTCTACTGAGCAACCCTCAAACGTTCGTGTGACATCCGAAAAAATCCCAGTAGCAGTAGTGAGTCTCACTGCCTTCGTGGGAGTAGTATGTAAAGCTAGACACTTAACTGTTGCACATGAAATGATGGAGGTAGTGGACCCAGTGTCTACTAATAAGAAGACAGGAGTACCTTAGACATGTGCAGTGACCTCGAAGGCCATAGGTGCTATCTCTGGCTCTTCTGTTGTAAGTGCATGAACGCGTGCCTGCTGAGGTCGGTTGGGCTGAGGCACCATAGGTCGCTAAGGCGGCCTAAATCGAGGTGCAAGGGGTCGGAACGATGGATGAACAGGGACAGTACGCAGGGGCGGAGCCGATATAGTCTGAGGGTGAGTGCGGTCGATCCTCTGCGGCGGCGAGAACCCACTGTCTCTCATACGTGCAAAACAGCTCTCCGCTGGGTGGCCTGGCCTCCCACAATAAGTGCATGTCACACCCGGGCGCCTCATCGGAATTATTGGCGCTGAAATCCTGGGAGGAGAGTCTGTGCGAGGCCTCTTGCCGAGGAATGGCCTGCTCGGCATATCTGGTCGTGGTCTAGTAACCATAGCCCCACGAGAACGTGTCAACCAATCCCCGTCCTGCTCTACCCGCATAGAAATGTGTACTAGTTCAGCATAGGAGGGTATGCTAGCACAACACATCTTCAAGCGAATATCAGGGCGCAAGCCCTCGAAAAAATGCCGCATCCGTATCTGTGCGTCGGCAAGTATTGTAAGAACATATTGGCCCAACTTCGTGAACCGATGCTCATACTCTGACACTGTCATGCCTCCCTGTCTGAGGTGTAAAAATTCATTCTCCTTCTCGTGCCGGTACGTCTGGGGATAGTACTTCTCATTAAAGCGGAGCTCAAAATCTGCCCAGGTCCATATATAGCCAACTGCAACTATCCGCTGAACACTATCCCATCACATGCTAGCCTCCTTTTCAAACATAAAGGTGGCCAACTCAACCTGTTCCTGCTCGGTATAATGTAGCATCCTCAGCATCTTGGAGATGCGGTCGAGCTAATATTCGACCTCCTCGGGTATGTGAGAACCCGTAAAGGTAGGAGGCCTCAAGCGCTGGAATCGCTCGAGGAAACCACTCGTACCCAGATTCTCCGTAGGGTATGCAGTAGGTGCAGGGGGAGGCACAACCTCATCCTGAGTAGAAGGCCCTACAGGCTCAGCAGGGTACACAGATGGTGAAGGTGGAGTCGCGCTCCCACCCTGAGCTAGGGCCCCTGCAATAGTGGTCAAAAGTTGTTGCTGCTGCTGCTGATGTTGCACCTGCTGCTGCTGGTGTTACACCTGCTGCTGGTACATCATCATCAATAACTGCTCCAACCTATCCATAAGTGGGACTGCCTGAGGCACATGCTGCGTCGAAGAAGACACACGGTTCTGCTCACGAACAGGTGGTGTGTAAGGTAGCGGCCCAACTGCAAGACCAGCAGATGGCTGAGACTCAGGCATAGTCTCACAAACAGGGCCCACACCAGGGTCCGTATAACCATCACATCGGGGAGGTGCCTGATCCATCGAATCAGTAAGTGCGAGACATGCCATGCTTCGCGTGACCTTCCGTGGCATACCCTATATGACATAGGGTGCAACCCAGGTCAGATTCAGCATACACACAAACTTAACACGCAGCATTCATACACCAAGTAAAGCAACTTCATGCATTTCATTCACCAAAATTTGTCATAATACATGGAATACAGAGTTACATGAATCATGACAGAAGATGCATGTAAACGAATACGACCAAAGCTTTAAACACTACAAACATTTTACTAACTACTCCACGACTAGGCACATCAACAAGAACACAAACATATCCTAAAGCAGTAACCAAAACAAGCTGCAAGACAATGCCATGGATGACTAGGTATCCGAGTCTGGCGACGGAGGAGGAGCGCCCTTATCCTGCAGGTAACATGGAATAGTCTTCAAAGTACGAGTCACTTTCTTGAACTTGTGTTTCACAAGGCCTCGAAGATCCATAATATCCTATCGTAGGACCGCCTGACCCTGTCGTAGGGCAGCATGATCCTCCTCAAGTCAAGCTATACGAGCATCCCTAGTAGCCCAATCAGTGTCCTGCTCCGGTGGCGTAGGAGGGGAGCTCTCCTCCATAGCCTGGGCCTCTTCTTCTTCTTCCTGTTCTTTCTCTATCTCATCACCACTTCTTTCCTCACTCTCTTCATCTAGATCAATACTTTCCTCCCCCGCACTATCGGACTCCTCCCCATACTCGTCGAGTCGGGCTTAGCGTTGTCGAGGGCCGATCCCCATGTTGTTAAGCGTAGCATCGCTTATGATCCGGATCGGCGCAATATCATTCATGTTAAGTCTATAGCCGACCTCTCGAGCAATCTTACATACCAGACGGCCGAACGGGAGTGGGATGTCATTCTGACAGATCGAGCTGTCTGGATTATCTGGAGTAGGGCGAACATGGGCAGGCACAACTTATCCCCATGTCCAACCCTGTACAGGAAGTCCACCATCAAACGAGTGCATTAAGTATGGTTGCCCCACTCTAGATACACATTATACGTGAAAATGTAGTGAAGCAACCGGAAATCATCTGTCAATCTCATCAATGGGAGGCAGTTTCCTCTGGTCCAGGGAGCCAGTCGGCCACAAAGATATCGCGTACGACGGTCTCTTTCTCGCACACTCTTGAAATAATCCTCATTAGCATGTACTTCACCACGTGGAATTCCCATCACCCGGGACACCATATCTACGTTGACTGTGTAATCCCGTCTTACGAGGGAAATAGTAAACTGTAGAGGTTCTAGTGATGGGTCTCGGATATGGGCATAGAAAGCACGAACCGTATTCTCACATGCGTGAGACTTACCTTCGAACATGGGGCCCTACTCAACGTCCACCAAGCAGTCCATAATCGCGTGTAACCCAAACGGCCTCTCATCTATGTGAGCTTCAAGTACAACCCTGCGGTCACGAAACCGACCATATTCAAAGCCTATCGGTAGTGCTCTCTCGATTGGGATTTGGGGATCGAGGTCCCGCTTCGACCTGTGCTCACGGGCGGTGCTTGTGCTGGCTTCGGCGTTCGCCCTCCTCCTTGGACGAGTTGGACGACTAGGCCCGGATTCTTCCACGGCACCTTTTCTCTTTCCCATGAGGGAAAGAATGGTGGAAATGGAGAATAGGGCAGTTACCAGCTCAAACAACGTCATGGGAAAGGAAGGAAGATGGGGAAATAGGAAGAATGTTTGGGTTCCCATGAATTTGAGACACTAAATGGGATTTGAGTGCTCAAATAAATGAGAAAGGAGGAGCATAACAACTGTGAAGGTGGTGCACGAAAATGGAAGAAGAAGTGGTGCACGAAAATGGAAGAAGAAATGAGTGGAGGGGCGATTTGAGTGAGAAAATCGGAACCTTTGGAAGGGATGAAGGCTTGGAGGGATAGGAAATGGAAGAGGGAGGAAAAAGGGAAAGAAATAGGGGTCCCCACGAGATTTCATGGGCCCCACACGTGTCTAGGGGTTGGCCCGACGCCGGCCCGCGTCGGCCCAACAGGTCCAAATAAACCGGACCGCGGTGCACCACAGTAGGCGCGGCGCCGCCGCGGTCCTCTGCACTGACCGCCTATGCTGCCGGGGTGTGGTCAACCCCCTCCCAAGGTGCCAATGAGGCCCTGGGTCCACCGTGGGTCCCCCCGAATTGCACCGCTTGGCCCCCGACTCCGTTTCGAGTCATTTCGGGCCCTAACTCTTGCATCCTTGCGTTTTTCGAGTCATTTGAGATTGGACTGGGTTGATTCTTCATCTAATCCCGTCGAATGGCGGTCTAGAAGTGATCCAGGATCATTTCACGTGATCTTTGAGGCCTACGGGTCCAATCTATACCGTCTATTTCAATAAATTTCGTCGTTTGGCGAAATGGGGAAATCCTAAGTCTGTCTCTACATTTTCTCGCACCCTCCTATGTTGCATCTGCGTCAGCTTATGTCGTGTGACCATAACCCAGGTCCAGTTTAATCCAAATCATGCTCTGATACCAACTTGTGACGGCCTGAAAATCGAGGGTCAAGTAACAACTCAACTCCCGAGTTCCAAAACATCACTTATGCAACATATATGCTTATGATTCAATGTTGTCTGTGTTAGTGCATTAATCATGAGTGGGATTATACCAAAATAGTAATTCATTCTCTAGATCAAGTTGTAAAATGCAAGCGAAAGACTGAAAGACATAAATACACATATATAAGTCAAAAATCACGATCGGTCTCCAGAGTATGAATACATCACTGAGTCACCATATACATCTAATAGTCCAAAAATAAAAATGTCAAAGTAGTACAACTACAATGATAATCCATGTAGCCCCGTAAATCCGGATAGCCTAAGCGAAGCCACCGGAGAACTGCATGAAAGAGAACTCGTCCTGATCATCGTAGTAGTTAAGCTCCGCCTCAGGGGTCACGCCATCATCTAAAATCAAGACAGAGTCTGGTTGTTGTTTAAAACACCGTCCCGTAACGTGGGAGTGAGTGATCAACTCAGTAGAACAATAAAGCAAAAGTTAACATTTATCAATTCAATCAAGCAGTAATGATAAAGCAGTAAATCACGCATCCCTAAGTACTCTTGTTAATGTAAGAATGGTATGAATGTATGATGCATGCCCTCGCCTACGCTCCCTCAGTGACTTCAATTCACGTTCGTGCATGAACAACACTGCCTCAATGCTTGACCTGCTACGCCTGAACGCACGCGTAATGCAGTGCATGCATATGATTACCAAGTTCTTATTAGTCCTTTTCATACAGTAGGGTTGGGAAACTAAGATACCTCCCTTATTTCATTTCCCAAACAGTGATCCATTCTAGGGTCGTCAATCCTAGGAAATCTCATACGATGTTACGGTTCTAGGTCACTGCAAAGGGCTCGTTGCCAAATCAGTATAGGCCTAGTTTATACTCTAGATGCTACGAAAGGGTCGTCGCCCCCATGTAGACTCAGAGTATGCTCGAGGTCACTACAAAGGGCCCGTCACCAATTAGTGTAAGCCGACAGCTCGAATACAGTGTCTCATTCCACCGTATTCGGCTCACAAGTTTGGGTTGCTCACTGGTCACTACGGGGAGGCTCGTCACCCCAGCGTAAGCCGACAGCTCGACCTCGGTGTCCCATACCACCATGTCCTGCTCATGAGTCTTAGCGGATCGAGGTACCAAGGTTAACAGGATTCTGCTGGTGAGTTTGGTACCTTAGGTTCAAGTAGTAACGTCCATACATGGTGAACATACATCGGCACATCGGGTTACTTAACGAGCACGACTAGCACCAGCGCACCCAAAGTTGATCGACATGAAATGCATAAGCTCTCCGTGTGGCCTAACCACTGCCGACAACTTTAGAACGACTCGGGTTCGTCAAACACGTCCTATATGGCGAATGAATCTCAGCCATGACTTTAAGTCTGTTACCGATCGCCTGGACTATAACATAACCCCAATCACATTCAATCCTTAACCAGAAGCATGTAGAGTAAAGCAGAATAAACAAAATAATTCAAACATGTTAACAAGCATGTTATAAAGCACAATGTAAGCAGGAAATATAAACACATATATTTCATATGTAAGCAATTAAATTAAACAACTTGCATGGAGGAAATCATACACATCTCTAAGGTAGTTGAGAATCCTATCTCAACACCTACCCTAAGCACTATCATCTAAATACTTACTCATACAAGTATTTTCACAAACACTTAGAATACACTTATTAACATACATAACACATATTGACTAAAACATGTATTAGGGCGAATCCTTTCGCCAAGTAGTTATTACACATATATCTAGCATATATACACAGTAATGAATCATGACAAACACACTTTCATATTTTGTACGTATACAGTATTTTCTACAAATATACAGGATACACTATACGCCATAATTTGCATAAATAACTGAATCGCAAAACGAACATTGCATTTTGCATGTGAAATAACACCCAGATCATGAATCTATCATCATCCGACATTGAAAGCATTGAAAACCATAACCTAAGTGTCTATAGTCCGCACCTTATGCCGTAGGAGCGAGTTATGGACTCAATTTAAACACCAAGTCCTTTTTAACTGTAGAACGGCAACCTATGGCATGAAATAGGTTAGCTATTTCATCACTTACACTAGTTGCATCTCTAGAATGGAATAGGGTTAGGATTTTTTACCCGAAAATGGAATCCGAATCGTTGGAAAAGTGATACGGTAGTGATGGATAGGCACGTAGAATAGAAGGATAGAGCAACAGGAATGTCCTCCCACTTCTCTCACACTTTCTCTCTCTTTACTCTCTTCTCTCTCCTAGGGTTTTCTCAAATTCATATGGAGTGAATGAGAGAGGGTTTAGGGTCCTTATATAGGCCTAAAATAGCCGAAAATAGGCCCAGGGCCAAGGTATACTTAGGTTATGTCCAAAGGGCATCTGTTTCGTCTCAACGGAGCATTTCCGGAGCCCTCCCTTGAGCTAAAGGTCGGACTTAAGCTCCCTGACTATGGATCTAGGTCGAGTTAAGTTTTCATTCTAGTCGGGTTTCCAGATCACACGTGGCGAACCAGTTTCAGTTCAACGGTCACCGGAACTCAATCAGGGTTTCGAGTACACTGCCATGTGTATGAAATTTCTCCTGATCCAAGGGTGTATTTGGGTCAGATTCTGACGGTCTGATTGCTTATATCAGGCCTGCAAACGACAAGTCTCAGATTACTTAAATGAGATTTAATTTCTAAAGAAATCCACATTTTCTCACACACTCTACTCCGGGCTCAAGAGAATAGCCCCGAGACACTATCTGGATTTGATTTTTGAGATGGTTTCAAGCCCAGCAAGGCAGTCCTAATTATATAACTTCGTATTGCGATCGAGTGACGTAATGAATGAAACATGTTATGAACTCACCATCTTGCGGTCCATATTTGACTTACGCGACTTGGATTGCATTTGCTGCCCTCGTGGCTTTAATGGTCTTGTAACGCCTCATGTTTTCAAAACCCGAGTATATGACTCATCTTCCAAATAAATCCCAGTGTTAACCTTTAAGGATAGTCGAATTCCATGTATATGTTTTTTTTCTTTCTTTTCCTTATATTTTAGAGTTAGCCACTTAGCGTAGAATGGACAAATCAATATAAAGGGAAATTTGCATTTACATTTGGAATATACAAGAGGTTGCCCGTAATAACTTATACAAACCAATGTCTCTGAAATTAACAAATACAAGATTTACATGATTTAATACATGAGAAATAATTAAATGCAAGTAAATTTGAGCCGCGAGACCGCGCAGCTTCTCGTAACAATACAGCCGTGCATCCCTAGCACTTGTACCCAACTCCTCATCAGGCTGAACCTGAAAATCACTTAAGCCACCCGTGCTACCTGTATGGTTATATATTTGATGGATGAGTGGCCAACTCAGTATGAATTCCCCTCAAGATTACACACCGCCAAATTAGGTACGCAAAGTTATGACAAGATATACAAAACAATACATGATGCAGTCTTATTAGATGCATGGATGCGTGAATGCATCATCGACCCGGGGATGCTCATCCGTTCGGAAGTTGGGCTCATCACCCATGCAAAGGCTGGCCAATAGCGAAGCACATCACGTGCGTACATCACGTACTGCATATTGGCTGCCCATCGTACATCACGTACGTAAATCGATAAACGATGGTCTGTGCCATGTATGCATGATTATCCAAGCCATTATTAGTCCGATTACAATCAGCCAGTTTAAATAAGCTCAAGGTCACTACAGGGGCTCGTCACCAACGTAGGACGATGACTCAGGCATAGTATCCCATGACCACCATCCCCGGCTCATGAGTCTACCACCTTAGGATGTTTAATGGAAGCCCGTCGACTAGTGGCCAATCATATTTTAGTATATGGGGCTTACCATCACATGATTGTACAAAATAAAACGTCGGACCCATATAGGGCAAATACCAAAACAAAGCCACCTAGGGCGAATATTAAAAATAAGCCACATAGGGCCAATATCAAAACCATGCGATAAAATACCATCCTTAAAAACCACTTAGACATAGCAACCGCTGAATGGTAGACCCACATCAATATCCAATTTAAACCACCATTCAATAACCACTAAGTCGAAGGTCCATTACAATCACAATCAATCGGGTTACATCCCAAGTATGGGTGTACATTTATAAGTGGGAATTTCTTACTAATATACCATTTTAAGTTTCATAAGCAATCCACAAGTAATTCATAAGCATAAGAAAATTTGCAGGATAAATATTAAGAATGTAATCTAGCAATTCAATTCCAACAATTAACACATGTGATTATAAGATGAAGATATCAATTACCAATCAAAATTAAAATAAAAACTATCAATTAGCTAATGGTGAAATGGAAAGCTCAAGGGGAAGAAATCATCACCTTATAAATCGGATCGCCACTAATCGAACTTGGTTCGGCTTCGAACGAGGAAGATGATATGCTGCAATGGTGGATTGCCATCGGGCGGGTTTTTCTCCAAAAGGAGGCATCTACATGGAGTGGATAGGTCCTTGGGAGCTTGAAGAGATGATATTTCGAAGCTTCATGGAAGCTTTCATGGTGGGTTCGACGAGAAGAGGAATCGACAGATTTTTGAGAGTGTGGCTGCAAGGGATCAATGAGTCCCTATTACTCAATCCTCTCCCCTTTTTAGGGTTTACCCTTCATCCCAGCACCGTTAGATCGATCATAAACGGTCTGGATTTAACCTAGTTAAAACTACCTCTAAAATACGGTCAAAAATCACAAAATCGGTCGTGGTTTCTGCTCGCCTACAGGTGGAATCACTAATCCACGTGAAGGGCTGTTAGATGGCTGAGATAACACCATCTAGGCGACTGGGATTTAGAGAGAGGAGCTCACGTGGATCGCCAACCTGGCAGCAGTGAGGCATTTTCCTTTTTTTTGAAACGTGGTTTTCCATAGTCTGAATGCATCTGGATTTGTGTCCATGCATGCATGCATGCAGCTACATGTAAAAATGTCTAGGGTTTGGTCAGAAGAAATGTTCACACCAGATGGACGGTTCAGATCATGGAAGTGGGCCCGAGCTTGTATGCCATAATCAAAATCACGGACAACGTCTATTTGCTAGCTGAAAATGAGAAAGGAGGGAGATTTCTTCCCATTTGCGGGAAAACACAGGTCAAACCCGGTTTGACGCATGCTGGTGGTCTGGTGCACCACGGGTGCATGTGAACTATGCACATGCATAACTAGGGTGGGGTCCATGATAGTGTTTGGATGAAATCTACTCCGTCCATTAGGTTCTAGGGGTCCAGTTAGTGCCCTAAACCAAAGATGGGGCAGATCCAAGGCCTGGGTGGGCCATATTACTTGATTTACATTCTTTTAGTGTCGATTACGTTGATTCAATGGCCGGATCAACTCCAATTCGAGCATCAACAGTCAAAAGGTCCTAATGGGTCGTTTGTAAGACCTTTATAATAGATTACTAACCAAATACTAATATTAATATTAATTTTCTTACTATTACTCTATCATAAACTATTTATTATTATAATTGTTTATTTCATTTTATTATTATTTTTTTTACTTTATCATGTTGTGGGTTCCACTCTGTAGGTTATTAGGATTACCCATCTTATGATTTTATAATATTTACATATTAATTTTATTATTATTGTTGTTGTTGTTATTTATTATATATGTTTTAAGATATGGGATCTTCTTTTTATACATCATTTGGTTTCATTACTTAAGATTAGGATTGCCCAGCATACAAGTGGATCACTCCATTTAATCATCTTATAACCCAGTGGTTGGATTAGGAAAATTAAGTGTTGGAGTGATCGACGACACTTTATGGATTTTGTTGTTCGAACTCCTAAAACCAGGATGAATGATTTGATGGTTGAGCTCATGACTAAACAAGCTCCTAATCTAAACTAGTGATTGGTCTATCCAAGTGATTGAAGCCCTAGAGTAGGTGACTCTGAAGTCGTAATGGGTTATTTTGAGAATAAATTAAATGGATGGTTGATTTGTGGATAGGGATTACTTTCAACGGTTTAAAAGAGTCTTACTTCAGTACTAGGAGTCCATTGCTAATCATAGTAATGTCTAGGAATGTCCAAGTGGGCTATACCATATTTTCCTTATTATTAAAATATCGTTTAGCAAGGTTATCGTTAATATTCTTATTATGCTAATTATTTTATTTTTCATATTTATTTTACCTTGCACTGAGTGATTATGAATGATGAGTGCATAATCTTAAAGGGTGCTCCTCACTGCGATAGCCATTGACGCTGTCAAACCGTAACAGTTGATGCAGGTGTAGAGCGAGCCGATGACTTTAATTGGGTCGCTAGAGCAAATCGGGTAGCTGAGGAGCTAGACGGGGTCCCTACGGCCCATGTTGAGTTCCATCATTAGACGCTAGATTTCTATATTTGTTTAATGAACTTTGTAAGACCTGTACCCTAGTCTGTACCGTTCTGTAGGCTTCCGCGATCCTACCGATCGAATTCCGGCAATCCTTGACCCATTTCCAACGCTGCGTGTGATCCTAAGCCGAGTCCTGAATACCATAGTCGGCTCGAACCGAAACTTGAATCTCAGCGACCGCGCCGTCGCCGCAGTTCCAATGCCGCGACTCGCGCACCGACCCGATACCCAGGCTAGAAGATGTCGGCTTGCGTTCGATTCGAAGAAAATACCACGCGTTGCGGACTTCGAGGGAATCTCTACGTGATGTCCCATCAATCAATCTCATCAATCAAGTTCACATCACATAGCAAGTCAAGTACAACAATCCATACCTTTCTCTTACACAAGCAAGCCCAAAGTCAACCCTCACATCACTTCACCTCTCTCTCCACTCATCCCTTCTTACAACACATCAATCCACCCATCCCCATCACATATCAACCCATCACTTCCCTCTCTCTCTCATGCACTCTCTTCTCTCCCAAGAAAAAAAAAAAAAACTCCATACGTCCCAACATTTCAAGCAAATCTCAAAGGCCAAGTGTGGCCCACTCTCTCATCTCTCATCCTCACCATCAAGATCTCATCATCCACCGTTAAACCTGAAGGCAAGGAGCTAAGGAAGCTAGGGGAGCAAGAAGAAGGAAGAAAGGTGGGTGATCCATCGTTAAATTCTGATTTTTTTTTGGTCCACTTATTGTGGGACCCACTTGATGTATGTGTTGTATCAATGGAGGGCACATAGTGGCGGGGTCCCTCCTCTCTCTCCCCCCCCCCCCTCTCTCTCTCTCCCCCCTCTCTCTCTCTTGAATGGTGATGATGATGAAGGGTGAGTGAGGCCCACCATGAATCATGTACTTCATGTGGGACCCAACGGATGAATGTGTTGGATCTACACCATCCAACCCACTAGCGGGCCCGGATGGAAGGAAAGCACAAACATTAGGTGGTTCAAACTGATGGGCCACGTGCATGTGGGACCCACCATGATGTCCATTTTATCTATGTCGTCCAGCGTCTCTGGACGCTGGATGTGGTAGAGGTGGCTAACATGGAGTGTCTATACTGACATGGAGTGTACTAACGAGCTTTAAAAAAAAAAAAAAAAGGGAAAGAAATGGTGGGCTATCCATGCAGGCCCCACCTTGATTTATGTTATCAATCCAAATCGTCCATTCCCTTTTCAACCTCATTTTAGCCGTTGAGCCAGAAAATGGAACTGATCAGACTTTTTGGTGGGCCATAGCCTTGAAAACAGTATTTATACCGTTGAAATACACCCCGATGTTTTTGTTCACCAAAACCCATCGAATTTTAGGCTTGATGGGTTTGTATTGAGTCATGGCGAACAATGGCGGGGTCGGATTTCGTTGATGCTGGCCCTACCCTAGAAAAACCTCAAAAAAATGATATTTAAAAAAATAAAAATAAAAAATAAAACGGCAACAGCCGTTGCTGCTGCCATCGTCAGAGAGCAGGCAGCGCCTACGTGCGCTTATTGGCATGAACGGGCAGGGACCCATGGGTCCCAGCCGTGGGCCCCACCATGATGTATTTGGACCATCCGCTCCGTCCATCTCGTTGTACTTTAGGGCATGAGGCCCCCCTCCAAATATCAACTCCATCTGGAACTTAGGTGGCCCACACCATAGGGAACAGTGAGATTGAACGTTTACCCTTGAAACTCTTTTGGGATCCACAGAAGGTTTGGATCAATATGAAATTTGTTTTTCTTTCATCCAGGGTCCGTGCGAACGTTATCAACAGGCTGGATGGGAAACAAATGTTATGGTGGGCCCCACATGGGACCCACTGTCCAGGGCTCACCTGGCAGCCGCGTGGTGATACCTCGTTTCAACACTTGAGGTCTTGACATCGATCCCTGGTGGTGGGTGGCTGACGGAGTGTGCGTCCTGACAGGGTGGGACCCACCACGGTGTGTGTTTTATTCACACCGTCACCCATTTGGTGGGGCCCATGCCATATGTGTTTTATCTATGCCGTCCAGCCATGAGCCGGGCTGTTAGACGGCTAGTGGACCCATACTATGATGCATGTGTTGCATCTAAACCGTTCAACTATTTTATACGCCCATTTTGTGGCTTGAGGCCAAGAATGAGTCAGATCTAGAGTTCAAGTGGACCCACACCATGATGCATGTGTTGCATCTAATCCGTCCAACCATTTTGAAAGATCACTTCACGGTATGAGAGAAAAAAAAAAGGTTATGGTGGGCCTTGAAAAATTTTAATCATTGCCACCACTATATCGGGAGTGCGGTCCAGTTGATCTTTTGATTTGATTCATATGCTCATGAGGCCCACCTTAGTATATAAGGCCCATTTGAAGAGGCCCAACTTGATGTATTTATGGCCCGCTGTTGAGGCCCACTTTGATATATATAAGGCCTATGTGATTAGGCCCATTTGATACACGTAAAGTTTATGTGATTGGGCTCATTTTAATGCATTCTAAGGCTCATGGGTAATGACCCATTGCAATGAACCTAAGGCCCATTGGTGAGGCTCATTAAGGTGGCCCATTTGATGAATATAAGGCCCATGAGATACGGCCCATTTGATGCATTTGAGGCCCAGTGGGATGTACCTAAGGCCCATTGCAATGTGTGATTCCGCCATGATTTATTTAATGGTATTTAAGGCGAGCCGGACCTTGGGGACAATGTTAGTTTGACGTCCACATTGTAGGTGACGACGGTTAAATGTCCGCATTGTCACTCTTCCTAAGGCCCACTGATAGGTCCATACTTGTACTCTGCAGTCCGTTTAGGCCCATCTTCACTTTGAACAACGCCCATTATCATACCATAAGTATAGTGCTGCCCTATGATTCATGATCATACGCATCATATGCATGCTTGTAATGAGGGGTGACTGATCATAGCATATGCCTTCGGACAGACTGTTACGGGCTCACAGATAGGCGGAGTTGCCCTACGTGAGTGCGTACTTCACGCAGGATGATTGCATGACTGGTAGTGTGATACATGCACTTGCATTTGTGTGATTGTGATATGCCCTAACGACATCAGGGCCATAGCCTCCACAGACACACCGTGGTTGGCTGGATTGGATACCAGAAATGTTTGGTTCTAGCATACGGGCGCCAAAGATGTCCCTGGGTGAAAATCCCTAAACCTGATGGTACCAGAGGATGACTCCAACGTCGAGACCGAGTGGATACACGAGCGCATGAGGGCCGTATACCAGTAGGCCGTGTCTCCCACTGGGTCGTGCTCTGTTGGAAAGGGGTGTGACCTTACCCGCCTGAGTGAGGGGGTAATTTCTAGGTTAAGGTTGACCAGCTTGAGGAATCGGTCCACTATCGACGAGCCGAGCTCGATATTGGCAGGCAGATAGTGAGGTCTCTTCCGCTCTCCCAGTTGTGCGTTCGGATAGGGACGGCAAGATAGTGTAGAGTGTACTAGACCCCGGTGATTATCCAAGCTAAGAACCATTCTGACTTGATGCTCTAGTGAGGAGTTACATTGATATGTGGATATGGTTTGGCATGCTTGACTTACATTATGCATCGCATGGCCTTGTCATGGCCGATAGTATTCATATCTTGCACCACATAGCCTTGGTACGGCTGACTGCATTCATGTACTCATCAGCATGTTTACGCATTACTCTGACCCTACATTCTGAGCACGCTCATATTGCGCACACACTTATACCACCCTCTAAGCTTTCCATAAGCTTATGCACGATTGATGCGTGCAGGTGACGCCAGGACGCAGCCGTAGTCTTGCCGCAGTTGGAGCGTGCAGCTGATCTTTTGGAGTTTTTGTCATTTTCAGTATATTGTATTTCCCTTCCAAACGCCTTATACTAAAAAGTTTTTGATCATAGTGCATTTTGTGATGGTGTTCTGGTGTTTATTGTTCATGGGTTATCTTGTGGTTATGCTCATCATGAATCAAATTGGTTATTAGAAATCCTCCTTGTAGCATCCCAGGATCGGAACCTGGCATATGGGTGCTGGGAGCCGAGAATGGGGTACTACGGAGGCTGTAGGCGCCGGATCCGGCGATCGAAAATTTTATGAGCCTGGTTTCTGAGTTCGGGGCGTGACAGAAGTTGGTATCAGAGCATAACTTGGGAATAACTGAAAACAACATCACATGTTTACTATGAGCTTAGGACAATTAGGTTCCGAGTGCGTAACCTTTCGATTGAGTTCATTAGCGTGCAATTCTCAAGATTGATTGGCGCCTTATCTTTTCCATAGGACATGCCGCCCAGGAGAGCGACCCGTTCGACCCCCGCTCCACTACCTGAGGCTCCAGCTTTACCACTTGCACCTCCCGTTCCACCCCTAGAGATCCCTGTTCCCCTGCCTGAGGATGACGTTCCTCCACCTGATGTCGGTACGGATCCGACTGTACCTGTGAGTACCTCGCAATTACAGCAGATGTTACAGGTTGTGACTGCCGCACTTCAGGGGCAAGGCAGGCGCCCAGTTGTTTCACCAGAGCAGGTAGAGCAGGAGCGTGCGAGTGCTCTTCTTCGAGAGTTCAGACGGCTTGATCCTCCACGTTTCCAGGGCGAGCCAGATCCGACAGTTGCTGAGAGATGGTGCTTCGATGTGGAGAAGATCTTCGATACTATGTCATGCACGACCCAACAGCGAGTTCAATTAGTAGTATTTCTCTTCCAGGGCGAGGCTGAGCATTGGTGGACCTCCGTTACCCGTGTTGCAGGACCCGATTATATCTGGACATGGGATGACTTTATCGACAGATTCGAGGAGCAGTACTTCCCTGACCACATTCGACGTCAGAGAGCACTGGAGTTCGAGACTTTGGTGTAGGGGGACATGACTGTGGCGCAATACGCGGCCCATTTTTTGGCGCTATCGAGGTTGCGCCATATATGGTTGATGATGAGAGGCGAAAGGCCCGCCGTTTCAAGAACGGCTTACATTACGGTCTTCGAGGCCGTGTTATTGGGCATGAACTCCCGACCTTCCAGGCAGTAGTGTGGAGGGCTCAGATTTATGAGGCAGAGTGGGCCGGTGGACAGAGCGATCGAGATCAGAGGAGGGGTCAGAAGAGGTAGGCCCCCTCCAGTAGCTCCCAGCAGCAACAACGACCGCAGCGATACAGGATCCACCCATCCACCAGAGCACCGGTAGCACCATCGGCACCCTTAGCAGCACCACCTTAGAGGCAGCTTTCTGATACCTGTTATGGTTGCGGTGGGATAGGATATCGTAGGTGGGAGTGTCCCCGACCTCAGTAGCAGCAGCCGAGAGCACCTCAGCAGCCTCCACAGTAGTCGAGAGCACCACAGTAGCCGAGAGCACCGCAGCAGCCTCCGCAGCAGCAACGACAGCAAATTCCACCACCGAGGCCCCCTCAGCAGCAGCACCAGCACCAGCCTCTGAGACCGCAGCAGCAGAGGCAGCAGTTTCGAGCGCCTCAACGACATCAGCAGCAGCACCAGGGACCTCAGAGGGGACAGACACCTCCCCAGCTAGCTCAGGCTAGGTTTTATGTGGCTCAGCAGGACCCACAGACCTCAGAAGGAGTCGTTGAGGGTATACTTCCTGTCTCTTCATGCATCGCCCGACTATTGTTTGATTCCGGCACTTCGCACTCATTCATGTCTGACGATTTTTGCCGATCTACTGGATTGCCGACAGAGTCTGCTAGTGAGGGGTTGACCGTATCCACGCCCTTGTGGAAGACCACAGTATTGGGCCGTTTCTGTTCGTCTTGCCCCGTTCTGGTCCGTGATATCTTTTTGCCCGCTGACTTGTTTGTGTTGCCGATGACAGACTTCGACGTTATCTTGGGCATGGATTGGCTTGCTGAGTACCACGCCATCTTGGACTGTTCCGCGAGGACAGTCACGTTTTGCATACCAGGCTTGCCGCAGTTTCGATTCGTCGCCGAGCCTAGAGGAGAGCCGTTGTCATGTTTGATGTCTTGCGCCGTTGAGGAGCCTGTTGCCACTTGTATCGAGCAGTTGCCGATTGTCTGTAATTTCCCCGACGTGTTCCAGGAGATTCCGGGGTTGCCGCCGTGCCGTCATATTGAGTTCCAGATTGACCTTATACCCGGTACCGCGCCTATCTCGAAGGCCCCGTACCGTATGGCACCGATGGAGTTGCGCGAGCTGCAGCGACAGTTGGATGAATTACGTGAGTTAGGATTTATTCGTCCGAGCTGTTCACCTTGGGGAGCGCCGGTACTCTTCGTCAGGAAGAAGGATGGCTCGTTGAGGCTTTGCGTGGACTACCGCGAGCTCAACCGGGTACGATTAAGAACAAATACCCACTCCCGAGGATAGATGATTTATTTGATCAGCTGCAGGGTGCACAATTCTTTTCAAAGATTGACCTGTGTTCCGGTTATCATCAGATTCGTGTCCGAGAGGAGGACATCCCGAAGACAGCTTTCAGGACGCGTTACGGTCATTTTGAGTTTCAGGTCATGTCGTTTGGACTGACCAATGCACCCGCGGTCTTCATGCAGTTGATGAATGAGGTCTTCCGTCCATATCTCGATCAGTTTGTTGTGGTCTTCATCGACGATATTCTGATATATTCGAGGACTCGTGAGGATCATATGCAGCATCTGGAGATCGCATTGCAGACCCTCCGTGCTCACCAGCTGTATGCGAAGCTGGAGAAGTGCGAGTTCTGACAGGAGGAGGTGAAGTTCCTCGGTCACGTGGTGACAAGGGAGGGTGTCGCAGTGGACCCCTCGAAGGTTGAAGCAGTGCGTCAGTAGAACCAGCTCACGACTGCGTCCGAGATCCGCAGTTTCTTTGGTTTAGCGGGATACTATCAACGTTTCATAGAGGGCTTCTCTCGTATCGCAGCCCCGATGACCAAGTTGACTCAGAAGGGCGCAGATTTTGTTTAGACTGACGCATGTGAGCAGGCATTCGTGGAGCTGAAGGACCGTCTGACGTCCGCTCCTGTCCTCACTCTTCCCTTTAGGAGTGATGGATTTGTTGTATTTACCGATGCCTCACGTATTGGTTTAGGTGCTATCCTAATGCAGCACGGCAAACCTGTAGCCTTCGCGTCTCGTCAGCTCCAGGTGCATGAGCTGAACTACCCCACGCATGATCTGAAGCTGGTAGCAGTCGTCTTCGCACTGAAGGTGTGGAGACACTATCTCTATGAGGTCAGGTTCGAGCTCTTCTCTGACCACAAGAGCTTGAAGTATCTATTCTCTCAGTCCGAGCTGAACATGAGACAGAGACGCTGGATGGAGCTTCTGAAAGACTATGATTTTGACCTCCAGTACCACCCAGGAAAGGCAAACGTGGTGGCGGATGCCCTTAGCCGTCAGCCACGAGGCCTGGTGGCACACATGATGATGCAGGAGTGGAGGATGCTCGAGGATATAACAGAGTACGACTTTGATTTTGGTCTGCAGTCTTTTATAGTGTAGCTATCGAGCCTGTCGATTCAACCCTCTCTTATCGCAAGGGTGATCGAGACTCAGCAGACAGATGAGTCATTAAAGGATTACCGAGCAGATGCAGCATCTGAGAGTCAGACAGATTGACAGATTGGTTCTGATGGTAGACTTCGCTTCAGAGGCCGATTATGTGTCCCGGATATTTCAGAGTTGCGCAGAGATCTTATGACCGAGGCACATTGATCGCGGTTTTCTATCCACCCTGGCTCGATGAAGATGTATCGTGATATGAGGAGACGGTATTTCTGGGCGGGGATGAAGCGCTAGATTGCCAGTTTTGTGGCCGAGTGTGACACATGTCAGCGTGTCAAGGCTGATCATCAGAGACCTCCTGGTCTATTGCAGCCATTGAGCGTCCCGATGTGGAAGTGGGAGCACGTGTCGACAGATTTCATTATGGGCTTGACGAGGACTCAGCACGGTCATGACGCCATTTGGGTTGTTTTGGATCGTCTGACAAAGTCGGCACATTTTCTTACGATGCGTGCGACTTGGTCTATGGACCAGCTTGCAAGGTTATTTATCGAGGAGGTTGTGAGACTGCATGGTGTTCCAGTCTCGATTCTGACCGAGATTCGAGGTTTACGTCTCAGTTTTGGGGGAGCTTCCAGAGAGCGATGGGGACTGATTTGCAGCTCAGCACCGCGTACCATCCGCAGACCGATGGCCAGACCGAGAGGGTCAACCAGATCCTTGAGGATATGCTTCGGGCCTGTGCGATTGATTTCGGGGGTAGCTGGGATGAGCATCTATGATTGGCTGAGTTCGCATACAACAACAGCTATCAGACGACCATTTGCATGGCTCCTTTTGAGGTATTGTATGGCAGACCATGTAGATCTCCGAGTTGTTGGACTGAGGTTGGAGAGCGGCGTCTCTTAGGTCCCGAGCTTGTGCAGGAGACATCAGAGGCTATTGATATCATCAGGCAGAGGATGCGCACAGCTCAGAGCCGGCAGAAGAGTTTTGCTGATCGTCGGCGTTGTCCCTTGGAGTTTGATGTAAGGGACCATGTGTATCTCAAGGTCTCGCCCATGAAGGGGGTGGTTCGATTCGGAGCGAAGGGCAAGCTTGCCCTGAGATTCATAGGACCTTTCGAGATCACTAATCGCATTGGCACTGTGGCCTATCGGCTTGCCTTGCCATCTCAGTTGTCTGGCGTCCACAACATTTTCCACATCTCTATGTTGAGGAAGTGTGGGTCAGACGTAGTTCCTGTTATTGATTGGTAACCGTTGGAGGTTCGTGAGGACGCTTCTTACATTGAGCAGCCAGTTCATATCCTTGATCAGAAGGAGCAGGTCCTCCGTACCAAGGTCATACCCTTGGTGAAAGTTCAGTGGGGTCACCATTCTGTTGATGAGGCGTCTTGGGAGAGCGAGGCTGAGATTCGAGAGTGTTATCCCCATCTTTTTGATGATTGATTATATATTGTATCTTGTATGTTGACTTCGATTTTATATGACGATGCCTTGTTTTCCCTTCTATTATGAGTTATGACTAGTTGCGATGATTGTGCAAATTTTGAGGACGAAATTTTTATTTGGAGGGGAGAGTTGTAAGACCTGTACCTTAGTCCGTACCGTTCTGTAGGCTTCCGCGATCCTACCAGTCAAATTTCAGCAATCCTTGACCCATTTACAACGTTGCGTGCGATCCTAAGCCGAGTCCTACATACCAAAGTCGGCTCGAACTGAAACTTGAATCCCACCGACCGCACCGTCGCTACGGTTCCAACGCCGCGACTCGCGCACCGACCCGATACCCAGGCTAGAAGATGTCGGCCTGCGTTCGATTCGAAGAAAATACTGCGCGTTGCGGACTTCGAGGGAATCTCTACGAGATGTCTCATCAATCAATCTCATCAATCAAATTCACATCACACATCAAGTCAAGTACAACAACCCATACCTTTCTCTTACACAAGCAAGCCCAAAGTCAACCCTCACATCACTTTACCTCTCTCTCCACCCATCCCTTCTTACAACACATCAATCCACTCATCCTCATCACATATCAACCCATCACTTCCCTCTCTCTCTCATGCACTCTCTTCTCTCCTAAGCAAAAAAAAAAACTCCATACGTCCCAAAATTTCAAGCAAACCTCAAAGGCCAAGTGTGGCCCACTCTCTCATCTCTCATCCTCACCATCAAGATCTCATCATCCACCGTTAAACCCGAAGGCAAGGAGCTAAGGAAGCTAGGGGAGCAAGAAGAAGGAAGAAAGGTGGGTGATCCATCGTTAAATTCTGATTTTTTTTTTTTGGTCCACTTATTGTGGGACCCACTTGATGTATGTGTTGTATCAATGGAGGGCACATAGTGGCGGGGTCCCTCCTCTCTCTCCCCTCCTCTCTCTCTCTCTCTCTCTCCCCCCTCTCTCTCTCTCTTGAATGGTGATGATGATGAAGGGTGAGTGAGGCCCACCATGAATCATGTACTTCATGTGGGACCCATCGGATGAATGTGTTGGATCTACACCATCCAACCCACTAGCGGGCCCGGATGGAAGGAAAGCACAAACATCAAGTGGTTCAAACTGATGGGCCACGTGCATGTGGGACCCACCATGATGTCCATTTTATCCATGTCATCCAGCATCCAGAGACGCTGGACGTGGTAGAGGTGGCTAACATGGAGTGTCTACACTGACATGGAGTGTACTAACGAGCTTTTAAAAAAAAAAGGGAAAGAAATGGTGGGCTATCCATGCAGGCCCCACCTTGATGTATGTTATCAATCTAAACCGTCCATTCCCTTTTCAACCTCATTTTAGTCGTTGAGCCAGAAAATGGAACTGATCAGACTTTTTGGTGGGTCATAGCCTTGAAAACATATTTATACTGTTGAAATGCACTTCGATGTTTCTGTTCACCAAAACCCATCGAATATTGGGCTTGATGGGTTTGTATTGAGTCATGGGGAACAATGGCGGGGTCGAATTTCGTTGATGCTGGCCCTACCCTAGAAAAACCTCAAAAAAATGATATTTAAAAAAAATAATAATAAAATAAAACAGCAACAGCCGTTGTTGCTGCCATCGTTAAAGAGCAGGCAGCGCCTGCTTGCGCTTGTTGGCGTGAACGGGCAGGGACCCACGGGTCCCAGCCGTGGGCCCCACCATGATGTATTTGGACCATCCGCTCCGTCCATCTCGTTGTACCTTAGGGCATGAGGCCCCCCTCCAAATATCAACTCCATCTGGAACTTAGGTGGCCCACACCATAGGGAACAGTGAGATTGAACGTTTACCCTTGAAACTCTTTTGGGATCCACAGAAGGTTTGGATCAATATGAAATTTGTTTTTCTTTCATTCAGGGTCCTTGTGACCGTTATCAACGGGTTGGATGGGAAACAAATGTTATGGTGGGCCCCACATGGGACCCACTGTCCACGACTCACCTGGCAGCCGCGTGGTGATACCTCGTTTCAACACTTGAGGTCTTGACATCGATCCCTGGTGGTGGGTGGCTGACGGAGTGTGCATCCTGACAGGGTGGGACCCACCACGGTGTGTGTTTTATTCACACCGTCACCCATTTGGTGGGGCCCATGCCATATGTGTTTTATCTATGCCGTCCAGCCATGAGCCGGGCTGCTGGACGACTAGTGGACCCATACTATGATGCATGTGTTGCATCTAAACCGTTCAACTATTTTATAAGCCCATTTTATGGCTTGAGGCCAAGAATGAGTCAGATCTAAAGTTCAAGTGGACCCACACCATGATGCATGTGTTGCATCTAATCCGTCCAACCATTTTGAAAGATAACTTCATGGTATGAGAGAAAAAAAAAAGGTTATGGTGGGCCTTGAAAAATTTTAATCATTGCCACCACTATATCGGGAGTGCGGTCCAGTTGATCTTTTGATTTGATTCATATGCTCATGAGGCCCGCCTTGGTATATAAGGCCCATTTGAAGAGGCCCAACTTGATGTATTTACGGCCCGCTGTTGAGGCCCACTTTGATATATATAAGGCCTATGTGATTAGGCCCATTTGATACACGTAAAGTTTATGTGATTGGGCTCATTTTAATGCATTCTAAGGCCCTTGGGTAATGACCCATTGCAATGAACCTAAGGCCCATTGGTGAGGCTCATTAAGGTGGCCCACTTGATGAATATAAGGCCCATGAGATACGGCCCATTTGATGCGTTTGAGGCCCAGTGAGATGTACCTAAGGCACATTGTAATGTGTGTTTCCGCCATGATTTATTTAATGGTATTTAAGGCGAGCCGGACCTTGGGGACAATGTTGGTTTGACGTCCACATTGTAGGTGACGACGGTTAAATGTCCACATTGTCACTCTTCCTAAGGCCCACTGATAGGTCCATACTTGTACTCTGCAGTCCGTTTAGGCCCATCTTCACTTTGAGCAACGCCCATTATCATATCATAAGTATAGTGTTGCCCCATGATTCATGATCATACGCATCATATGCATGCTTGTAATGAGGGGTGACTGATCATAGCATATGCCTTCGGGCAGACTGTTACGCTCTCCCTGATAGGCGGAGTTGCCCTACGTGAGTGCGTACTTCACGCAGGATGATTGCATGACTGGTAGTGTGATACATGCACTTGCATTTGTGTGATTGTGATATGCCCTAATGACATCAGGACCATAGCCTCCACAGACACACCATGGGTGGCTAAATTGGATACCAGAAATGTTTGGTTCTAGCATACGGGTGCCATAGATGTCCCTGGGTGAAAATCCTTAAACCCGATGGTACCAGAGGATGACTCCAACGTCGAGACCGAGTGGATACACGAGCGCATGAGAGCCGTATACCAGTAGGTCGCGTCTCCCACTGTGACGTGGTCGGTTGGAAAGGGGTGTGACCTTACCTGCCTGAGTGAGGGGGCAATTTCTAGGTTGAGTTTGACCAGCTTGAGAAATCGGTCCGCTATCGACGAGCTGGGCCAGATATTGCCAGGCGGATAGTGAGGTCTCTTTCGCTCTCCCAGTTGTGCGTTCAGATAGGGACGACAAGCTGGCGTAGAGTGTACTAGACCCCGGTGATTATCCAAACTAAGAAACGTACTGACTTGATGCTCTAGTGAGGAGTTGCATTGATATGTGGATATGGTTTGGCATCCTTGACTTGCATTATGCATCGTATGGCCTTGGCATGGCCGATAGTATTCATATCTTGCACCACATAGCCTTGGTACGGCTGACTGCATTCATATACTCATTAGCATGTTTCTGCATTACTCTGACCCTACATTCTGAGCACGCTCATATTGCGCACACACTCACACCCCCCTCTAAGCTTTCCATAAGCTTATGCACGATTGATGCGTGCAGGTGACGCCAGGACGCAGCCGTAGTCTCGCCGCAGTTGGAGCGTGCAGCTGAGCTTTTGGAGTTTTCGTCATTTTCAGTATATTGTATTTCCCTTCCATACGCCTTGTACTAAAAAGTTTTTGATCATAGTGCATTTTGTGATGGTGTTCTGGTGTTTATTGTTCGTGGGTTATCTTGTGGTTATGCTCATCACGAATCAAATTGGTTATTAGAAATCCTCCTTGTAGCATCCCAAGATCGGAACCTGGCATATGGGTGCCGGGAGCCGAGAATGGGGTACTACGGAGGCTGTCGGCGTCGGATTCGGTGATCGGAAATTTTATGAGCCTGGTTTCCGAGTTCGGGGCGTGACAAACTTTGTATTTGGAATTGTATAAGTCCTGTATGGGCGCTACATTTGAAATTTTGTGATGATCAGAATGTTTTTATTTAATGCATGGCTTACTCTAGCTTCGTTGTTGTTAACTCTGATTAATGATAAGCGGTTCAAATTTACATTGAATTTTATAGGCTAACACTCGGGTTTTTGGAGAACGAGTCATATACTCTGGTTCCAAAAACCGGGGCATTACACCCACTTATTTCGCTTTTAGGGATTTTTAACTAATTGGACATTAATTCACCCAAATATTTACAAGTGTTCCGATATACCAACTGCATGAATTCCACTTGGATTTAAATGCACCCATATACTTAGATTCACAATTTAGAGACTTCAACCCAGGACTAAGCCTATCATAATAGCTTTAGGGATTTTCGCCCAAGAATTAGCCCGACATCATAGCTTTAGGGACTTTCACCCAAAGACTGGCCCAATATGTAAGCAAGTATTTTAAAATATTGAATGCATCATTATTCCCACGCAATGCATATGTACATTTCACTACATGCCATGCCTAACTTATAGTGCTCATGTTATCACTATATCATACATATATTTGCACCTTAACAAATGTAACGCAATAATCATAAAACATGGAAACTTAAGAAAATACATTAAATGTACAAAGACATACCTTGCAAATTTTTTCTTACGAAAGTCAACATAAGCTCAAAGATATAAATCCAAAGCACAAGACATAGTGGATTACCAATCATATGTGAACCATCCAGGGAAGGCTTCATGACCAAATCGATCGTGTTCACATTCAACTGCACATCTCCTGGCTGAGGAATTATCAGTGGTTACCATGACCTTATGGTCTCTGGTTGTAGCTCATCTTTCATAGGGCCACTTCTCTTCACTTTTTTTTGTTAGCTTGTTAGTACACCCCACTGTCAGTTCACACTTCACTGTTAGCCACCCCCACTAGGGATCGATACCAAGAACACTTCTCTTCACTTGGTAGCTTGTTATCATTGCCAAAGTCACTTCTGAATGTGAGTCATCCCCTCAGATATGGCTGGAAACTTAGGGTGACTTACCCTCCTCTAGACCTCCTCCTAAGTAGGGTGATGTTTGACTATTATTCGTTTCAATGATGGAACCGGCTAGGACTGGTCAAAATATGAGGCTACTATGTTCTCTACAGTTGATAAAAGCCCGATCCTTCAGTCTTTTGTGAAAACAAGGGTCTGATCTGATGAGTCGAACCAAGTAACAACCTAGTTGGTCAGATCGCCATTGTGCATCGATTGCATAGATTTGGCCCACAGTTGATGTGCGCTTCCACGCTTGTGGCTGTTCGCCAAGATGTGTAACATATCTTGTTAGATTGTCACACCATAACCTGGCGATCACGTGGACCAAGGTTGACTTTTTGTCACGGTCGAGTTAGTGGTTGAGGATTGACCATGGCCATGTTGACCGCCAAATTAGGTTGAAAGGGATCAATATCGATCAACATTACTTTCTTATCCTTATCAGGGAATTTCAGTAATCCTTAGTTGATGTTATCCTGGATGATATTCTTGAAAACCACACAATTATTAGTAGAGTGAGAACGGGTTCCATGCCACTTGAAATATTCATTTTTCTTAAACTATGCAATCGTGGGTATTTTCTAGTTAATGAGAACTTTAATGAAATTTGCGACCAACATGATATCAAAGATTTCGTTAGCCCGAGTAATATCAAATATGTATATTTTGTGAGTTTTCTGTGTAATCGGCGTAATGGCCTTAGTTCTAACCAGTGATGAACACATAAATGGCTTCTTGGCCACCACCTCGGTCGCTGCCACCTCGTAGTTATGATCATGGCAATATGTCCTAACTGATAACTTCTTTTGTATCACTCCTCCTTGAAGAAGGGTCTTCATTCCTATTGCCCACCCCCAAAAGAGTTCATTGTTCCATCTCGATAATTTTTTTACGGAGCTGGTATTCCTGTATGTGCTAAGGTTTCTAGCTCCTATATTGTCAAATTTTATAGTGTCAAAACCTCTCCTGGAATCTGTCTTGTGTAGCTCATCTACATAATGAAGTCTGTGCATCTCTCAAGAACAAGGGTCTTGTGTTCAAGAACTTCAAAGGCAAGTGTATTAGTTCATGTTTTTGTACAACGTCAATAGTGAATTCAAGCTTTCAAGATTCATGAGTTCAAAGCTTCGTTCAAGTCAAGACAACGTTCCTAGACTTTAATACTCAAGTTCAAGCTTCAATGTTAGTCGATTTCAAGCTTCAAGAATCTCAAGTTCAAGCTTCATCCTATGACAAGGTCTCAAGCTTTGCGAACTTCAAAGAACGACTATCAACTAAAGAAAAAGAAGACTCAATATTCATACTTCACTAACAAGGTATAAATGACCCTAGATTGACCTTAAGGTAGTTCATTTTGAATACATAATTCAATTGATTCATTTTATAAGTGAATAGTCTGTTTCTCGACTAGTCCTAGACTCTGTTCAACTAGTCCTAGCACTGGCTCCACTAATCCAAGAAATTTCACGACCAATCATAAGTTTGTTGAAAATTTTTCAGAATTTTTTATTAAGCCACGACTCGTCCTTGAGACTACTCGACCGGTCATGTGAACAGTGCACGACTTGTTCTCGACCAGTCCTGCAGCCACGACTCAAACTCCAATGACTAAATCAGTCTCCACACGACCAGTCGTGAACAAGTCACGACTAGTCGTGGAGGTCCCACGCCCAGTCGTGGAACGGCTTTATCCGATTGCGCTCAAAATTTCAAAAATCAGTTGGTCCTACGACCAGTCGTAGTGTCCTCAGGACCAGTCGTCAACGCGATTTGTTCATCTATAAATAGAACATGAATTTCAGAGTTTTTTAATTTAATTTGTCTCTAAGAGATAAGTTAGTGTTCTTTTTAAGCTATATTGTGCTCATTTAATATTCTCTTAATTTAGCTTTGTTATATTTGATTTTGTATTCTTTATTCCAATCATATTTGAAGAAGGGATTAAGATTGCCCTTTTCTTGGAATCAAAATCAAATAGAGCTAGCCCAACTTGATTTAATTTAAAATCAATTTAGAACCTAGAAACATTTCATAAGCGAGTTTGGACAATAAACTTTTACGTTGAAATTCTACTCCGAATTAGTTCTTCTGAGCTGCATCAAAAGGAGAATATCCAAGTATTTTACATTATTGTAAATTTCTATTTTGGTTTTTGAGATTGTGCCAGAAAAATCATTGTTTTGGTTTGTCTGAGGTGATCCAGAAAACTCAGAGTGTGGGGTTTTTGAATTGTGTAAGCCCACTTGAAAGACACAATTGTGAGGGTTTTAGGTGAACCTGGAAAAACCTATTTTCATAGTGAACGCTAATATCCACTGTGTGAGGATATTATGAGTGGAGTAGTTGTGTGGCTGTGTTTCTAAACAGTTGGTGTACACACAAGCGAACCACTATAATTTCTTGTCCTGTGGTTTGAATGTTTACTTCTTTCTGTGGATGATTGTAATTTCCTTTTTGCATTGTGGAGAATGTTGTAATTTCTTTTATGCAAATGTGGAGAATGTTGTAATAGCTTAGATTTCCATTCTTGCTATTTATTTCTTTATTCCTCTATAACAGTTTGAGTTTTTGATATACAAACTGTTCTAGTAAGGTTGTCCTGCCATAAACCCTTGGTTTTTATGGTGGAAGGTTGTCCTTAGAACAACATTTGTATCAACCTCTCAATACTCGTTCTTTTGAGGTTGTCTTTTAATTCAGCATTTTGAGATTGTCTATTGCTATCTATATTTAATTTATTTAAATTCCACTGTTATTTGTTAAATTTGGCATAGTCCTATTCACCCCCCCCCCCCCCCCCCCTCTAGGACATATAGCTCGGCCTTTTCAAGTGATATCAGAGCCTAATAGCTCGTTTTAATTGTTATTTCTTTTGGATTAATTTCCTGATCTAATCGATCTGAGCTATTTGAGATGTCAAATTTTGATAGCCTTTCAGTCACTAAGCCTCCACCATTTGATGGCTCCAATTATGCCTATTGGAAAGCCAGAATGAGGATTTTCCTAAAATCATGTGGCAAGCCACAGTGACTGAATGTACCCCTCCTACCACTGAAGTTACTGGTATCGATGGATCCAAATCTATGAAAATCTCACCTTATTTTTCTAGGACCACACTTCAGAAAAGTGAGAGTAGTGCCAATGCAAAAGCACTAAATGCAATCACTTGCGCACTATCACCAGATGAATTCAAAAGAATTATATCATGTGATATTGCAAAACAAGCCTGGGATATTTTTAAAATGACGCACGAGGGAACAACAATTATTAAGAAATCTAATGTCCAAATCCTCACAGCCAAATTCGACAAAATATGTATGGGGCAAAGTAAAACTTTCATGGACTTTTATACTATATTAAATGACATTGTTAACTCTATGTGGGGTCTCGGAGATAAAATCCCAGAAAGTAAAGTGTGTGCAAAGATACTACGCTCACTACCTAAACGGTTCAATTCAAAGGTGACCGCGATCCATAAACTTCGTGATACAGATAATGTGAGGGTAGAAGAATTGGTTGGGTCTTTACAAACCTATGAATTGAATTTTAAAGCTCTTAAAGGCAAATCCATCGCCCTTAAATCTTCTAAATGTTTTTCTCAAGAAAACAGTATTAATTCTGATTTAGAAAATTCTGAAGATGATATGGCTCTTTTACCGAAAAAGTTTATAAAATTTTCAAAAGTAAAAAGAGGATTGATTTTCAAAAATCTAATGATAAGAAAATATCTAAATCTAAAACTTGGAAATCTTTAAACGATAGTCAATGTTACAACTGCCATGAATATGAGCATTTAGCGAACAAGTGTCCTAAAAAGGACAAACCTGAAAGGAAATGTATGTTGGTTACTTTGGATGAATCTTCTAGCTCTGAAGCCTCTTCTGAATCAGAAGATTCTGAAACCGAGTCGGGTAATGAAGTCAAAGCCCTTATAACTCTAGCCAAGTTCACTTTTTCAGATCATGATGATTCAACTAGTGAAGAAAATCAGAATAGTGATCATGAAAATGAAGAAGATCTTCAAGATGTTTACAATACCCTATATAAGAAAGTTATAAAATTGCGGTTAAACTAAAACTTCAGAAAGAAAATTTTTCTAAACTTAAAGAACATTTTGATACTCTTGTTTTAGAAAAATCTCATATTTCAGATTGTTTTGAAAAAACTAAATGCGATTTAGATTTCAAAACTTCCCTTATTGAAAATCTTAAATCTGAAAATGAAAAACTAAAACTTGAAATCTCTTCACTTTTGAGTTTGAAAGATACTTGGAGGTATGCCCAAGGTGGTCCTAGGTTAGAAAAACTTCTATCTGGATCAAGAAAATGTGGCAACCGATCTGGTTTGGGCTACGATAAAAATATTCCTTCCAAACGTAAGAATACTCCTCCTAAGTTTGTAAAAGGAGAGTCTTCAAATTCAAAAGGGAAAAGTTCAAATCCAAATTTTTCTAAAAATACTAAAACTTTTCAATCCTTAAAACGTAAAAGCAACCATATCAACTATAAAAATCAGAATCGTAATCCTTTAGATGAGAAAATTGTTGATTTACTTAAGGAGCTCGTAAAATCTAACTCAATGGGTCGGTCTTATAACAACTACAAACATAAGAAGACCAACTATACTCCTAAACCCAAAACTATAATGAAATGGGTTCCTAAGGTTACTTGCTTAGTTGCCCACATGGCTTTCAAAGCTTCAAGACATTCAAAGTAGTATCTAGACAGTGGATGCTCCAGGCATATGACTGGGGACAAAGGTCTGTTCGCCAATCTTAAAGACATGACTGATGGTTTAGTCATATTTGGTGATGGTAGCAACTGCAGGATTATTGGCCAAGGTACGGTTCAACTTTCTAACCTCCCTTTATTTGAGAATGTTTTATATGTAGAAGGTTTAAAACATAACTTATTAAGCATTTCACAAATATGCGATAAAAATCATAGTGTAAAATTTTCTAACCTAAGGTGTGAAATTTTAAATAAAAATGGTTCTGTAATATTAATTGGTTGCAGAACTTCTGAAAACTGCTATATTGTAAGTGACTCTACCTCATCTAATTTATCGTGTTACACGGTCCATACCGATGAGACTGAATTATGGCATAAACGCCTTGGACATGTACACTACCGCAACTTATATAGATTGAGCAAAAGAGAGTTAATAAGAAGCTTACCCAAAATACAAAAAATAGATAAAATATGTGGCGAATGCCAAATTGGCAAGCAAACTAGGAGTTCTCACAAAAAATTGGACTCCAATGCTACATCTAAACCACTCGAACTCCTCCATATAGATCTTATTGGACCAAGTAGAATGGAGAGTCGAGGTAGCAAAAAGTATATTCTGGTAATCGTTGATGACTTTACCAAATAAACTTGGGTAGTCTTCTTAAGAGACAAATCAAAAACTCTAGATGAAGTTTAAAGGGTACTTAGACGTATCCAAACTGAAAAAGAGTCTCAAGTCTGTAAGATTCGTAGTGATCATGGATCAGAATTTGAAAATAGTGGTTTTGAGAAGTTTTGTAGTGATCGAGGAATATCACTTGAATTCTCTGCGCCCAAAACACCACAACAAAATGGTATAGTAGAAAGAAAAAATAAAGTGCTTCAAGAAATGGCAAATGTAATATTAAACAGTATGAAGCTCCTTAAAAATCTTTGGGCCGAAGCCGTAAATACTGCATGTTATATAATTAATCGTGTTTATACAAGAAAACCAAATAGTAAAATGGCTTACGAAATGTGGTTTGATAAGAAGCCTACTGTCAAATACTTTCAAGTTTTTGGCAGCAAGTGTTATATTTTACGTGACCGTGAAAATCTGAGAAAATTTGACACCAAAAGTGATGAAGGAATATTTTTAGGGTATGCTCTAAATAGTCAAGCATATCGGGTTCTTAATAAGAGGACCGATGTAATTCAAGAATCAATTAATGTGGTTATTGATGATCACTTGAATACACCTGTATCAAGTTCAAATAATGATGAAGTACTTCTAATTGATAAACCAGATTCTTCATCTAGTCAAAATAATTCTGAACTAAGAACTGTTAAAGACCATCCAACTAATTAAATTCTTGGAAACCCTCTCACTGGTGTACACACTCGTAGACAACTAGAAGATATGTGTAACTACGTATGCTTTACATCTCAGATAGAACCGGCTAATGTAAAAGAAACTCTTACTGACGAAAACTGGATAGTTACGATGCAAGAAGAGCTTAACCAATTTGTTAGAAATGATGTTTGGTACTTAGTTCCTAGACCGAAAGATAAACATATTATCGGAACTAAATGGATTTTCAAAAATAAGTCTATTGAACTTGGTAATATAATTCGAAACAAGGCTAGACTGGTTGTACAAGGGTACACCCAAATTAAAGGCATCGATTATGATGAAACCTTTACCCCAGTAGCTAGTCTTGAATCAATCAAACTATTTATATTCATTGCGTGCTTTAGAAAGTTCAAAATATTTCAAATGGATGTAAAGAGTACTTTCTTAAATGGCGATTTGCATGAAGAAGTGTATGTTGAACAACTAACGGGTTTTGAAGACCTTAAGAATATTGATCATGTCTATTGCCTAAAAAAGGCTCTCTACAGTTTAAAACAAGCTTCCAAGGCATGGTATGAAAAAATGACTAAGTTTTTACTAATTCATAACTTTATAATGGGAAGTGTTGATAAGACATTATTTGTAAAGAAATATAATGATAACATTTTAATAGTGCAAATATATGCTGATGATATTATTTATGGATCTACCTGTGCTAACATGACTGTTAAGTTTGCAGATCTTATGAAATCTAAGTTCGAAATGAGCATGGTTGGGGAATTTAATTATTTTCTAGGGTTGCAAGTTAAACATCAATCTGATAGTTTCTTTATTTCCCAAACCAAATATGCTCTGAACTTAGTTAAAAAGTTCGGATTTGAGAATGGTAAGAATTTTGATACTCCTATGAATACGATCTTAAAACTCTCAAAGGACTTTACAGGTAAGAAAGTGAATCCTAAATTGTATCGCAGTATGATAGGCAGTTTGCTGTATTTAACTGCGAGTTGACCTGATATTGCATTTAGTGTAGGGATTTGCGTTAGATATCAATCTGACCCTAAAGAGTCTCATTTAACTGTTGTTAAGTGGATTATGCGATATGTCGCAAGTTCAGCTAATCAGGGTCTTTGGTATCCACATGATACTATTGTTCAATTAGCTGGTTACACTGATGCTGATTGGGCAGGTAATGTTGATCATAGGAAATCAACTAATGGTAGTTGTTTCTATGTTGGGAACTGTCTAGTTTCTTGGCAAAGTAAGAAATAAAGTTCCGTATCGCTCTCAACTGCTGAAGCTAAATACATTGCAACAGGAAATGCATGTACTCGGCTTGTATGGATGAAAAGAATGTTGAGCGATTATGAAATTTCACAAGATTCTATGGTGTTATATTGTGATAATTCTAGTGCAATTAATATATCTAAAAATCCAATCCAGCATTCACAAACAAAGCACATTGACATTAGATATCACTACATTCGTGAATTAGTGGAAGAAAAGACAATTACTTTGGAATACATTCCGACCAAGACTCAACTTGCTGACATTTTCACTAAACCGCTCGACAAAAGCAGGTTTAATAAATTGAAATTTGATCTTGGTATATGCAATTTGAATTGATTATTCATGCATCTCTGTATCATATTGTATATATTCGTTATTTTAAATGATTAGAATTTCAAATTTTAAGAAAAATGCATATTTTTGTCTCTACACGACCAGTCGAGTACTTCCTCGACCAGTCGTGGCATGACTGGTCGAGTATGTCCTCGACCAGTCGTGTAGCGCGTCTGGTACTTTAATTTGGGGGAAAAACCCTTTTCTTTCTCATTTGTGCTTCTTCTCCAACGAGTCTAAGCTCGACCGGTTGTACCCACCTTCCTAGATCTTCAAGGTTAATGCGTTAATTCCATTTTTCTTGTAGATTCAAGTCCATATCACTTCATTTTCATACTTAGAGTGATTTATTTCTTGTTTCTTTGAGATTTTTGGGGTTTTCTTCTCCAAAATATGATCTAAAGAAACTCTACTCTACTTCTTTTGCAACTTCTTGATTTCTTGTATTCCTAGTAGCAAATGGATAATATAGACAAAAAGAAAAACTCTTGTGGTCCTTCAACCTTCAATCGACACCTTTAACAAGGCGCCACCTTTGTCACCCGAAGATGATCCCTCCTATGTGCGGGATTTGAGGTTACGCAATGTTATAGTTGAGCGACCTGTTCAGGTTGAACATATTGCTCTATTTGAACTCCTTCCTCTTCTCCAATCTGTAGGATGGGCTAACATTCTACATTAGGGTGGGCCGGCATACCGATATATTGCGCAAGCTATGTTTGCATGTATTTCTGATTTTTCAACTGAAAATTTAACTTTTGTTATTACAACTAGAGAAGGTGCATTTGAAATAGACCGGTATCTGATCTCTGCTCTAATGGACATACTTGTCAATGATGAAGGTATTCTAATTAGCTCTCTAGTTGATAAACCATCTGAATCAGAAAAACATGTACTTACTAGAGCATTATGTAATATAGATGTGCAATGGAGTCAAAATGGGAATGCGCTTGCTTCAAAGTATTTGTTACCCCGATAAATGGTCCTTCACAGGATATTTATTTCTAATCTTTATCCATGTTCTGGTAACAAAACTGAACTCACCTCTTATATGGTTCGGATTTTGCATTCCATCATCTCTGGTTCATCTATATGTCTTCCTTCTTTAATCTGTCATTCCATCATACAATTCCGTCTCCATCCTAGACACAGTGATATCCCTTTTGCATATCTTATGACTGTGTTAGCCACTCATATGTTAGTAGCTATTCCTATTGGAGAGGCTCCCATTTAGCACCTTATTTTCAACAACTCCAATATCAATAAAATGAATTTGAGATTGGCTGATGGCCGAGTCAATGAGGTGTTGGTGGAGCTGAAGCTGTGAATGACAAAGAAGGCGATTTACCTCCAGATGATATTAACATGGACAATATCTTTGATGAGATCGAATCAGATTCTGAGGTTGACCCTGACTATCAGCCTTCTGACTTTGCTGAGAGGTTGCATTCTCTTGAGGAATAGGTGGCTCAGATTCGTGTAAACCAGGACTCTCAATTTGCTTATATGCGTAAATATATGAGGCGCATTAACAATGGTTTATACCAAATTGATCCATCTATTCCTGCTCCCTCTTCAAGATCTAATTATCATTTTCTTATCTTGGTTTGTAATAAGTTTAATCATACTTGGATTTAATTTATCTTTTGAGATAGTACTTGAACTTGATTTAACTTAGTTGTATTTGGTTGAACTTGGTTACTTATGGTTCAACATAACTTGCTTATGGTTTGTCTATCTTGATCTTTATTCCACAATACTCTTCTTAATCTTCCTTCTTTATCTACTTCCACTTCTATTTCTTGCTTCCTTCCTTTGTCATATTGTGACAAAAAGGGGGAGAATTTTGACATGCTTAATATATGTGATTGTGGTATATTGGGTATATGGCATGTGGATTATATATGGATTGTGGACTAATTGCTTGTGCTTGTGAATGATTATATTTTATTAAAGGGGAGTTAAGTAAGGGGGAGTATTGTTGGTGAAATTGATTGTTGGTAGAATTGATGCAAATTAATAACTGGTGCATGATTCTTTAACCAGGTTGTAACTGGTTTCTTTTTATAACTGGTGCATGATTCTTTGTGCGTATATTGTTTATTTTATTATGGAGTGTGTTTTGTCACAAATTTGACAAAGGGGGAGATTGTAAGTGCTAAGGTTTCTAGCTCCTATATTGTCAAATTTTATAGTGCCAAAACCTCTCTTGGAATCTGTGTCTTATGTAGCTCATCTACATAATGAAGTCTGTGCATCTCTCAAGAACAAGGGTCTTGTGTTCAAGAACTTCAAAGGCAAGTGTACTAGTTCATGTTTATGTACAATGTCAATAGTGAATTCAAGCTTTCAAGATTCATGAGTTCAAAGCTTCGTTCAAGTCAAGACAACGTTCCAAGACTTTAATACTCAAGTTCAAGCTTCAATGTTAGTCGATTTCAAGCTTCAAGAGTCTCAAGTTCAAGCTTCATCCTATGACAAGGTCTCAAGCTTTGCGAACTTCAAAGAACGACTATCAACTAAAGAAAAAGAAGACTCAATGTTCATACTTCACTAACAAGGTATAAATGACCCTAGATTGACCTTAGGGTAGGTCATTTTGAATACATAATTCAATTGATTCATTTTATAAGTGAATAGTTTGTTTCTCGACTAGTCCTAGACTCTGTTTGACTAGTCCTGGCACTGGCTCAACCAGTCCAAGAAATTCCACGACCAGTCCTAAGTTTCTTGAAAATTTTTAGTATTTTTTGTTAAGCCACGACCAGTCCTGGAGACTGCTCGACCGATCGTGTGAACAGTGCACGACTCGTTCTTGACCAATCCTACAGCCACGACTCAAACTCCAGCAACTAAATCAGGCTCCACACGACCAGTCATGAACAGGTCACGACCAGTCGTGGAACGACTTTATCCAATCGCGCACAAAATTTCAAAAATCAGTTGATCCTACGACCAGTCATAGTGTCCTCAGGACCAGTCGTGAACGCGATTTGTTCATCTATAAATAGAACATGAATTTCAGAGTTTTTTAATTCAATTCGTCACTCTAAGAGATAAGTTAGTGTTCTTTTTAAGCTATATTGTGCTCATTTAATATTCTCTTAATTTAGCTTTATTATATTTGATTTTATATTCTTTATTCCAATCATATTTGAAGAAGGGATTGAGATTGCCCTTTTCTTGGAATCAAAATCAAATAGAGCTAGCCCAACTTGATTTAATTTAAAATCAATTTAGAACCTAGAACCATTTCATAAGTGAGTTTGGACATTGAACTTTTATGTTGAAATTCTACTCCGAATTGGTTCTTCCGGGCTGCATCAAAAGGAGAATATCCAAGTATTTTACATTATTATAAATTTCTATTTTGGTTTTTGAGATTGTGCTAGAAAAATTTCTGTTTTGGTTTGTTTGAGGTGATCTAAAAAACTCAGAGTGTAGGATTTTTGAATTGTGTAAGCGCACTTGAAAGACACAATTGTGAGGGTTTTAGTTGAACCTGGAAAAACCTATTTTCATAGTGAACACTAATATCCACTGTGTGAGGATATTAGGAGTGCAGTAGTTGTGTGGCTATTTTTTTAAACAGTTGGTGTACACACAAGCGAACCACTATAATTTCTTGTCTTGTGGTTTGAATGTTTACTTCTTTTTTGTGGATGATTGTAATTTCCTTTTTACATTGTGGAGAATGTTGTAATTTCTTTTATGCAAATGTGGAGAATGTTGTAATAGCTTAGATTTCCATTCTTGCTATTTATTTCTTTATTCCTCTATAATAGTTTGAGTTTTTGATACACAAACCGTTCTAGTAAGGCCATAAACCCTTGGTTTTTATGGTGTAAGGTTGTCCTTAGAACAACATTTGTATCCACCTCTCAATACTCGTTCTTTTAAGGTTGTCTTTTAATTCAGCATTTTAAGATTGTCTATTGCTATCTGTATTTAATTTATTTAAATTTTGCTATTATTTTTTAAATTTGGCACAGTCCTATTCACCCCCCCCCCCCCCCAAGGACATATAGCTCAACCTTTTCAATTCCAAACAATCCTGGGCGAGTTATACAAACTCAGCCTCAGTGATAACTACTTCACATCGGCTTTTTGCTCTCTTGAACTTGGCGATATAGTTTTGATTGATTCCTCAGACATCTGTCGTAATCGTGTAAGATCGGCCATATAAATTTCTCTATCCCTGTAGAAGAATTAGGCATAGAATTTCTCTTACATATATTGCCAAGTTTAGGCCCACACAGCTCGACCTCATGGGAAGTTCCCATGAGGTCACCCTCATAGGCCTTATAAAGCACATCATAGTTCTTGTTGAGTGACATCAATTCACGTCACATCTCATCACATGGACACAAATTTCTAGCGAATGCCTTTCAGAGGAAGTTACTGGCATCGGAAGTGGGCCCACCATGATGCTTGTGAAAAATCTTCATTCATCCATTTTGTTAGATCATATTAAAATATGAGATAAAAAATCAAGTACATTCAAAACTCAAGTGAGCCATACGACGTGAAAAAAGATCGACTACCATACAATTTTTTTGGGGCTCAATCATAATGTTTATATGTAATTCAAACCGTTCATAAAATATCTCAAATATTCATAAGATCATTTACTACCGGAATAAATTGAAAAAACAAAAATATTAGCCTATACAAAGTTTCCCCGACCAACGAATGTTTCATTTATGGGCATACAATATCTATATTTAAACCTAAGGGGGCGTTTGGCGCATGAGACTTTACGGGTTTCAATGGGAGTGGATTTCCTCATCCTGGGTTTCAAAAAGCATTTTGTTTGGATGGACATCCAAGGCTAAGTTCGGAGTGACTTATCGGAAATCGCGCTCGGCTAGGGATTCTCGCAATCCCGCATTGGATTTCACGATGGCGTCGGGTCACTTCCACATAATTTAATGGCTGGATTTGAGGAATAGTACCAAATCCCATCGTGGAATTTCTGAACAAATCCCACTTAATGTAGCTCCGAATCCTTAAAGCAGACTTGTTGCTGAGGCTGATAGGAGTCTACGATCCAAGACATCTTTAGTCCTTAGATCTAAGATATCTTCCACACCATATATGGGAAGGAGAAGGATGCAGAGAATCGCACAACGACTTTGAAAGATGAGCTACATATGTCTTAGAGGGGGGTGAATAGGACAATACCAATTCCTTATAATAAAATGTGGAAAATATATTCTCAATCGCACAAAGTATTGAAACCTGGATTCCAATTAATTCGTAGGACAACCTTCACCTATTATTTTAGGCAGGACAACTTTATTTCACGACGTCATTGGAATCAGTATGTCACACCCAAACTCGGAAATCGGATTCACAAGAATCCCAATCGCCGAATCCGGTGACGACAGCCTCCGTAGTACCCCATTCTCGGCTCCTAGCGTCCATACGCCAGATTCCGATCCTGGGATCCTACAAGGAGGATTTTATTTTGTACATTTAACTCGAAAGAAAACATAACCACAAGAATATCCAAATCACAAAGGCAACATCATCATCGCATATCCACTAATATAATCATTTGAGTACAATGCTGAAAGGGAAATACATAAATCGAAGATCATGCCCCAGAAGACCGCTGCATGCTCCAAGCTCAACAATGCTGCAACCTAACATCACCTGCACGCATTTATCGTACATAAGCTTATAGAAAGCTTAGAGGGTGGTGTAAGTGTGTGCACAAGGTAAGTGTCAAGTAAGCAATATCAGAGTAATCAGAGTAATCAGAGTAATACTGACAAGCCCATAAGTCATACAATATCATGGTACACAATGCAAATCAGTTATGCAAATGAGGAGTCAAAATGAGTCAAGATTAGATACCAAAGATACGATGTTCTAAATCATACAATATCGAAATAAGCGAAAATATACTGATAAGTCTATGAGTGTGATCAGCCGTACCAAGGCTATGCGATGTAAGGTATGAGTACTAACGACCATATCAATGCAGAAACATGACAACCCAAAAATGATAAGTACTGCACATGCAATGTAATATGCGGTGCGAATGAAATGACCAAGCTGGAGTGAAGTCGGGATGATAGTACGTAGTATCGCTGGCTATGGGGTCCACCACAAAGGACTTCTATCCAAACCAGTCCCATACCTAAATTTGGATAGTCAGACTCAACGTGGTAAACTCCTGATCTCAGGTTAGTCGCGCGCCCCAACCGAAATCCTGGCCATGCGAAGGTACACAACAATTAGTTGCGCACCACTAACCCGAGTGGATAGTGAATGAAATGAATGCGTGAGTATGCAACTCCTACTCAATAAGTCCACATATCAGTACGGTTCCTCTCTGGGAAATCACCGGGGTCTATTACACTCCAAACCAGATTGTCGCCCCATCGCGCGCAATAAGGTGAGTGGAAGAGACCTCACTATCCGCCTGCCAATATCGGGCCCGGCTCGTCAATAGCGGACCCATTCCTCGAGCTGGTCAGACTCAGCCTAGCATTGCCCCCTCCTCTCGGGCAGGTAAGGCCGTACCCCCTTCCAACCGACCACGACACAGTGGGAGACGCGGCCTAACGGTACATGGCCCTCATGCGCTCATGCATCCACTCGGTCTAGACGTTGGAGCAACCTCTGGAACCAAGAGGGTTTAGGGACTTTCACCCAGGGATATCTATAGCACCCCATGTAGAACAGATTTCCCGTGTCCCGTCTAGCCATCCACGATATGCCTGTGGAGGCTATGGCCCTGATGTCGTTAGGGCACACAATGCAAGATGCATGAGCCATACAATCCAATCATGCATCAATCATGCGCATACCGTGCGCTCAAGTGAGATAACCTCTGCCTATCAGGAAGTCTCATAACAATCTGCCCAATGTCATATGCAATGGTCAACCACATCTCATAACAAACATGCAGATGATGCGTATGGGCATGTATCATGATGCTATGCAGTCACATACTCATAATCGGTATCAATAACCGGTATCAACAATCGGCCTCGACAATGTGGACATTTAACCAACATTGCCCCCAAGAAATGGCTCACACAAAGCCAAACATACAATGGGCCCATGACCTCACACAAGCGCCTAATACATAACACATTGGGCCTTACTTAAGGGTCATATATATACAACGGGTGGGCCCTGTTCATGGGCTTTAAATACATGACATGTGGGCCCTACGCATGGGTCTCGAATACATCAAATGGGCCATGCATCATGGGCCTAATACATATCACAATGGGCCTTGCTCATAGGCCACGAATACATCACAGTGGGACCCAACTATGGGTCGCATATACATCATATAGGTCTCGACAATCGGCCTCGGCCTCAACAATCGAATTGACACTCGGAATCGGCCTCGATACGCGGCCTCGACAATCGGAATCAGAATCGACGATCGACATCAACATCGATAATCGGCCTCGGCAATCGGAATCGACCTTGATACTCGTTTTTCGACGGATCGGAATCGGCATCGATACTTAGCCTCAACAATCAGAATCGGCATATACAATCGGCCTCGACAAATCGAAATCATTGGAATTGGCCTTGATACACGAAATCGATCGATAATTAGAATCGGCAAATCGATCACGTCAATCAGAATCGGCAATCGGTCACGACAATCACACCGATCGATAGTCAGAATCGGTAACTCGGTCACGTCAATCGGAATCGGCAATCGGTCAAGATAATCAGAATCAGCAAATGGGTCACGACAATCGCACCGATTGATAGTCGGAATCGGTAAATCGGTCGCGTTAATCGAAATCGGTAATCGGTCAAGGTAATCAGAATCAGCAAATCGGTCACGGCAATCGCACTGATTGATAGTCGGAATCGGCAAATCGGTCACGTTAATCAAAATCGGTCAAGGTAATCAGAATCAGCAAATCGGTCATGGCAATCGCACCGATCGATAGTCGAAATCGGCCAAATCGGTCATATTAATCGAATTCGGTAATCGGGATCGATCGATTATCAAATCGGTAAATTGGTCACGTCAATCGGAATCGATCGATAATCAAAATCGGCAATTCAGTCACGTCAATCGGTCATGACAATTAAAATCGACCCATACGATCGGCTGAACAAGGCCTAAGGAAAGATCACAATGTGGACATTAAACTATCATTGCCCATTAACATGAACATTCAACTAACATTGCTCCCAATGAGTAGCCCACATAGGGCCGAACATGTAGTGGGCCCATAGCCTCATACAAGGGTCTATTATACATCACAATGGGCCGAATACACGGGCTTAGTATACATCACCATCGACCACGACCCATGGTCCTCAAATACATCATAATGGGCTACGACCCATGGGCCTTAATGTTCATTAAGTGGACCGCATTAATGGGTCTCATATACATGACAGGTGGGCCCTACACATGTGCCTCAAACACACAACATGCGGGCCTTACACATGGGTCTCATATACATCAAATGGGCCACGTATCTGGGCCTCAAATACATCAAGTGGGCCACAAGTATATCAAAGTGGGCCTCTCGAATGGGCCACAAAATACATCAAAGTGGGCTTGACGGATGGGCCACGAACACATCAAAGGTGGGCCTCTTGAATGGTCCATAAACACATCAAAGGTGGGTTTCCACCATCCAGTTCATAGGGAAGGTGCAGATACAACACATCTTCAAGGTAGGGCCCATTATAACGTTATTTTCTATCCAAACTATTCATACAGTCGCAAATACCTGAATCCAGAGGGAAAAAAAATAAATACTATATTGATCCAGAACTTCTGTACTCTCAAAAGAATTTCAACGGTGTACGTTCAACCTCTACTGTTTCTGCAACGTGGTCCACTTGATAACTAGATCTGTCTGATTTTTAGTCTCAAGCCTGGAGACAGACTCACCAAATGGATAGACGGTAGGGATACATCACATGCATCATGGTGGGGTCAGTCATCAATGGATGGACGATAGGGATACAACACATACTTCATGGTGGGACCGTGCATGACTTACATCACGGTGGACTCCTCCCTCAAAATGGATGGACGGCATGGACGTCAGGCTTGCTGCACCGTCCAGCAATGGACGGTGCAGATATACACATCATGGTGCAGACCATGTAGTGGCCCACCAATACGTTCTTAATAATATAAATTTATTATATAATATAATATTATTTATTATGTATGTGTGTGCAGGTGGCAGCACTGCCCAAACTCACCATCCAGATTCATCTGGACGGTGCAGATCCCATGTTTAAAGGTCGGTCCCACATAGGAGTGGCCCACCCATTTTAATATTATCAATATATATTATAATATCATATATATATATATATATATATATATATATATATATATATATATATGATTTGGTGGAAGGAGGATGCCATATCCACCGTCCAGATCCATCTGGACGGTGTGGATGCCAAGATAAAGGTGGGTCTCACGTAGCAGTGCCCACCACCACATATATTACATAAGATAATATAATATAATGTTATGACATATAACATAATATAATATCATTTATTATAATATAACATGATGTAAGAAAAAAAGGCCACCGTCCAGAGAACCCTGGATGCTCTGGACGGTGCAGATCCAGCGTACAAGATCAAGGTGGGTCCACACGTGTGGACGGTGTGGATCAAAACTCACATCATGGTGGTCCCACACGTCGACGGTGTGGATACAAAACATACATCACGCGTGGGTTCCACACAGCATGCCGACATCCTGACAGCAGCAATGCAGCTGCTGTCAGTGCACACTAGCCAATACGTGCACCGTAGGTGGGTCCCACGTGGGGCCCACCATAACGTTGATTTTCCATCTAATCCGTTCATAACATCACAAACACTTGAATAAGGAAGAAAAACAAATTTCATATCGATCCACAACTTCTGTGACCCAAAAATAAGGGTTTCAATGGTATATGTTAAATCCTCAGCCGTTTCTTGTAGTGTGGGTTGCCTGAGTTCCTTGTACAGCTGATTTTGGAGGTGACCCGCTGATTAAAGGGGGCCTATCAAATGCACGGTGTTGATGTTCAACACACATCATGGTGGGGCCTGCATGAGCAGTCCACACATCACTGTTAGCCACACCACCTCAGTTCACACTTCACTATGGGGCGTCCAGCGTCCTTAGACGCTGGACAGTTTGGGTACCACAAAGCATTACGGTGGGTCCCACATGTACGTGGCCCACCTGATGGTATAATATACATATAATACATTTATTATATTATGTTTAAAAGAAATAAAAAGAGGGTGGCTGGGTGGTGCACACTCCACCGTCAGTTCTCACTTCTCAGTTAGCTACACCCCATTGTCAGTTAACACTACACTATTAGCCACCACCACTGACGGACCGTGTGGCATATACCTCATCAAGGTGGGTCCCACATAGACGTGACCCACCTGATTTGAATCAACCTGATATTTGTGTTTTCCACCACCATGAGGTAGGGTCCACATGACTTGGACGGTTGGATAAAACATACATCAAGGTGGGGTCCATCCGAGTGGGCCACACATCACACAAAAAAAATGAGAAGGAGAGAGAGAGAGAGAGAGAGAGAGAGAGAGAGAGAGAAGCACCCACCATTGTCGATCCTACTTGGTCCGATGAAACCCCTAGCTCCTCGGGTACGACTTTAACGGAGGATTTCGATGGACATTAGACGGTTGGATGGTGGAGATGGAAGGTTGGAAGTGGGCCATACAAAGCTCTCTAATGGAGCTCTCATGCCTTGGCCGATTGCTTAGAGAAAATGAGGGAGAGAGAGATGAGAGAGAGATTGAAAGAGAGTGATGGGTGAGTGATGTGGTGGGTGTACTTTATGTAAGAGAGAGTTTGACTTTGGGGTTGCTTAGGGATGGGGTTGTACTTTGACATGTGAGGTGATGTGTGATTGATTGATGAGATTGATGGGATTTGATGTGATGTTCTCTTGGGTTTGCAACGCGCGGTGTTTTCCTCGAACTGAACGCGGGCTCACATCTCTTGGCCTGGGTATCGCCTCGGCGCGCGAGACGCGGCATCGGAACCGCGGCGACGACGTGGTCGCTAGGGTACAAGTCTTTGGTCAAGCCAACTCTAAAATACGGGATATGACTCAGGGTTGCGCGCAATGCCGATAACAGATCACGGGTCGCCGGAATTCGACCGGAAGAACCGCGGAAGCCTACGGAACGGTACGGGCTAGAATACGGGTCTTACACAGTATTTCAAAACAATTAAAGAGAGAGCATTAAATAAATCATTCATCACAAATGCACAAGGAGTTATAGTGGTTCGATGTTTAAACCCACACCTACTCCACTCCCAAAATTACTACCCTCGTAATTTTGTCTTTCCACTATATCAAGGTTTTCACAAGTTCACCTTAATAACTTTTACAGTTCTTGTGATTTTCACGAGCTTACCATAATAAAATCCTTTTTTTTATTTACATGGGCTTACCACGAATCAACCCACTTTTGTGATTTTCATAGGCTTACCATAAATCAACCCACTTTATGATTTTTACGGGCCTACCACAAATCAACCCAAAAGAAATTTTTGGCCTATCTCAACAAACCCAAATGAAAACAAATAATAGCAGTAATTATCTTCATAAAACAGAGAGTCGCTTTGAAGATGTAGTCGAGACTTCGAGCAGGGATTTTCTTTCTTGAGAGTTGATGAATTGGTATATGCTCAATCAGAAAGAATATAGGGATCTAATGTTTCTAAAAAAATATAAACCCTAACTGTTGTAGATTCAATTCTCTATTTCTTAAGTAGAGTATAGATTACTCTCTAATTGCATTTAAAACTAAAAAGACAACCTTTAATGTCCTAGAGGGGAGGGGGGGCATAAGATAATACTAAATATTTCGATATAATGAGAAATAAATAAATAGTTAATCTCAATTGCTTAGAGTTTTAAAACCTTAATTCCAAATAGTTCATCGGACAAACTTCACCTAAAAGATATAGGCAGGACAACCTTATTTCATAACTTTTTTGAGATTAATTTTTAAAAGTTGTAAGATACAATCAAAACAAATAAACATTCACAATAAAGAGATATTCAATCACAACCAATACACAAGGAGTTATAGTGGTTCGGTGCTTAAATCTACATCTACTCCACTCCTCAAATTACTACCCTCGTAATTTTAGCTATCACTATTTCAAGGTTTTCACAGGATCACGTTAACAACTTGATACATGTCTTGTGATTTTCATGGGCTATCACAACAAAACCTACTTTGTGATTTTCACAAGCTCGCCACTATCTCGTAAAAACCCAAATGAAATAAAAGTAAATACATGCTACTTATCTTAAAATGCCTAATCAAAGATGTAACCGAAGCTTAATTGCAGCGATCTTCTTTCTTGGAAAGTTATTGTAGCAGTATACGTTCAACCCGAAAGAATAAATGGATCTAATGTATTTTAAATGTAATAAAAGAAAACCCTAATGCTGAAAATTTAATTCTTTAAATCTCAAGTATAGTATGGATTACTCTATTAAAAATGATTAAAACTAACTTAAGAAAGAGAATAGAATAAGCTATAATCAAGATTAGAATTATCGCATAAACAGCTTAAGGAGGCCCTGACTTTCTTTCTATGCTTGAGAAGATTACTTACAAAATTTCATGCTTTGAATGAATGAGAAAAGGCTTCTATTTATAGCCGAAGGAATTGGAAATTCGGTCAACCTGATTTTTGGTTCAGCTAGTTGGATTTCAAAGATTGCGGTCCAATGGCTATCGGATTCTGCGGGATAAGAAAATCAAATTTTCAGTTGGCCGAACACAGGGTTTGACTCACCCAAATTGCCCAGAATATGAAAAGTTACATTGCTGGAAATTTGACCAAACAAAACTTGCGCTAGTCGATGGTTAAGTTTGGTTAGCCGAACTCAGAGTCGAGTTGGCTGAATTTGCCATGAAAAATTCAATTATTGTTGTAAACTTGCTCGAATTACGTTGGGTTAGCCGAATATAGTTAGGTTGGCCGAACCTGAAGTTGGGCTAGCTTAACTTCGATGTATTTTGCATTATATACATTATTATTATGGCCATAATTTAAGAACACATAACCTAAGGTCATTCTAAGGTTTATGCCACCTGATGGTTGACATATACAGAGTGCTTGTGAGACCCGACCTAAGTTCGCGTGTGTGCATGTGTGTGTGTGAGTATGCATCTCGTTCATTTTGTCCCACGGTCCTACCGGTCAAATTTCGGTGACCCGCGACCTTCAGGTAGTGTTTACGATCATCCTTAAGTTCGGTCACGTAGACCCGACTCGGATCGACCTGAGACCTATACCATTACGTCCGCATCGTCGCTGCGATTCCAACGCCGCGTCTCATGCATGATTTCGACATGTGCATCCTGTGATATCAACCCGAGCATTCTTAACCTTTGATCATGATTGTGGACCCCACTTGTAGGGTGTGCACATTTTTTAAAGTGGGGCCCACCCTATGAGCACTTTCTTCCAAAAAGCTACTAGCCTACCTAGACTCTAGCTAGTCATTATGAGGTTTCTTCCAAAAACCCATCATTACCTCCTCTAACCAAGAAAGCCATCATTTGTTTCTCTATGTAACTTCTTACATGGCCATCATTGTTTGCTTTTGCTCTTCCCTAGCCAAGAGAGCAATCATGGCATTGATATACACCCCTCCCTCCTCTCTCTCCCCCTCTCATTCTCTCATTTCCTCTCCCCATTTGTAAAAAATGTCTAGCCCCTTCTCCCCCTTTCCAGCACCTTCTTCCTCCTTACCTCCACCATCTAGCTATCAAAACCCCATTTACAACCTTCAATCATTGAACCTAGATCTTGGAGTTTGAAGGCATCCTTAGAGGTAGGTGCTCCTTTAGATGTAAATTTTCAATTCCCATGGTTGAGATGTTTCCTTTCTTCATGAGGGGAGTGTAGGACCCACCAATCAATGATGGAGGTCTCACATGTCCCCATAGGTGTGGCCAAATGGCCCACCTTATGCATGCATGTCCCATGCATGGGGCTTTCCTTTACGGACCCCATTATGGTGGATCCTTTGATTTCTTTGCATGATGAGGTTATCTAGACCTTAGGATTATAGTGGGAATGGTATCCCCACCATCCATTTTAATTTTTAGCCATGCCTATGTGAGATTCACATTGTAGATGTATATAAATGTATGATGTATGGTTGGATTACTCTTGAGAAGGCTCAATAGTGGCGGAGCCCTTCCCTACGGCCGGATTGCCCTTCTTTCTCTTCTTTTCCCTTATTTTCATCACTGATCATGGTATATGTCCCACCTTGTGGGCTAACAAAAATCCAGCCACCAAAACCAAGGAGGACACCCATGGCATCCCACCCTATGACATGTGGCCCCAAAATCCAACTAATTGGGGCACATGCAAAGTTATTTTGGATGGTGGGATGGGTTGGATATTTGTGGGGCCCACTAGTGTGGTCCATCCTCTAATTTCCTAGGATTAAATTCAATTTTTATTACTATTTAAAATTATTTTATTCCAATGTATTGTTGTTGTCCAGAAACTGTCTGGATAGATTTTTGGGCCACCTTAGGGCCTGATTTCTGGTTATTTGGTGGGAAGACTGATATAAATTAATATGTGTTTCCTGTAACTGCAAGACCCACCTACAATCATACCAAATTTCAGCCCCACTGGACCCCATTTGGGCATCCAAATAATTATTTTATTCCAATTTATTGTTGCTGTCAAGAATTGTCTGGACAGATTTTTGGGCCACCTTAGGGCCTAATTTCTGGTTATTTGGTGGGAAGACTGATACAAATTCATATGTGATTCCTGTAGCTACATGACTCACCTACAATCATACCAATTTTCAGTCCCATTGGACCCCATTTGGGCATCCAAAAGGGTGGGCCAACATAGTGGACTGCCAGAAATTTCTGTTGTGCAGTCCAGCAGCATAGTCCTTTAAAAACTAAATTTTAAAAATACTTTTACTGATGGTGGGCCATCTTTCTGAGTTCCACCTTGTTGTAGGCTTGATAAGGGACATTGGGTCCAAATTTTAGGAATTTTGGAGGTCCAAAACCGACCCATTGGAAGGCCCAAATTCAAGACAGCAACATGCATGTTGCAGAAAATTTTTCTAACCTTGTTGCCTTCTTTGCAAAATGTGGAATTTATTGGGCCCAGCCCATTGGAGCCTTTATGCATGTTTGTGGGGCCCATCTCATGATGTTCCTTAGGGCCATGGGGCCTAGATTTTGGGCCCTTGTGGCTGGACCAACAGGCCATGATGGACGTCCAGCTAGTGGACGCCCATCATGGGCTGACCGCCCATGGTCAAGCCCACCATGATGTATGTTGTTACTCCATGCCGTCCTCCCATTTTGTGGGGCCCATATGTGTATGGTCCACCCCAGATGGACGTCCCATGTGTGGGGCCCACTTGTGATGTGAGGAGCCCACCTTAGTGTATGGTCTAGGCCGTCCATAGCCTTGGACATCCAACCCTTGGGACGTCTTTACTTGGGCTGATGGGCTTGCTTTCTGACGGCATGGCCCGCTGGATATATGTGTTGCACATTTCCCCTTCTCATCTGGTGGGACCCATATTTATGTGTGTGGGCCATCAGAAATTAAATATACTATAAATTAAATTATTTACTGAAATCCAACAAACCCAGAAAGCGGGTGGGCTGGAAATTCAGCAATGGGCCCAATGTTGTTGCCCATAAATGTTTGTTTGGGGCAGCATGACCCACCTGATTTGAGGATAATTTAATCAGTTATCTTGCCTCTTCCTTCAGTATTTGGGGCTTACTTAGTGCTCATATGAGGCCCACCCAAGTTGGGTTTTTATTGGAACATTGTATATGGTTAATTGACTAGTTCATTAGGCCTTTTGGACTAGAACCTTTTAGTAGGCCCATTGACTTTTGGGCCTATACTCTTCTACCTATTGTGACGGGTTTATGGGCTATAATATGTAAGTAGTTGGGCCCATGGCTGCCCACCAAATTAACCCTGTACTTGGGCTATGATGTGAGGCCCAACTCAGGCCCAACTCACTTGTACTAAGTGTAAAATTGCCTGTGTGGTTAAACTACTGGGCCGCCCATAAGGCCCACCACAGTATGTGGGTTTATGACCTTCATGGTTGGGCCCAAACCTTGTTTGAGGGCCCACCATATTGCCCATGAGTTGAGCTTTGTGTATAGCCCATTAGGTCATGGATTACGTGAACCTTGGACCTTACTTTTATGCGTAGCGGGCTACCTTTTGGGACCCAGTTGAGGTTGGATGTCCTCCTTGGTGTCCCTAAGGTAGGCCCATAGAGCCCTTATAGGTGGTTGAAGGCCCACCTTGGACCTTGATTAGGACCGTTTCTTCCTTGGGATTATGACTCTTTTAGCTTGTGGGTCATCCCAAAGTGTTGGGCCCGCACTAGAAGACTTCATTTCTCCTTAGAGTACCTGTCTATGTACCTAGATCTTGCCCTACTTGGGACGGAGGATTTTATATTCTACAGGTAGTTCACTTACATCATTGTGACCCATATGCATCATCTGTGTGTATTGATTGCATTGTGTGATGGTCATAGAGGGATGAAGTTTCTCCCCTTGTGCACATTGAGTGCCTGAAGCTGGTGCATGATCTATATGTGTGACTCATGCATTAACATCGCATTTCATGATGATACCGCCCTTACTTTATCAAGGCCTCGCCTCCACAGGGATACTCCTGGATGGTTGACTGTGTGGACACCGGAAATGATACTTGAGCATATCGGGTGCATAAGATGCCCGTGTGTGAAATTTCCAAAACTTCCATGGTACTAAGGATCTGCTCCAACGCCATGACCGGGTGGAATATATGAGCGCACGAGGGCCTTATACCATTAGGCCGTGACTCCCACTATTGTGTAGTCAGTTGGATAGGGGTGTGGCCTTACTCACCTGATGTAAGATGGCATTACTAGGCTGAGTCTGACCAGCTCATGAAATGGGTCCGCTACCGTCAGGCCTTGCTAGTGATTGGCTATCTACAGGCGGGTAGTGAGGTCTCTTACGCTCATTTGACTGTGCAGGATCTGTAGAGCGGCAGTCATCCAGCAGTGTAATGAACTCCGGTGATTTCCTTATAATTGGAAATGTACTTGATATATGGATTGGTTATGATCACTGGCATTACTTTGCATCGCATTCGCATCGGTTGCATAAGCCCCTTCATGTATCGCCTTGGTATGGCGCCCAGTACTCGTTGCATCGTATTCATGATAAGCCTGGGTAAGGCTAGTGATATTGTCATTGAGCATGTTTCTCTTCTTGTACCTCTTACTATTCTTCCGTGCACCATTGTCACACACTTTCACCACCCTCTAAGCTTCTGTAAGCTTATACATTATTGATGCGTGTAGGAGATCCTAGGCAGGCGTCGTAGCGGCAAAGAGTGGAGTAGAGTTGAGTTTGAGGACTCCGATGTTGCTGACTTCTCTCTCCTTTTCTATCATCTTATGTATGTCCTTTTGGACCTTATGAAAGCCTATAAAAGTTCAAATTCATAGTGGATTTTGTGAAGTGTACCTTTGTTATTCTCAGATATACTTGTTGTGATCTTAGGTATGCTTATATTGAAAATGATTATATTGTTATGAAAATCCTCCTTGTAGGATCCTAGGATCGAAACCTACCTCAGGAGCCGAGAATGGGGTACTACGAAGGCTGTTGCCGCCAGAACCAGCCATCGGGTTCCTTGTGAGTCCAGTTACCGAGTCTTGGGCGTAACAGTGCTTTAGTCTTGAACCATGCAATGTCTTTAAGGCTTGAGATGTTGAGTCGATCATGAGATGTTGAGCCTTTCTCTGAGTGATCTTCATGAGTTGTCGAAGAATACTGGAGCGTGCTTAAAATCCATCTAGAACTATGAAATTTAACAACACTAAGTATGCTTTAAGTATAAGCACTTACAAAAACTACCTTGAGAAGGGGAATTAAATAAGCTAAAATAAAATGAGAATTACCACACATATAACTTTGGAAGGACTAAGTTTCTCTCTGACTTGTAGAAGATTTTTCACTAATTTTCATTGTAGAAATGAATGGGAGAAGGTCCATATTTATACCAAAAAGATTTAGATGCTGGAAACTTAACCCGAGATACCTTCTGGGCGAACTTGCAATAGATTTTCCGTTAAGTTTGGAAACTATGCCGAATCTGAGGCTGGGTTAGCCGAAGTAAGTTGGGCTGGCCAAACATGAAGTTGGGTTGACCGAACTTCAGTGAACTTACATTATAAATTAAGCATATTAAAAATTTAAATGCCACGATTCAAAAGGACCTAACCTAAGGTCTTTATAAGGTCATTCAACTTGGTGGTTGGCATACACATTGATTTTATCTTAAAACCATACCAAGTCCTTAAGTCTTGAGATGTTGAGCAGATCTTCACGAGGTGACGTGGAGGACTGAAGTGTACTTGAAATCTAACCATGATTTTGTCTACAAAATTTGACAACTCCAAGTGTGCTTCAAATACAAGCACCTATAGGCTCTTTTCTTCTCCCTGGAGATGTGCAGTATCATTTTCTTTTTCTTTTTCTTCTCTATTTCCTCTTCTCAAACCCCATCTTCTAATGATTGTTCATGGACCCTGCAGTTCAAAGGTTTCCATAGGACGAGCACAACTCTGCAAGTAGCATTAACCAGAGCGATAACCGAGATATGTATATTTTGGTGAGCTAATGTGTTCAAAACCCATGTGTGGTGCATGCAGATGAAGCATCGTATTAACCACCTGACAACATCTGATACTTGATTCTTCATATCTATCTTGATTTCTACGACTATGGGGAATGAAATTGCCCTTTCTACAGGAATTGGTTGGTTCAATTTCCAATCTGATTTCTCCTGATTTTGGATGTGATATTCTAAATTCCTCATGACATGTTGCAGGGTTCATGAACCCTCTTGGTATATTGTCATCTCTTCTGAAATCTCGACGTGAAACTGACCATTTCGATGGGTCTGGCCGGTCCGATGACCACTCCAATTTCTCTTGATTTCAGAAGAGATAATAATTCCATTAGATTATTTCAGATCTCGGCATAAAACTGACCTCCATATTGACGAAAACATTATCTTAACGTTTTGTTAATACATGCAAGTGAAAAATGTATGAAGTTTATAATAGTTCCAATATATGGTTAAACTTGATCTTCCGGTGATTTCATATATGCTTAAATGATTTCCTCTCACCGCCTAATTTCTAAAAATGATTTTCTACCTACTTAATACAGATTTACGGGGGCGAGGAGTGTCACGCCCCAAACTCGGAATCGAGCTCACAAAATTTTCGATCACCGAATCCGGCGCTGACAGCCTCCATAGTACCCCATTCTCAGCTCCCGACACCCATACACCTGGTTCCGATCTTAGGATCCTACAAGGAGGATTTCAAACATGATTTGGATTTAGTATAAGCATAAGCATAAGCATAACCCACGAACAATAATCACAAGAACACCATCACAAAATACACTATGATTAAAAACTTTAAGTACAATGCGTATGAAAGGGAAATACAAGCTAATGAAAATAATAGAAAACTCCAAAAGCTCGGCTGCATGCTCCAACAGCGACAAGGCTATGGCTATGTCCTGGCGTCACCTGCACGCATCAATCGTGCATAAGCTTATAGAAAGCTTAGAAGGTGGTGTAAGTGTGTACGCAATACGAGCGTGCTCAGAATGCAAGGACAGTAATGCGGAATCATGCTGATGAGTGCATTAATGTAATCAGCCGTACCAAGGCTATGCGATGCAAGATATGAATGCGGTCGGCCATAATAAGACCATGCGATGTGAGATGCAACTCAAGCATGCCAATCCTCATTTCAATGCAGCTCATCACTAGAGCATCAAATATCAGTACGGTTCTCATTCTAGATAATCGCTAGGGTTTAGTATACTCCAAATGGCACTGTCTCTCTCCCAGCCGCACAATCCAAGTGAGCGTAAGAAACCTCACTGTTCACTCCCCAAGTATAGGGTTGTGATGTAGTAATAAACTCGGTAAGACCGAGGTCGAATCCACAGGGACTGGTCGTCACAATTCAAATTCACAATTCTCCTTAACTAATTCAACAAATAATGGAGCAATTTACTAACACAATTCTATGGAAAATAACTATTGAGAATAAGGAAGAAAATTCAATCAGAGAGAGCACTAGGACTTTCGAATCCACCCCTAATTATCCTAACCATTGTTTTGTCTGTTAATTCACCTTAAATTAGATTGATCCAACTTATCTAGAGAAAGTACAATCTGTGTCCTTAATCGGGCATACAAATTGTCTAATTCCTTCAAGCAATGCCATGAATAACATATCCCATGTCCAAATCGGGCATATGGAATATGCAGTTCAGTAAAGCACCCTGTTTCTTCCTCTACAGGAACCTGTTCATGATCTGATACAAGCACCTAGAATAAGCATCCAAACCAATCCATCCATAGACTCAAAAGTTCATAGATGGAGAAGTATAAAATTTAAGACAATCAAGCACACTAGGGAAAGAAACAAATCAATCTTAATTAAAGTAAAATCAACATGGAACAAAGGGTATTCAAATTAGGGGTTTCATCTCAGCCCTAGCTGAGAGATTAGTTACCCATAAACTCCATTAAATAAATGGAAAAATAAAGATAAAAAATCATAAAGGAAAATTCAAACCAATTTCTCTCTCTCTTCTTTCTTCTCTCTCTTCTCTTTCTTCTCTCCCTTGCTGTAGACCTGGAGCTCCTCCCTGGTTCTGAATGCTTTTCCATGTATAAAAACTCCTCTTTTATAGCTGTTGGAAGGCTGGAGTAAGTGGCAGAGTTGTAGCAGGACACGGGATGGAAATTTTCGCAGCCATGATCGGTGGGCCCCACCGAAGTGTTTTCTAAAGAATCCACCCCGTCCATTGGATTCAGGACGAAATTTCAATCAAGAATGGGGGGTTTTGAACGTCCATTAACACGGCCCAGAGAAGAAAACACGAAGAGATCAGTTTTGAATGTTGCAGGGCAGCCCTTTTGTGGCCTCTGCATCATGCACATGTGTACGCATGGGAGTGGAATATCAACATGGGTTTGTAGTGCTCGCGGCCCTCTTCAAGATGAATGGATTGGATCGTCCGGAAAGGTGACGTGTGGGGCCCACAGCGCGTCGCAAAAAGGGCCAGCGGCGTCCGCTCGCTAACGCAAACGCGGACGCGAATAGCTTCCGCTGCGAAGATGGTGGGGCCCACTGTGATGTTTACTTGGAAAATCCACTCCGTTCATTGGATCCCTCTCGAAAAACCGTTCGGGAGGGGACAGTTTTGTGGTGTCCATTGATGCGGTCCACTGATTTCTGCACCACCGTCCGTCCGACGTTTGGACGGTTTTAGATCTGATCTCCGCTTCTATTGAAATACCGTCACCTAGACCTTAGCCAGTGGGACCGTACGCAGTGATTGGACGGTTCAGATCACACATTTGGGTGATGTGTGGGGCCCACAACCGAGGACTGTCGTCGGACAGCGTTAACGCTATTTCCGATTTTTTCGGTTTTGAATTTCTGAGGAAGAGAAGTCGGTCAGCGCACGCGCTGACCAACTCAGCCGTCCGGTGCACGGCCACCCTTGGAAGTGCATGGTGCACATGCACCACACATGGGACTCACTATGATGTTTATGAGAAATCTGCACCGTCCATCCTCTTTCCCGTTTGAATTAAACCATTGGGACAAAACTTGAGGCAGTTCCAGATATCAGGTGGGCCCCACTTATTGATTTAAGGGGCTGATCTGGTCGTTGGAACACTTCCTGAGATCTTCAAGGGCTGAAATTTAATATGTACGGTTGTTTTATGGCCCCCATCACATGTATGAAGTTTCGAACTGATCGGATGGCGGGAGCCATGTGATTTTCCATTCTGGACCCCTTTCGGGCCCCTTTGGCTCGCTTTCCTCAGATCCCAGGCGTGTAAACTCTTCATTATTGGTTTTCTGGGGTCCATCCCATGCTCAGGTGGCTTTGGATCATCAAATCCATGCTTTTAATCCTCTTTTTTCAATCAACGCTATTTATTTCATCCTGCGACACAACACAGTTAAATACCGACATTAGGCGCTATCATGTACTTAAGATTAGGTAATAACTGGGGTCTAATATGCAGTATTCGACCCTGATCACTCACTATCCACCTGGCTAATAGTCTGTCAATACCTATCCGGCATGTCGATAGCGGACCCATTCACGAGCTGGTCAAATTCAGCCTAGCAATGCCCCCTATGCTCGGGCGGGTAAGGCCACACCCATTTCCAACCGACTACGACACAGTGGGAGACACGACCTCCTAGTATTCGGCCCTCATGCGCTCATAAGTCCACTCGGTCTTGACGTTGGAGTCATCCTCTTGTACCATCGGGTTTAGGGATTTTCACCTAAATACATCTATGGCGCCCCAATGCTAGAAACAGTATTTTTAATATCTAATCCAGCCACCCACGATGTGTCTGTGGAGGCCATGACCCTGATGTCGCTAGGGCATACTATAATCACAATCACATGAATGCAAGTGCATGAATCACCCTACCAGACATGCAAAAATCTTGAGCGTACCGCGCGCTCATGTAGGGCAACTCCGCCTATCAAGGAGCCCATAAACAATCCGCCCGAAGGTATATGCTATAATCAATCACTCCTCATATCAGGCATACATATGATGCGTATGATCATGAATCATGTATCTATACTAAACATGTTATATGGTGATGGGCTCTGTTCATAACGAAGATGGACCTAGATGGCCTACACACTACAAGTATGGGCCTATCAATGGGCCTTAGGGAGAGTGACAATGTGGACATTTAACCAACATCATCCATACAATGTGGACGTCAAACCATCATTGCTCCCAAGGCGTAGCCCGCCATCGAGATCATCATATAAACTACGGTAGAAACACATTACAATGGGCCTTATGTACATCTTATTGGGCCTCACCCATGGGCCTCCAATATGTCAAATGGGCCTCATACCATGGGTCTCATATATATCAAAGTGAGCCTTAGTGGGCGGGCCACAATTACATCAAGTTGGGCCTAATCACTTGGGCCTTGCATACGTCACAATGGGCCTCATAACATGGGCCTCATATCTATTAAGGCGGCCTCAACAATGGGCCTCATACAAATCAAGGTGGGCCTCAACAATGGGCCATAAATATGGTAAGTGGGCCACATCACATGGGCCACATGTATATTAAATGGGCCACACACAAATATAAGTGGTGATAGAATTCCCAAGGGTTTAATGGTGGATGTTCAAACCCACTGTTTTCTATAATGTGGTCCACCTGATCCTAGATCTGTCTTTTATATATATATATAATATATATATATATATATATATATATATATATATATATATATATATATATATATATATATATATATATAATTCCATCACAGGCCTTAAAATAATTTCCAAAATGGTTGAACGGTTTGGATGAAACACATACATCATGGTGGGTCCCATAGGGATGGATGACATAGATAAATTACATAACTCATGGTGGGGTCCACACTAATGGAAGGTGTGGATTACCATTCATACATACATCAGTGGGTCCCATGTGGGGCCCACCATAATGTTTATTTTTCACCCAACCTGTGGATAAGGTCACACAGATCTGGGGCCCACCAAAATGTTTATTTTCCACCCATCCTGTTGACAAGGTCATACAGACCTTGGGGCCCACCATAATGTTTATTTTCCACCCAACCTGTGGATGAGGTCACACGGACCTGGGCCCACCATAACGTTTATTTTCCACCCAGCCTATTGGTAAGGTCATACGGACCTGGGTGAGGAGTAAAAACAAATTTCATATATGATCCAAAACTTCTGCAACCCAAAAGGGATTAATGACAGATGTTTAATCCTCATTGTTCCCTACCGTGTGGGCCACCTGAGCTCCTAATACGGCTGATTTTTAGGGGTGGCCCATAGCCAAGAGGGGGCCCACCCATTGCACGGCGTGGATGTTCATCACACGTCACGGTGGGGCCCACAACCGGGACCCACGTTTGGGCCAGCATGTGCATCACAGTGGGACCTGCCGCACAACGCAGCAGTGCCTGTTGCACGCGTCAGCGGCAGCAGGTGATGCTGCTTATATATATATTTTTTATTATTTTTAAGAAAAAGGGTTTTTCCTATGTGGGGATTGCATCAGATGGATCCACTCCATCCATTGGATTTCATGGCTCAAGACCGTCTGAATGAGCCCAATATATAGCATGTTTTGGTGAGTAAAAATATCCAAGTGGGTTTTAACGTTAAACACTACTATTTCCTATGGTATGGCCCGCTTGATTATCCAATTGGCCTCATTTTTCAGCTCAACGCCTAAAATGGGCTGGGGAATGGGATAGACGGTGTGGATTATATACATACATCAAGATGGGGCCTACATGAGTGGCCCACCCCAAGCTTAGTACACCCCAACGTCAGTTCACACTTCATTGTTAGCCGCACCCATGCCAGTTCACACTTCATTGCTAAGCCACATCCAGCATCTAGAGACGCTGGACAGTATGGAATAACACAGGCATCATGGTGGGTCCCGCATGGACGTGGCCCACCATGCATGTATATATATGTATATAATATAAATATATCACATATACTTCAATCTAGTGGGTGGGATTTCCCTGAAATGTGGTGGGCCACTCCATCTGATGGATGGAGTAGATTTAACACAATTCGGTGGGGCCCACAACATTCTAGGGAGAGAGAGAGAGAGAGAGAGAGAGAGATACGGTGAGATAAAGGGACCCCGCCACTATGGACCGTTCTCTACATTGCATACATCATTTGGGTCCCACATCAAGTGGCCCTAAAGTTGAAATCAACGGTGGATCACCCACCTTTTGCACTCCTCCTTGATCCCTTGGGCTCTTATGCTCCTTGCCTTCATTTTTTATGGTGGTTGATGATAAATGGATGGTTGAGATGGGAGATGAGAGAGTGAAAAAGTGGGCCACACTTGGATTGGGAGAGAGAGCTCGGACGTTGGAATTTTTGTTACTTGAGAGATTTTTGAGAAATGAGGAAGAGAGAGAAGTGATGGGATGATATGAGATGGGTGATGTGTGATGGGTGATGGGTGGAGTGATGGATGAAGTGATGTATGGGTTGACTTTGGGGTAGCATGTGTAAGAGAGAGGTAGGGGTAGGGTATAGGTTGCTTGTACTTGACTTGATATGTGATGTGTACTTGATTGATGGGATTGATTGATTGATTAATGGGATAGCTCGTAAAGATTCTCTCGGAATTCGCACGCGTGGCGTTTTTCTCAAAATGAACGCGGGCTCATATCTTCTAGCCTGAGTATCGGGTCAGCGCGCGAGTCGCATCGTTGGAACCGCGGCGACGACGCAATCGCTAAAATACAAGTTTTGAGTCAAGTCAACTCTAATATGCGGAACTCAGCTTAGGATCGGGCGCAAATGTCCAATACGGGTCGAGGGTTGCGAAAATTCGACCAGAAGGACCGTGAAAGCCTATAAAACGGTACAGTCTAAGATACAAGCCTTACAAGGAGCGCGACAAGTCAGTCTAGAGGAGTGTCTCATAATCTGTCAAAGTTGTTTCCAATAAGCCGATACAATCCATCGTCGTATCTTCTACCTTATGGATGGCCTTTAACTTTTCATTTATGTATTATGAGAAAAAGAATAATATGGGCGTTCTCAAGAAGATATGTGTAGAAATGAGATTTATGGCAAAAGAACCCCTTTATATACAATTAAAGGGGTTTATTGGAAAGTAGAGAGAACAACCACGGGACTACGTACCTGTCGTATTCTTCATAATACAAATAGAATGAAGGCCTATGTAAATATCACCTTGTTACACAACAGAAGGTGTATCTCTATTTTCTGAGAACTCTTTCATGGGTAAATGGAGTGTTTCAACCCAACAATATCTTCCTTCTACGTTTAGTATTAGGGAATTCATGGTTTTAGAAGACTTTTACATGTGCAATGATCCAGATGTATTGTTTTTATTTCCAAGTCTGTTCCGTGGACATTGCATATTTATATCAGGTCAAATATAAATTCTTACATTGGGTTAATCTAGTGTATTATGGTGATCACGGAATGTTTTATATAAAGTAGTTATATGTAAAGTTGGGTATATGAGTTTTTTGTAATATTGCTTTCCTTATTAACCTTGTGGTTGGCTTAATGAACAGATCTTCAAATATTATGAACCAAGTAGTTTTATTCATGCTTAAAGTTCGATAATTGTTTGGACTTGAGATGCATAAACCCTACAATGTATGGTAACAGGAAGCCATACCTCACTTGAGTGACTCAACAAGAAGAGTATATGATAGATCGTCTTCGAGTTAGAACTCACTTCCCAAACATAACAGTGTCGCATGGGCTATAACACCCCGTACTTTTCGGTACTCGAGTGTTACCATGAAGATCTGGATTTGTTCACACGTGTGTGGAAACATACGTAGCTTTCCTCACACATCAACATCTAGTGATCCCCAATTCATCAATCTCAATCGTCTGGTACAACATTCATTCGTATATCAAGCCATCCATTCGATTGATTTTCAAAATAGTCAAGAGACATCTATTTTAGGATCTTAATCACTTCGATAGAAGAATCAAACCATCCAGTAATATTTAATAAGTATATATATACATATATATATATATATATATATAATTTGTTATATTATAAGATTAAAAGAATTATGGATGTACTTGATAATTTATTTATCATATGAATGATGTATGAAAATGTGCTGTAATAGAGTGATATGTATATAACTAACGTACATAAAATATTATGAAAATAATATAACAATGAGTAATAATTTTACAATGTATAATTAAATTATGAATACTAATGTGGTACTAAATATCTTCTATAAATATGTGTACAAAACTTATTAGATATTTTAATAAGATTTTATATTATTTAATAATATTGTGGAATACAAATATGATTTTAATTAAAGGTATATTGTACAGTCTTAAATTCATTCATATGAATAATATAATATTATATATTATGAATTATATACTAATAAACTTGTCATCAATAGCATGAATATAGTAGTACATTAATATTAAAAATATACTTATGTATGTGTATGATATCTTAATCATCATAATTATAGGTAATATACAATAGTAATAAAACTTATATTAATATTAGAATTGGTTAGTAATACATGATGAGAACCTCATAAATGGCCCATTAGGATCTTTTAACCGTTGACGTTCAATCTCGAGATGATTCGACCATTAGATCACCGGGAATCCATCAATAGGGCATGAAATCTAAGAGTATGGCCCACCTGGACCTCGCATCTGTCTCACCAATGGCCAAATGCCTTAATAGGACCGACTAAGCCTGATGGACGGAGTGGATTTGTCAAATACTGTCCTTGTGGGCCCCACCTTCGATGAGTGTATATGGGCAGTGCGTGCACTCACTGTGCACGGGACCATGGAGCTCGGTCAAACGGGTCTGACCCGACATTTCTAAAGAAGGAAAATTCCTTCTTCTCCTTCTCTGTTTCCGCCTGCAACAGTCTGAAACAGATGGTTTCTATTTGGCTAAGATGGGGCCCACATTCACTGCCCTACTACGTGATCTGAACCACCCATCGTGTTGGGTGGTCCGTCCCAACCAAAACCCATTTCCCTTGCACGCTGAAACCCACGAACACGCACACAATTCCCAGCTGAATCAGGCTAGCACGCAAGCGAAATTGTGTTTCCAGCCTCGTAAAAACCCACCTACTGTGATTCATGTGGGCCACCTTGCGCTAATCCAAACCGTCCATCTGGTTTGTCTGATGGGCCTGAACAAAACATGGTGGGCCCCACGTGCATTTGCACTCATCCGCGCACACAAGCACGAGCGCAAGGAGGCTGTGCACGGCTAGTGTTTCCAAAAACAAAAAACTTCCATTTTTCCTTTCTTCCAGCTCAGCGATCCGCGTGAGCTACTCTTATGCCATCTCAACCCTCCATCCTAAAAAGATCTCGACCGTCCCATTCGCTTAGGGCTTTCCCAAATAAAACCACATCCGGTTTCGGCCCAGACCGCTATTTTGATGGTGGTTTCCACCAGATTAAATCTGGGCCACCTATTCTTCATCGAAGGGCTCTTGGGAGAGCTAAGGTTGTTATAAGCACGAGGGGATTTAGAAAAAAAAAAGGGGCGCCGCCTCCATTTCGGCAGCCGCATTTGAAAAAAAATACAGAGAGAGAAAAAAACAGAGGGAGAGGGAGAAAACAGGGGCTGTCCGAGCCGGATGTCCATGGCTGGACGTTCCCAGCTAGAAGAAAGAAGCTAGAAGAATGGGAAGGAGAGACAGTGAGGAGAATGGAGGAGAAGAAGAAGGAAGAAAGGAAGAAAGAAAGAAGAAAGAAGTAGGGAGAAGCAGAAACTGAGTGGGAGAGATAGTGCAGTTGATGCACTTGTTCAACCAAGCCGAGTTGGGCTGAGTCAGGCCAAGCTTGGCCCCATTGCTGGATGTTTTTGGGCAGGTAAAAATCCATAGGAAGAGGTGAGACAGAGAGAAAGAGGTAGAGAGAGTGGGAGGTCAGGTGCATTACGGCGCCAGCTTAAACCGAAACCAGGGCTGAAAACGGTCATTAGTTAGGCCGTGAATCCAGCCTCCTGCTGGAGTGTGTCGTGGGCCAGGATTAGGCCACAAGACGAGCTGAGATATGGCTTTTCATATGCCATGTAGTGCACTGAAGTCGGGCCTTCAGCTGGGCCGAATCTGGACTGAAACCAGGCCTTTATCCGGCCTTGGTTTGGGCTGCGAATGCTCCATCAACTGGGCCTTGCACCAAGCCGAATGCAAAGCTAGGTGATGGGCTAGAATCAGCCCTGGATTTGGGCCGAGCAAACCCAGAAATGGGCCAAAACCAGCCCCAAAGTTGGGCTGTGATTAGACCCGGTTCCAGTCCAAAGGGACTGGGCCGTGGTCAGTGAAGTTTGGGCGGCAATCTAGGCCTAACTTCAGCCTCACCACATCTCAAGGTGGACCATACCTGACTTCAAATCCCAATGGGCCTCACTGTACAATGCAGTGGGCCACACTCGGCTTTATGTTGTGGGCCGCACTCAAGCAGCAGCTCGGCCCTTGATTAGGAATGATTTTAGGCCCAAATTGGGCTACTTGTTGGACAAGAATCTGGTGGGCCTGGTCACTCTAATGCGGGCCCAACTAACCTTATTCATGACCCATTTTAATGTATTATTATCATTGTTATTATTAGTATTATTAATGCTAATAATGATTAGCCATTAGTAAGTCATTCATGCTAGAACTAGTTAGTATAAACCGAATTGCAATTATCGTATAATAGTGTTCTATTTATCGCTCTTAAATATTATCATTAATGGTAGATTAAAATAATTACTGTCATCATAACGATTATTATTATCATGTACTAATATTGATTTCATTGCTAAAACTTATAGGGGTTTACAATTATTAATATTACTAAACTCGCGGTTAACCATACATCAATTAGCGTTCAATCCTATGATCCAAGTCTAGGACTGAACTCTAAGATGAAAACCTAGATCTACATTAATGCACTGTTTGCGCTAACGTTAGTTATTATAAACAAATTACCGTTAATGATATTATTGTAGTATCCATCACTTGAAGATATTATCATAAAAATAAAATTGGATTACACTATTACATTGAAATGCTTAGTGTTACCATGGGCACAAATATTGGTTATATCACTAACATTAAATTGTAACTAACCATATCATGACATTGTGTTTGAGCTACACATATGTCCTAGTCCAACTCCTAGAACTAAACACTAAAGTGAAACCTTAGAACATAACTAATCCAAACCCTAGGTTATAATCTCAACCATAGACAGTACGTAGAACATGGATCTAACCATACAACTTACAATTCGTGATAGGATCCAAGTTTAAGGGCGTGCGCTCTTCCTAATAACATTGGAAGGCGAGTTGACAAATAAGGTGATGATTCTTCCCCTTGAGCTTTCCATTTTCCTATTAGCCTAAGTTATAATTTATATTTTAAGTTATAATTGATATCTCCCTTTTATAATTACATGTATTAGCTGGTGGAGATTGAATTGCTATATTTCATGCTTAATGTTTATCCTGTATAGTTATTTCATACTTATGGATTATTTGTGGATTGATTATGGAATTTAAACTGGTACATCAATGGAAAACCCCCTCCTATATATGTACACCCATACTTGGGATGTAACCCGACTGGTTGTGATTGTAATGGACCTTCGGCTTAGTGGTTATTGAATGGTGGTTGAAATTTACCATTGATATGGGCCTACCATCCAGGGTTGTTGTGTCCAATAGTTTTCAAGGATGGTCTTTTATCGCATGGTTTTGATACTCGCCCTATGTGGCCTATTTTGATATCACCCTATGTGGCTTTGTTCTGGTAATTTCCCTATATCGATTCGATATTTTATGCTGTACAACCATGCGATGGTAAGCCCCATATACAGTAATATAATTGGCCACTAGTCGACGGGTTTCCATTAAACATCATAAGATGGTAGTCTCATGGGCCGAGGATGGTGGTCATGGGACATTATGCCCGTGTCATTAGCCTACGCTAGGCCAATAGCTCCCTGTAATGACCGTGAGCTTAATTAAATTAGATTAGTGTAATTAGATTAATAATGAATTGACTAATCATGCATACATAGCACGGACCAACATCTATTGCTATCGTACGTGATGTACGTATTGTTCCGACTGGATGATGTTTCACAGGTTCGATGATTACATGAGTGACGAGCCCACTGTCCGCACGGATGAGCATCCCCGGGGAAATGATTGCATTCCACGCATCCATGCATCTAATAAGACTTACATCATGTATTGTTTTGTATACTTTACTTTATAATTATGCTTACCTAATGCGGCAGTGTGTAATCTTGAGGGGAATTCACATTGAGTTGGCCACTCATCCATCAAATATATAGTCGTACAGGTAGCACATGTGGCTAAAGTGACTTTCAGGTTTAGGCAGATGAGGAGCTGAGTACAAGTGTCAGGGTTGCATGGTTGTATCTACCTCGAGGAGCTGCGCGATCTTGCGGCTTATGTTTACATTCTTATGTTATTTTTCATGTACTAAATCATGTGGATTCTTATATTTGTTATATCGAGACATTGGTTTGTATAAGTCATTATGGGTAACCTCTCGTATATTCGAAATGAAATTTGAAAATTTTCCTTTATGCTTACTTGTCCATTCTACGCTCATCTGCTTGTTCAGATAAAGAAGAAAAAAAATATATACTCGAATTTGACCATCTTTTAAGGTTAACACTCAGGTTTTTGGAAAACGAGTCATATACTCTGGTCCTGAAAAGTCGGGGCGTTACATGGGCCCACACTCACATGCCAACACAAGCAATCCAAAGTTCTCTCCCACCCAATTATCGCATAAACATCCCATACAGTTGGTGAGATATGTATGTAGTCGGTATATGGAGTTACTAACCATACCATTAAGCAAATAAGTCGGATGAAAGTATAACATTTTTGCTTATAACGCAATTTGCCTAGTATTTGTGGAAAACTCAAATGTCGTATATATGGGGTCCATCTACTTCATTTGGTAGTTGTTATTACGAGATTATTTTCTTTTACTTTCCTTTTTTAATAAGGTGTGATAACTTTCAAAGGACGAAAATGAAGGAAAAATAGGTGTATAGATTTACATGAAAAAAATGTTCGCACCTTTCGAATTTTAAACCATATAGTTGTCATATGAAAATATGGTTGTGTGGTTGATTACGTGCATGTGAGCGAACACGCAACTTCCTTTCATGCTTCTCTCAATCTATACATTCTATTTTGTAACTCATATCATTATACTTCCTTAAGTCTAGTCTTATCATTTAAAGAACATGTGAGAGCTGATAATTAACGACATTTCTTCCCAAAGCGTAGGTTGTTGTTAAGAGATGGATTACTTGAGTGAGGAAGAGTTGGGCCGCTATATCATTGTTCTTGTAACGGTAACTTGCGTAGCTACAGTTGGGGAATACTATCGGCTTTACATATTTAGACAACTAGCACGTCTGGGAGATGATGAGTGGGCAAGGTTCATCAATTCTATTGTTCGTAGCTCTGATAAGGATTGTATTACTCAACTAAGGATGAGTCGAGCAATATTTTTTTGACTGTGTAATAAAGTATGTGAGAAGATTTTTTTACCCAATAGCCGTCATGTTAGCTTGGAAGAGCAGTTGTTACTTTTCCTACACATGGTGGACATAACACGAGTAATCAGGTAATAGGACACTGGTTCATACGTTCAGGTGAAACTGTCAGCCGTCACTTCCACCAATTTCTAGATGCAATTGTTTCTATTTACATTTCATATGTTAAACAGGAGGAGCCAAAAATCCCTAATGAGATTCAATCAAACCCATTTTGGTCGACATACTTTCAGGTATAAGTTTTTTTCTACGAGTTTATGTACACATGGCTAATAAGTTTAATTATATCGCATTAACTTACAAATCACTTTGGACAATCTACATCTAGGATTGCATCGGGACAATTGACAAGACCCACATTCCTGCCCACATACAAATTATCAACCATGCGAGCTTTCACAACAGAAAATGTTTCTTATCTTAGAACGTGCTTGTTGCATGTGAATTTGATATGAAAATTTTATATATCTTAACCGGTTGGGAATGTTCTTCTTCTAACGCAAGGGTGCTCCATAACGCTCTCACATGAATTGATGATCCTCTAACTATCTCAAATGGTAATATTTACATTTAGTTCGTGTACAATACTTTTTTTGTAGATTCTATTGGTAAACTAGTCTCTTAAATATATCACTTCAAAAAAATATAGAAAATATTATATCGTGAATGTCGGATATGAACATTCATCGGGTTTTATGGCTCCATACTGTGCCATCTGATACCACCTGCAGGAATATCGAACTGGGAGACCTCCCGCGAACATAAAAGAGTTATTTAACTATAGACGTGCACAATTGTGCAATGCAATTAAGCTTTGTTTTGGAGTAATAAAAGGTCAATTCCCATTCTTGAAGATGACGATACAGTATCTTTTCGGGACACAAGGGAAAATTGTAGTTGCTTGTGCTCCATAATTTATATGAGTAGAACGCGATTTAGACTAAGATCTACATGATGATGATATACGTTTGGGGGATATAGAGAGTAATCCGACGCCATATGAGGTTTCAACAGATGATGAGAGGCACTGGTTGGTTCAAGTTACTTAACGCGAGAAAGACGTGTGGATGAGAGTACACGACAAGATCACTGAATGAATGTGGGCAGACTCCCTCAACAATAATAGGATAGATAGTCTTATTTTACTTTGCTCTTACTTGAATGTACTTTATAACAAATTAATATACTTTTTTATCATGAAATTCTCAATGTTATAATGTTGACAATATTTTCGAGTACAAGTAAATAATGTGTGTTATCACAACTGTCTGTATTCTTCTGACAATTATATAACCTACATTCGTAACTATATGTCCTACTCATAGGTCATATGTCGAAAATGTGGATGAGTCCAAGAGCAACACCTACACAATCACCCGACAAAACTCGGATCTCCCAACACGATTTTCGCCTCGTGCAAAGTCTACCAGATCCCTTGCTAATCCATCAATATGAGCATTGAAAATAAAATGGACTAGAGTAATGAATCAAGTAATGTTTAACACGTTGATATAACAAACTGTGCTCGGACACAAAGCAAATAATGGCTTCAAGAGGGAATCGTACCAAGTTACAGCTGATGAGGTGTTGAAAGAAACTTACGTGTGCATGAATTGGTCGAATGTGCAAAACCATATGAAGTATCACAGGAAATGCTACATTGATGTGAAGGATATGCTCGTCGCTAACAGTTTTGGATGAGACAATGAGCGAATGATTGTAATAGCTCCGGATAAAGTTTGGGAAGAATATATAAGAGTAAGAATATCTCACAATGCTCTACTCTAAATATCTTTACGTAAAATGTATTTTCATTAGTATATCATTACCATATTAAAGTGATTATTTTGCTAATCAGTTACCCACACTGTTTTTTGTAGTCGCATCCACGAGCTAAAAGACTTTGGGGCAAAAGAATTAAGAGAATGGATAATTTAGCCGTTATCGTCGGAGATGATCAGGCTACTGGACGTTACATACAAGGTAGTAGGAATATGGTTGTCTGCTCATCTCGTGTCTAACCTGATTTAAATGAAAGATGATCAGATGCAGATGAGGATATGGAAGATAGTGTGGATCTATTGGCGACAATTTAGGGGACTTAACTAGAAAATCTCGATTTTCTTTTGACAGTCAGTTTAGGGAAAATTCATCAGACCGCAGTACACCAAAACGTACATCCGATTCTAAGAACAATCGTAGTGGGAGTACTACAAAGAAGCGAATGCGTCTTGGTCATCCTTGTGATGTACTTGGCATGTCTCTTAAAAATATTGCAGAGGTCATGCATGATTTTGGACTTGGCAAGGAATTCAATCGTACCGCTAAAGTTTTAAATATCCTTAAAGATGTGCAGGGGTTGACCAACTCTAAATCCATTAACATTGGTTAGCTCCACTCTGAGGACGAGCAACTCGCATTCTTCTTTGTTAGTATTCGAGAGGAACACCGTGTGGAATGACTTAAGAAAATTCTCCATAGTTCTCAGAAAAATGTTGGTGGTGATTTTCCATGAAGGGTCATGTTTGATATATGTGCGAAACTTTATAGACGGTTAAGCTAGTGTTTTATGGACTTGGCATGTACCTTTTTAGAAGACGGTTGGAACTTCAAACTTTGCTTTTAGCACATTTATGTTTTGTTTTGATGTTATTGTAATGCCCCAGATTTTCGGGGTCGAGCAATACTCGACTCCCAAGTTCCTGGGTATCACTTATTTCTTAAGAGTTAGTAATTTCGGATATAAATAAGACAAAATGAGCAATAGAGAGATCAGTTGGATCATGAACCACAAACCATAGCTAAGCTACTGAAATAAAACATGGGTAAGTAAGTGCAGATCAAATAAAGAAATATCATATGGGATGCGCGAGGCAACGCCCGACAAAATATACAAATGTAAAGTCCAAAAAAAATGGTATACAACTATCCCCTCTCCTCAACGGCTCATCTTTAATCCTGTGCGGTCTATAGGGATCCGCCTAAAAGCTGGAAGTAGGAAGCTCCTCTTCCTCATGTATGCTAGCCTCGTCTAGCACATCGAGCTCCGCGACACCTTCATCTAAAGAAGGGCCTGGTTAGTGTTTTAAAACATAGTGGGAGTGAATGATCAACTCAGTGGGTGTCATTAGGAATGAGTTACACAAAATATCAATTCCAAAGGTGAGATTAATGAAAAGCATACAAACACCAATACTACTACTCTTGTTAGTACATATGCATGTATTATGGAATGATGCATGCCCTCACCAATAACACTCTCTCAAGTGACTCCATCTTACGATCACAAAGGACAAACACTCCCTCAATGCGACCTCAACTCCCAAGTCACTAGCCTAACTAATGCAATACGTGAATATTCATGTTAGCTGAGTATTTAATTAAGTTCGTTCATCCAGCAAGATTGAGGAAGCTGAAACACCTCCATTTTATTAATGACCTCACCTAGATCACTTGGCCCAAGGCGGCCGTAGTGACTCTGAGCCTACTATTCTTGATCCAAATTTAGGTATCATCCCTTCGTCTTACAAATCAATATTTCTAAAGGTAAGGCATGATACCTAAAGGTTTGAGGATCAACTCGGTATGGGTGGTCACCCAAACACCGAGTATAATCACTCAGTTTCAAGGTGCGGGCTTGTCACATAACCAAATCACCATAAGGGAAAGGGCTCGTCACCCAATTCCATTCATACCCGGGTCGTTCAAACGGTACTCTGGCACGGAACCTCGGCCGGGTAATTAACGGGGCAGTTCGAACAAGGACCTACCACCTTATGTGCTCATTGGTCACTGCGGGGAGGCTCGTCACCCCAGCGTAGGCCAACAACACGGACACAGTGTCTCATTCCACCATACCCAGCTCCTGAGACTTGGTTCCTCACTGGTCACTACAGGGAGGCTCGTCACCCCAGCGTAGGTCGACAGCTCGAACATGGTGTCCCATTCCATCATGCCTAACTCATGAGTCTTGAGGATCATATTATTACGGTTAATAGTGACCTCTCAAAGGTATGAGGTGCTTTAGATTCAGGCAGGCGTAACCATACATGGTGAACATACATGGTTGACCAACTGGTGGACTAATTCGGCTGACTCAAGTGAAGTACGACGCAACCGGCACTGGGTGCAAGCATCCCGCATAATCCAACTATTGTCAGTTGTCTGTTTTCGGCCTAGATCGGTCGGATTGGCCCAGGGCAGCCGATCCAATGGGGCTACCCTTGCGAATATTTCTGATTTTGCTGGCTAACCCAATTAAATAAATAGCTACAGTCAATTAATAATACTAATAAATCAATTATGCATCTATGGGAACGGATATATGTAACAAATCAAGAAATTCTAATCTATCGGGCATTTTAATGAACATGTAGGCTGCATTACAACTAACATAGCAATTCATGCGAGGTGAGACATGTTGAGTGCATAGGAAGGTGAGTAATAAGAAGCATGCATTTAATCATGGCATAGTTTGCAAGGTACCAAAAAGGGAATGCGAACTACTCCTAATGGCAGTAACTAGACATGCATGTATACAGGGTTAGATTTCCTAATGATAAGAAAGGATCACATGTTACTCTTATTTGCAGAAAATTCAGTCATGCATGCAACAAGCAGCGAACATTCGAGTAAAATCTGATGCATAGACAATGCAGCACAATTTCCAAGTTCAATCAAATTTGGCGATGATCCAACTTCAATCATTCATGAAAAGAAGGAAAATTAAGGGAGGAAGGCAATGTTCAATTCAGCCTAGTCTATTTGACTTGGAATTGAGCATTGATTTCCCTATGCATGTTTAGGCAAACTACAAGAAGAATTCATTAACGAAATTCCTACAAATCACACATGTGCAGCAATTTCAACAACCACAATCATTAACTTCATCCTAGGATTGATAGTTGGCCACTTAAAGATATTGGTCCGCACCTATTTGTCGACCGAAAGCTCTTGTGGTCACTCTATCGGCGTCGGGTCCGCAAACTTGATGTGTCAGGGCCTTACGTTACATGGACTTCATGTCAAGACACATGCATGTGGCTCTAACTAAGGAGAAACGAAAGAAAGCTCGAATTCTTACCTTGGATAGGACGTAGCTCGCTTCTACGGCGATAGGGCCGAGATTTCCGACAAATGGTGGAGGTGGGAGTGCGAAAAATTCAAATTTCCTCTCAGCTGCTGGAAATTCTGTGGGAGAGAGGGGTTTAAGGGTTTTATACCCTGGAATTAAATCATTTGGCCCTGAGTTCCATTAATTGCTTTAAACTGCCTTATGGGACCCATTTATGGCTGTTGGAGCTGCCCGTATGGCCCCCCTGGCCCATCTAATTTATGGGATAGGTACCCCATGGCCCGATGAAGGGCTCTGCAAAGTTTGACGGTAAACGGATGCAGATTTTTATCGCAAGGGTCTGATTTGCGATCAACGGTCACCGTTTCTTGATCGGGGTTAAATTTGGCGAACGAGTGCAGGGAAATATCTTCAACCTATAGTGCAAATTTGGGTAAAATCCGACTGCTGAAATGTCCTAATTTATTGTCCTAAGTGACGAGGCCATTTGTTTTAAACATTCAGATTTTAAGTTATTGCTTGAGAGAGTTGCATTTTACAAGCTCCACCTTCATGGTCCAAGTTGTGCGGTTCGGGGCATCGTTTGGGCCCACCGTCCGCGATGGACGTCAAGTCCAGTGAGATGGACGATACTCTATAGTTTCGGAAATAGTGACCCACTAACAAGCGGTCTAAAGCTTGTTCGGGTAATTGGGGCATTTCTGGAGTAAATTGGGTAGGGAGATTTCTTGGACGCAGTTGTTGAGGTATGGATTAACTAAGTTCACAGTATGGCCTATTCGAAATTAGTGAAAAGGGTGATTCGGTCACAATCACTTTAAACGTCGGTTTTAGGCTAAAAGAGTAACTGGGTTGATTTGGTTTATTAATTAAGGTCCGGGCTATAGCTAACTCGGCTTTGGGTAGATCTTTAACTTAGTTATGATTGTCTTAATTAGTCAGCGATGAGTCGGTTAGCTTTAGGCCCTATGTGAACAAATCATGGGGCTAAACTCGATGTTTAAGTGATCGGTTGGATTCATTGGTTTTCTACGATTGATTAATCTTATTTCCATGATTCTTTATCGGTACCAGCCGCATATAAGCCCATCTCTAGTGTCAAGGGTCAGCAAGTGACGATGTGGCTAGTTATATAAGAAAAAAAATTTAAGGATTTTTGGTAATTCAAAAATAGCAAAAATTCGGGTGTTACAGTTATGGACATGTAATATCTTTATAACCTCTGGTGTGTGTTTATTGACTTTACCTATTCTTGATTTTCTTCGCTTCCATTATATCAACTTTAGGTACTACTCAAATCTTTTATGCAGTCATTGTTTTATATCTTCTTTTCATGGATTACTATCAACAATATACTAATTTCTACGTGACGGGACTAACTTATTTGTTTAATTTAGTTGAGGTATCTTGTAGCACAAGGAACGTGGTGTTATTATTTAGTCCATCTATATGGCTTAACAATGTAATGTATTACCTATATTTAAGCTTATTACTGTAGATTTGGAAGTAAGTCTAGTTTCCTTCAGAGAGTTTACTTTATGTTGGCGCTAAATTGTTATCAAGAAGATATGTTCTGATTCGATGCAACCTCATTAACTGCAGGTACATATAACTATTGTTCGGTCCAAATTATGACTTCCATTGATTGAAAGAATATGAGCTCGTTTATAAAATTTTCAAAACGTACATGTAACGCAGATGGGTAAGGAAAAGAAATATTACGTTGTAGTGGTCGGCCGCCGTTCAGGCATATATTTCTCTTGGGAGGAGGCAAGGTTGCAAGTTGAAGGACACATCGGGTGTGATCGTTGCTCTTTCAAATCATTGAAAGATGCGAGTGATTGATGGAATTATAAATAGAACATTCGGACTGCAGAGCTTGTGGGCCAATGGACTCGCATGGAAAACACTCATACGTGTAAAACGCCATCTTCTAATAAGGTAGTCAATGCAACCCCATCAACCTCGTAGTCCAACGTACTATCCCAAGCATGGTTTTTATGGGTACATTGACGGATGAGAGCCCCTTGACAATACGGGATACAGTGACGGTGTTGGTTGTTGGGATAATTGTTATTTTTATGACTTTGTATATTGCTATTAAGCTCTAGTTCGAATCATTAAACTGTAATTTGACCCATGACTGATGTGTTGACGAACCGAACAAGTCATATAAATAGTTTTGTATGTTAATTATTTCTTAGATTTATATTATACATACACATTTATTTCTTTGTGATTTAGCCACCACTTGGAAGAATGCCAAGTATCATATACAATTTAATAATTGTATGAATGTTAAATCTCTAGCAAATTACCCAACTCATGTCAATTACGCCGTGAGTTGGAAGTACATGTCTAATACTTGAATTTTCTTCTACATCCTAGTTGGGTTAACCATTTGTTTTCTTATTCATTACATTTTTTGGAATGCAATGTATAGGATTCAAATATAAATATGAAAAATATAAGTGTATTAGTAAAATTTCATCATATACTCTATCTCTGTCTTTGCACATGTCTTTCATGCCAATTGTTTTTATGCTATGTAACTAGGGCCAAGCTAAGCTCACTCAACCGTTTGTAAGATCACAAGTCTCCTTGTAGGGCATTATAGCCGCAAAATGTATACATAGGAGAGGTAAATTGCGCTCGTTAATTCACTCATCCAACCATGTCTTGCAGAATTGCTTGTGGGCCATAGCACAATGTCTACAATACCGAATCCGAAAGGTATGTGCTTTACTTAGTAATACTTAATCAAATGTATCGATTTTTTGAACAACCAACTCTATTACTAATTCATAAACCTTTTGTAATAGGGTGAGGAACTGTTGAACCTTACAATGTATGCGATGGTTGGTTCGAAATGACTTAACCACTCATTACTTTTACAATGATTGGAATGAAATTTGCACTTGGTAGGTTATTTAATAACTCTCACTACTCTGAGAGTGCCTTTATGGTACAAGTGAGTCATTTGTATGTCATTTCTCTGAAGTAAGCTACAAATACCCTTCAATTGTAACCAGGTCTCTCAAGGGACAATTTAATAGCCATTATATTTTCTTATGTAATATTTTTTAATTTTCCAAGCCTTTTTAAGGTAATAATCATGAGTAAGTGATTTGTATAATACAATATTGTAGGTAGAGAAGTACCTGGATCCAAAATATTTAAAGCCTGTTTGGCCGCTGCATTAGGTGGGATTAAGGTCGATGGAATTGTAAAAGTTACAATAAATGCATGTGTAAGGTATGGTCCTTGGATTGGGTTTATCCCATGTTTTCTAATACTATGTTTGGAATGTATGCATTAAAAAATAAATCCCAGAATTTACTTTCAAATTGCATTTGGATTGAACATAGATGAAGTAAAAATCCATCATCTGTGTGATTAGTAATCCCATTTCATACTTTCCAACACAAGGGTCATTTTCCAAAGCCTACAAAGTTAATTTTAATCTCATCTTACACTCCTTTCAAACATGCCATTCCAATTTCAAAGTGGGATTAGTAATGCAATCCCATTTAATACAACTTAATACCACTGTCCAAATAGGCCCTTATTAGGGTTTCGGGGTGTTGACAACAACACCCGATGCGATGGTGTTGATGTGTTAGACTCTATTATTGCCCATATGATTTGGTGAGTTTTACATCGACGTTGACTAGCATGACTCATCCAGAGCATTCCAGGTAAGAAACCCAACAACTGAGAAAATACAATGAGTTTAAGTAAAACAGATGTGAAGGTCAAGTGGAACACGAGTCGAAGAGATAAATTGGAGTATTTACTCATAAAGCAAGGGCGGGCTTACAGTACCATGCAAATCCACACATCACCACGTCTGGAGCCTTTTGCAAAACCAACTAATTCACGTTTGGAGCCGTCTTGCCAAACATCTCCCATAATTTTAGAAATCTATCATTGTGAGAACCAGACACGATAGATATCCAGACATGCCTGAATTATAATCCTTACATAATTAAAGTTAAGACCTCCATCCAAACACGAACACATGCAAATGTCATACCATGGATTGTGTTCTTCCGTGCAATCCAAAAAGTCATCCAACATAGCCAATTCTCTTGCAATTTTACAGCAAAACCTAACCTACCATAATCATGTCATTGTTTGAATCCCATTCCACTTAATTCCATCCAATCCCACGAGTAGAGTTGTACACGAGTCGAGTATCGCCCTACTCGTACTCGGCTCTTAACGCCCGAGTGCTGCTCGTACTCGACTCTACTCGGCCAACGAGCAGGGACCCCCTGCTCCTACTCTACTCGCCCGAGTACGAGCCGAGTACGAGTAGTAAACGAGTAAAGTCGAGTCCGAGTACGAGCACACGAGTTGAGTACCGAGTACGAGTTTTCGAGGCGAGTTCGAGTTCGAGTTTGAATTTGAGCCCAATTCGAGTAGGGTTTTCGAGTAACGAGTTCGAGCTTTGAGCCAAGTTCGAGTTATAAATTGAGATTAATTTGAATTTCAATTCGATTGTCAATTGGAATTCGAAGTTAAGCGAAATAATAAAATATATAAAATGCACATAATTACATTACATTGTTACATAATTACATTAACGTATTTACATAATTACATTACATTGTTCAAAATGACAATTTATAACTAATAACCTCCATAAGATGAGTGTCTTCCTGTTCCTGTATTGTCATCTGATCCATCGGAACTGCTATCTATTTTTTCATATACAAATTGATTCACTTCCTCTGAGTCAGAAGGCGAAGAGATTTTTCTTTCGTCTCTTCTACACTTTCAACTAGATTTTTCAAACTTGCTTTATGTGAAGAATTGTATGTAGTACCCAATGCCCTATAAAATTCACCGAGACGAGTCAGGAATTTCAATTTGTTACTCTTTTTCTTTTTCTTGTTTGTTATACTCGACGAGTAACTCGACCCTGCTTCAACATCGTGTTGTCTTTGACTCAAATATCGCTGAAGTCTAGAAACATCTTCCATACTGCATTTTAAGGTGAGTTGGAATTGTTCTTCCTCCAAAGCTTTTAATCCGGCTTCCTCCTCTACATCTTTTGTGGATGTCATTTGTGTACTAGATCTAGAAGTAGAAGGTTTGGATGGAGTGGAAGGCTTTCTATTCGAATCTAACAGGGCTTGAAAAAGAATTTGAACATCCTTAGGGGCATTAGGGCATGGTTTTGCATCACCACCTCGACATGACAAGTGTAAGTGAAAGCGATTAGTCTTATGCACAAACTTTGCCCCACACAAACCATACTTAATCTTTATTTTTCCAGACCGTGGTAGTGATTCAACTATGAAAGCATAGTCCCAAATGTTTGTCGATGGCTCAGATGATGACATATCTACATTCAATTTTTAATAAAAAAATCAGAATATTGATAAATAAATTGAACTTGATATAGCAACAAAAGAAAGCAAAATAAATGTATCAAAATTCAAAAATAAAAGCAAATGAACAGGCATATGTAAATAAATATCAAAGATTTAAAGTCTTCCAAACCACATTCCAAAAGGACCAACACTTTCGTGTTTGCAGTTGCAGTGAAATAATATTACAGATCATTCAACATTCAGCCAAAAAAATTGAAAAACCGAAAATAATTACTGATTTGTAGGTAGAGACTCGTTACAAATCTTAATCTCCTCTTCATCATCATCATCATTCATATCTCCTCCCCATATCGGGCGCAACCAATCTTGCGTACAAATCAACGCTTCAACTGTGTTTGGCAAAAGTGAGCTTCGATACTTGCTCACAACCCTGCTCCCTGTGCTGAATGCAGATTCTGATGCCATTATTGAAATTTATATTGATAATATGTCCTGTGTCATCATAGATAATGTAGGGTATTTTGATTCACTAACCCTCATCTTCCACCATTTTAACACATCAAATTCAGCTCGAACTACAATTGGCTCCTTGAGGTACATTTCTAACTCTGATTCCTTAGTATCAACTCCCATTCGTGCTTGTACCAAATATGATATGTATTCATTTAGCACATCCGGATTACCAGGTACAGAAATATCCGCATCTCTACTTTCTTCAACACCCGCTGCAGGTAAAGTATTAACATATGATTTATACAGATCTTCAAGGGCTTCATGAACCTTAGACGTCTCTGCTGCCGCTCTTTCAGTAGGATAAAGCTTCATGAAAATAAAGCTAACCAATCCCATATTACAACGGGGATCAAGAACAATTGCCAAGACATCAACAGATGACATTCGTACCAGTATTTATTGAACTTCGTCTTCATACCAACTGTCATCTGGCGTATGAAATCTGGACTCGCACTGACATTTTTCTGTAGAGCATCCTTAAACTTCCAAAGAGACAAAAGAAACAAATTCACGGTTGGATACTGATTCCCAGAAAAAATCTTCGTGCAATCGTAGAAAACTTGGAGAAATGTCTGAACTTGTTGTGCTTTGGCTCAATCATTTGTGCTCGGTAATCAAGAATATGTTCTGTCATGCGCTGCGTATTCAGGAAATGCAAGCTGTAATTCCATTGCCGCATTTAACATTTCATAGGTCGAGTTCCAACGTGTACAGACATCCAACTTCAACGTTTTTTTAGATGTCACATTCAAACGTTGGATGATGTCATTCCATACACTCAGTCTCGATGGCGACCCCCTTATATATTTCACACTTTCTCTTATGTTCTCTATAGTGTTGTCGATTGCTTTCAACCCCTTTTGTACAATCAAATTTACAATATGGGCACAACATCTAACCTGAAATATTTTTCCTTTAAAAAATAAATTTCCTGTAGCCCTGAACTGGTTACGTAAGCATGAAATGACACTGTCATTTGCTGAAGCATTGTCTAAAGTTATTGCTGAAATTTTCTTCTCAATGCCCCAGCCTTCTAGACAACTGCAGATGTAATCTGAAATAAGTAAACTAGTATGTGGAGGAGGAAGGTGTTTGAAGTTCAAAATTCTCTTACATAGTTTCTAATCCTTATCGACATAGTGAGCCGTTAATGAAATGTATCCTTTTCTTTTATTGGACGCCGTCCATAACTCAGAAGTCAAAGCTATTCTGGTCACTGAAGCTAAAACTTCTTTCAGTTTCATCTTCTCCTTTGCGTACATCTTCATGCTTTTCTCTGCACTGTGACGTGAGAGACATTCTCGGCCCGAGGGTTAAGGAATTGATAGAAAGCCCTAAACCTTTTACTTTCAATCATTCTGAAAGGTTTTTCTTCCAAAATCACTAATCTAACAAACCACTCATTCAGCTTCTCCTTGTCAAACTTATGAGTGGACACTACGCCTTGGGAGTCGCCCCCTTCTAACTTCGTAAATGATAGTGTTTGTTGGCCGGAAGGAGGGAGTCTTGCTTTTTAGGACACATCTTCAAATGTCTAATTAGATGTGTCGTAAATCCTCCTGGAATCTTGCTGAATAACCCTTTGCAGTGATTACACTTTATCTTTTGTACACTGTTAACTGTCACATCTTCAAAATCATCCCACACTGCTGATCTCTTCTTCTTCCCTTTGCATGTGGTTGACGTACCTGTGTCTCCCTCTACTATTAGAGGAGATGTGGCCGATGCACCCATTCCAGGGGTATTTGGGCTTTCATCTTGACTAGCCATCTATAAAATAAAGTTCTCGATATGTTATACGGCTATACCTAGGGTCCTAGATGGCTATACCGCTAGACGGGCATAATTACTTAACTGTCTAAATCAGTCGCCCATTCAAAGTTAGATGGATTGTAATGCTTTATTTTCCAATTTAAATACTACGTCGAAATTCCGGCAGCATTATTAATCTTGTATTTGATTCCTATGTCAGTCATCAACACAAAGTGTGGACATTTGACGACGGAAATAAATACATGAAATATATTCAGAGAGAAAAAGGAGAGACGAAACCAGAATAGGCATATGCATTTAAATTGGAATAAATGAAGACATTACAATCTATCTAACCCTGAACTGTCCAAAAAGGGACAAATTGAGCAATTTCTATGCATCCAAGAACACATTGAATCTATGTCTAGCAACATAGAAATCCTCAAATGGGCAACTGATTATCCTATACTACAAGTCTACAACTAGAACAATACAAATAATTCATATTTATGCAAACAAATGAGCATGCTGAAATTGACATTTATCATCTAGCTAACTAATAACAAAATGTCAAATGAAAAGCCAAAGGCATCTTAAAGTGGTGGCATTTAATACTAACAAAGTAACAAGTAAACTGTCATTTATAAAGTAAATTAAGAAACATGGAAAACATAACTATTTTAGGGCACGGTATCAAGGGAGAACACATATAGTAATTGCCCTCTTATTCCTTAAAAAACCTAAGACCCAGCTTAATAGATGGCTAAAAATGAATCCATCTCATTTTATTTAATAGTAACCCTTTGCATTAGAGATATGAATATTTAATACATAATTAGTTTAATAACCCATGATGGGAAACACTTTGTGAAAAACTCAGCCCTATCCACTAATTAAGTGGATCACATTTATATTTTGTTATTTATTAATAGCTACAAACTGTTTTCTACAATGTTTCTTAGGATTAGTGTTCCATAAATGCAATTTCTAACTCACCCTTGTAAGATGATCTTCAATCACTTACAAGCATTTCAAGGGCCTAATCTACCATTAGGAGTCATGGTTTGGTGATCCAAAATGTTAATATGGTGGGACTTACAATGAATGGTCCATGCATAAAAATAGTAAACTTATATTAGCAATGAGAGGTCAACCATGGTGTATGTGTTTCCTCCACGCCGTCTATCCATTTTTTCATATCAATTTAAGTAATGAGACTAAAATTGAGGTACATCTAAATCTCATGTGGATCACACCATAAGAAACAATGTCGATTGAACGCACACCATTAAAATTTTCTTGATGGGCGACTTGGCGTTCAATCGTACCGAACTGGGTGGGCGTTCAATCATTCAATCATACCTAATCAATAGGTTGGATGGCAAGTAAACAGTATAGTGGGCCCTAGAAAGTTTTAATGGTGGGCGACTGGGCGTTCAATTGTACCAAACTGGGTGCTGGAGGGGTCCCTACCGAAGCTGAGTCCCCCTCCAACGATCTTAATCCCAAAACTATATTCGCAATTTCTAACATATATTAGCAATAAAAAATAAAAAATCAACCCCACGCCTTACCGGGCGAGCAGAAGAGGGACGACTGGAAGCTGCGTGTAGGGCAGGGCGATGGCGGATGACGGGACGAGTGGTAGCCTGGTAGGGACGAGCTGAGGCACCGGACGAGTGGCAAGGACGAGATCTGTCACCGAACAGGGGCACTGGACAGGACGCAGGGACGATCGGCAGGGTCTAGCACCGCCGGACAGGGGACAAGGGAGAGTGAGAGAGAGAGAGAGGGAAGAAGAGGGACGGCCGGACGGGCTCTGGGAGAGAGAGAGAGAGAGAGAGAGAGAGAGAGAGAGAGAGAGAGAGAGTTTTTCGAAAGCTCGCTGGGAGGGAAGGGGTTTGAAAAGGATGGGTGGGGTGGGGTAGGGTTTGGGCGCTGCTGGAATGGAAAATGACGGGTGAGATAGTAAGGTTTTTTTTCGGGCGGTTATATACACGGGTACGAGTCGAGTACGAGTCGAGCACACGAGTCGAGTACCGAGTCGAGTACCTCTAGACTCGTACTCTACTCGTAATCTAAACGAGCAGTGAAAACCCGCTCGTACTCGGCTCTAACTTAGGTGAGTCGAGTATTCCGAGTCGAGTCAAGCGAGTACTCGGGCCTTAGTCTGCTCGTGTACAACTCTACCCACGAGCCAAATGCCCCTAATAAGGTTTCGCAATACCATCAGCATAGTATAGCTAAATTCCATTGTCATGTTATATCTGCAGTCACCCGATGAATGACACCGATAGCAGGTTCATATGCCAGTCGTTGGATGACGTGTTCCCCTCTCGTGAGAGAACGGAGTGGCTACTCCCCCTGACACCAGCCCCTTGGTTGGTGGTCGGTGCTCTATGGGCCCCACCATGATGTATGTGTTTCATCCAATCCGTTCATCCATTTTTACAGATCATTTTAGGGCTTGATTCAAAAAATAAGAGGAATATAAATCTCAGGTGGACCACACCATAGGAACACAATAGTGATTAGATATCCACCATTAAAATCCTCCTAAGGCCCATTGTCATGTTTATTTGACATCCAATCTGTTTATTAGGTCATAGAGACCTAGATGAAGGGAAAAAGCAAAGATCAGCTTGATCCAAAACTTTTATAGCCCCAAAAGGTTTTTAATGGTCAACGTTCATTCAACACTATTCCTTGTAATATGGTCCAATTGAGATTGGGATATTCCTCGTTTTTTTTGTTTCATATCATAAAATGATCTAGAAAAATAAATAGACTGCATGAATGAAACACAAAATGATCTAGAAAAATAAATGGACTGCATGGATGAAATATATCGATCATGGTGGGGCCTACAGAGCACCGACCATCAGCCATTGGCTGATGGCAGGGAGCAGCCAATCCGTTTCCCTCCTGGGAGCAGCCCTTCATTGAATGTACTTGGATTTCCTAAGTTCCTGAAAAAAGATTTTGGGTGGGGTCCACTGCCATGTTTGTAGGAAATTTAGCCGCATAAAATAAAGTGGATCCAAAACTCAAGTGGGCCATATAAGATGAAAGTTCTGAGAAAGAAATACTTACCATTGAAACTTTTTTAGGATCCACTTGATGTTTATATGCCATCCAAACAGTCTATAAGTTCATTACCACTATGATTAAATGAAAATATAAAAAATTTAGCTTGACAGAAAGCTTTTATGGCCACAAGAAAGTTTCAACGGTTATTACTGAATCCCCATTATTTCCACGTGTGTCCCATTTTATTTTGGATCCGCCTCTTTTAGGTCAAATCTACTAAAATGAGCTCTCAATACGGATGAACGAGATAGATTTCCCACAAACATGATGGTGGCCCACTCAGAATCCCTGGGCAGGAACTTCTGCGAAAGCTTTTGCGCGAAATCCGCGTCCTCTTTGAAGACTCATTCTTCGTTCCACCACACGCCGACCGACTACCGCGTTGGAATCACGCATACGAATTACGTGGCGCCTTCAACATCCTTATTACACAACCGACCGCCTCAAGAAAAGCCTGTCTAATACAGCCGTCGATCTTTTTTCAACTGCCTATCACCACCGTCATCTGTTCACCGCTTGCCTATAAATAAAGCCGAAGAATCTCCTCCCTAGACGTTCTCCAAAGCAGGTACCAGCTCCTTACTAGGTTTTTGATCGCCCGATTTCGAGATTTCGAGGTCATTTCCTGAGTTGAGGTTTTTTTTTTTTCGCGATCTCTCTGTTGATGATTCTTTCGGCTTCTGCGGTAGTGATCCGTGCATGAGAATTGATTTTTCAATCTCCTGTTTTGCTGAGATTGCCATCCAATCTTGTGGTCAGTTATATATATTTGGGATTTTTTCTGGTTCTTGAGGGTTTGGAATTGAGACGATCGATCCTTTAGATTACGGAATTGAGACGATTCTATGATATTTTGGAGTTGAGTTTATCGACGTTGTTTTTATCTTCTACGCCGTCTTTCTCTATCTATCTACATGTTTTTTTGGTTCTCGAGGGTTTGGAATTGAGATGATGGATCCTTTTAGATCGCGGAATTGAGACGATTCTTTGAGATTTTGGAGTCGAGATGATCGATGTTGCTTTTATTTTCTATGCCTGTCTTGCTCTCTCTATCTATATGTTTTTATTTCCTTATACCTTGGGTATCCCTTCTTCCTGAAGGTCTTTCCTTCTCTTTCATGGCTTTATTTATGTTCTGTAGTTTTTCTTTCAATGATGTTGCGGCAGATCTGATGTGGCTTCCATTGGAGGAGGAAATATTAGTCCTTCGTTAACAAGATCTGCTCGGAGTTGTTGATTGCAACCGATATTCAACCACGGCCTTGTTTTATCTAAGAAAGGGGGTCTTCTTGAGGAGTTTTGCTTCATCTGGATTTTTCTTTTCGTACCTCACTTTTTTGGTGAATCTATGTTGAGTGCCTCTGTTGGTTTATTCATTCTTCAGGGAGAGCAAGATTCGTTGGGGCCCGCATTAGGAGACAGCGACCTTCCCTATTATTGTAAAAGGGGTTCTTTCTAATCCTATAAATGTGCTTTGACATTGCTTATTTTGTGTTGCTCGTTTCCGTATGCGTTCAGTATGTTGGAATTTCTAAATGGCTCTGATTTGGATCTCAGGGCCGTGGAATTATCTTTATCCATCAACTAATACAGCAATTTGCAACATCCTTTATCGTCAAAGGGGTTTTCATTGCTGAAAATTTTGTCTTTGGTTCTGTTGGTGTGTTTTTATGTCAAATTTGTGAAACTACGTGCCATGTTTGGCTTTTCAGGTTGCCATTGGCAATGGATTATCGACAAGTATAAGATGCCAACTGTAAGTTCTGAACTTGCAAACAACATAAGGAAGCCCTTTCCTCTTTAGGGAAGAACATGGAATGATCAAGGATCCAACATGTGGGATATGATGATATCTATATATTGATGAATTATGAGCTGTCAGCTTTGAAACTCAATAATGCTAGATATGCTTTTTGGAATAACTTTGTTCTTTAATGGTTTAAGAGGAAAAAAGGCTGATGTGATTGCTTTCATGCCTTCAGAGAAATAGATGATCACAAACCATATTTTTTGGTTGTGTTATTGTTCCAGAGAAATAGATGGCCGATATGCTTGTCAACTTTTTCCTTATGTCTTCAGTGAAATGGATGGACATGATCTTGTCAATGATAATTTCGCTTGGTTCTTGGTTTAGTTTCTCAACTTCTAATATCTGATCATATACTGCCATTCTTATGATCAGCATGTGATGCAGACTTGCTGAAGAGTTTTGTATTGACGTGGTCTTCTGAAATTTTTATGAGTTTGGAAATGAGAAGATTCATGTTCCCACTTGGATGTTACACTTGTATTTACTTTCTACTTAGTTTCTATTCTTGTTAAAATTTTCCGGCTCTTTTGTGATAGACAAGGCCTTTGTTTTGTGAAGATTCTGATAGTTGCTTATAGATAATTGTTCTTTTCTTCCTGCCCCCCCCCCTCATTTGATTTAGTTCTCTGTATGCTGTGGCATATTTGATATGAATTTCATTGATGGATTTATATTAGTGTCAACATATTCTGATGGTGGCAAAAGAGGGGTTCCTTTGAGATATGTAAACTTTTCCTACTCTTTTTTTTTTTTTTGTGTGTGTGTGTGTGTGTGTGTGTGTGTGTGTATATAAATTTTGCTCTAGGTAGCTTAAGTTGTTTTGACATGTTAAGCGTTAGTTTTCCTTTCTTTAGGCGGGCAAGATTTGTGGAGGTGGTTATGGTATGCATCAATTTGTCTTAAGTGGTCCTAATGTAAAACTATCATGGGAAGATAACTAGTTTGCAGAAAATTCAAAGCCTACCTACTGATTTGTAGCCCCAAAGAAATCACCAAAGAATAAAGTGATGTATCGGCTCACCAATGGAAAGTTTCCCTATACATATAAGTTGTGTACAAATATCCTTTTTTATATTCAAACCACTCACTTGATTTATGCAAAACTAGGCTACCCAAAATTTATGGATAACTCCCATTGCCTTTGATGGATAAAACTCTATATCCTCACCATTGTGTATATTCTTCCATATGAGGAATATCCTGCATATACCCTTACCATTGTGTATATTCTGCCATAATAAGGAATATCCTGCATATATACCATAAACATGATTGTTTTATTTGTACACAGAGAGAGACATGCTCTAGCGAGTAACATGAAGAAAATGTAGAATCAATATATATATATATATATATATATATATATAGGACTTGGTGGTTTGATACATCTTGGTTTTTTTTCTTTTTGTTTTTTTTTTCCCAATAAAATTGCCATTACCTTTCATACACTTGTATGATTTGTGTATATATACATATACGTATACGTGTGTGTAATATTCCTTTCTTTGGGTTGTAGCTTTTGCACCATCTTGGCCTTTTCTTATGTGTGTGTGTGTGTGTGTGTGTGTGTGTGTGTGTACACACACATATACATATACATGCGTGTTCTCTCTTTGTGTGTGTGTATATATGTATCCCACTTGTGCGATTCGAAACACACATGTGTTGCCGATATATATATACTACATGTTCGATTCGGTGAGCATTTTCAATTTTTGATCCCCCTTTTCTGTTGAAATTATGTTAAATCAGTGTCAAATGGTTGCAAATCCATTAGTTCTTCATGTTTTGCATGACAAATAATGGAGTTTGAGTTTTGATAACAATATCCATTGGTTCTTCATGTTCTCCATTTTTTTTTTTTTCCTGAAAGTTTCCTTTAACCAACATCTATGAGGGCTGATCTACTGATTAGTTAAGTCCTTGTCAACTTTTAATAAAAATTAATAAAATAATATATATATTTTAAATTTCCCTTCAACTAGTTGTCAATTGAGACTAATTTCAAAGTTTTTAGGGGTGGTTGATGTTTTGATTTAATGATAATTTCATAGTATTTAGGAGTGGTTGATGTTCGATGAAATGATCATCACATACACTCTAAATGTTTTGCATTCAATTTGAATATAATTGCACTAGTTCAGTTAGACAACGCATAGCTTAGGACCCTATACAATAGAAACCTATTATGTGCACTTCTTTTTTGAAATGTTATGATTTAAAAGTATTTCGAACACTAATACATACATATATGTGTGTGTGATATACACATGTACACCATTGTGATCTCTCACACACACACACACACACACACACACACACTGTTGCGATCATGTTTGTTGTGTTTCTGTCATGGTTTCAAAAATAGACGGTCACGATATTTTTTTAAATGGTCCCAGAGAAATAGATGCCAAGATGCTAGTCAATTGTTCAATCCATTAATGAGGACAAGATTGACAACATGTTTTTTGCGTTTTTTGCTTGCTAAAAGGCGGTTTCATTGCAAAGCTTCAATTCTTTAATTCTGATTGTGGTTTATGTTGTCAGTTGTTTGTGAAATCTGTGTTTGTCTTTTCAAATTGTTGTGCAATTATTTGCCGACTTTAAACATGATATTTATTCATGAATTGTTTCATGCTTTTTAGGGTGCAAGATGCTTGTCATTTTGGTTCTTGATCGCCTTAGAGAATGAGACGGTGATGATCTTGTCAACGCTAATATGGATGGTTCTTTGTCTAAATTCACAACTTCGACTCTGTTCCTTTATTGCAATTATTGCGATCATTATGTCTTTAGCTCCCTCTCTGTCTGTGATGCAGACTTGTCTAAGGATATGGAATTGGGAAAATTTACACTTGGAAAGTGGGCAACAATGTCTCGTTATTGTAGAAGGGGGTTTTGCAATGAATTTCTTTATGCTTGCATTATGTTTCTCATCTGTGTATGCATTTAATATGTTGTCATAGTGGTTCTTATTTGGATCTCAGGGATGCGAGTGTGTTCCATCGAGTAACAAGTACAAGATTGGCAGCATGGCTTGGTGCTTACTAAAAGGGGGTCTCGTTGCAGTGTTTTGATTCTTTGATTCTGTTGGTGGTTATTTCAGATGTTTGTGAAATCTATCTTTTTTTTGCTTTTTTCATTGTTCCAGATAGACCTGCAAGATCCTTGTCATTTTGGTTCTTGATAGCTTCAGAGAATGAGATGGCGATGATCTATCAAACGCTAATATCGAGGGTTCTTTGTCTAGATTCACAACTTCAACTTACTATTCCTGTACTGCCATTATTGCGATCATTATGTATTTAGGTCCTCTTTGTCTATGATGCAGACTTGTCTAGGAATATGGAATTGGGAAGATTTGCACCTGGAAAGTAGGCAACAATTTCTCATTATTTTAGAAGGGGTTTACAATGAATTTCTTTATGCTTGTGTTATGTTGCTCATCTGGTGTATGCATTTAATATGTTGTCATAGTGGTTCTTATTTGGATCTCAAGGACGCAAGTGTGTTCCATCGAGTAACGAGTACAAGATTGGCAGCACGGCTTGGTGCTTGCTAAGAGGGGGTCTCGTTGCAGTGTTTTGATTCTTTGATTCTGTTGGTGGTTATTTCAGATGTTTGTGAAATCTATTTATATTTTTTTGCTTCTTTCATTGTTCCAGATAGATAGACCTGCAAGCTCCTTGTCATTTTGGTTCTTGATTGCTTCGGAGAATGAGATGACGATGATCAATCAAAAGCTAATATCGAGGGTTCTTTGTCTAGATTCACAACTTCAACTTACTATTCCTGTACTGCCATTATTGCGATCATTATGTATTTAGGTCCTCTCTGTCTATGATGCAGACTTGTCTAGGAATATGGAATTGGGAAGATTTGCACTTGGAAAGTAGGCAAAAATGTCTCATTATTTTAAAAGGGGGTTTTGCAATGAATTTCTTTATGCTTGTGTTATGTTGCTCATCTAGTGTATGCATTTAATATGTTGTCATAGTGGTTCTTATTTGGATCTCAGGAATGCGAGTGTGTTCCATCGAGTAACAAGTATAAGATTGGCAGCATGGCTTGGTGCTTGCTATAAGGGGGTCTCGTTGCAGTTTTTTGCTTCTTTGATTCTGTTGGTGGTTATTTTAGATGTTTGTGAAATCTATTCATCTTTTTTGCTTTTCCAGATGGATAGACCTGCAAGGTCCTTGTCATTTTGGTTCTTGATTGCTTCGGAGAATGAGATGGCAATGATCTATCGAATGATAACATCGAAGGTTCTTTGTCTAGATTCACAACTTCAACTCTCTGTTCCTTTACTGCAATTATTGCGATCATTATCTATTTAGGTCACCTTTGTCTGTGATGCAGACGTGTCTAGGAGTATGGAATTGGGAAGATTTGCATTCGGAAAGTAGGCGACAATTTGTTTCATTATTGGAGACGGGGGTTTTCCAAAGAACTTTCTTTATGCATTTGTTATGTTGCTCATCTGGTGTATGCATCCAATATGTTGTCATAGTGGTTCTTATTTGGATCTCAGGGATGCAAGTGTTCCATTGAGTAATGAGTACAAGATTGGCAGCATGGCTTGGTGCTTGTTAAAAGGGGGTCTCGTTGCAGTGTTTTGATTCTTTGATTCTGTTGGTGGTTATTTTAAATGTTTGTGAAATCTATTTATCTTTTTTTTTTTTTTTTTTTTTTTGCTCCGTTCATTCTTCCAGATAGATGGACCTGCAAGATCCTTGTCATTTTGGTTCTTGATAGCTTCGTAGAATGAGATGGCGATGATCTATCAAACGCTAATAGCGAGGGTTCTTTGTCTAGATTCACAACTTCAACTTACTGTTCCTTTACTACCATTATTGCGATCCTTATGCATTTAGGTCCTCTCTGTCTATGATGCAGACTTGTCTAGGAATATGGAATCAGGAAGATTTGCACCTGGAAAGTAGGCAACAATTTCTCATTATTTTAGAAGGGGGTTTTGTAATGAATTTCTTTATGCTTGTGTTATGTTTTTCATCTGTGTATGCATTTAATATGTTGTCATAATGGTTCTTATTTGGATCTCAGGGATCCAAGTGTGTTCCATCGAGTAACGAGTACAAGATTGGCAGCATGGCTTGGTGCTTGCTATAAGGGGGTCTTGTTGCAGTGTTTTGATTTTGTTGGTGGTTATTTCAAATGTTTGTGAAATCTATTTATCTTTTTTGCTTCTTTCATGGTTCCAGATGATAGACGTGCAAGGTCCTTGTCATTTTGGTTCTTGATCGCTTCGGAGAATGAGATGGCAATGTTCTATCGATTGCTAATATCGAGGGTTCTTTGTCCAGATTCACAACTTCAACTCTCTGTTCCTTTACTGCAATTATTGTGATCATTATCTATCCCGATCACCTCTGTCTGTGATGCAGACTTGTCTAGGAATATGGAATTGGGAAGATTTGCAGTTGCAAAGTAGGCAGCAATTTGTCTCATTATTGGAGAAGGGGGTTTTCCAAAGAATGTTCTTTCTTTGTGCATGTGTTATGTTTTGCTCATCTGGTGTATGCATCCAATATGTTGTCATAATGGTTCTTATTTGGATCTCAGGGATGCAAGTGTTCCATTGAGTAATGAGTACAATATTGGCAGCATGGCCTGGCCCTTGCTATAAGGGCGTCTTGTTGCAATGTTTTGATTCTTTGATTTTGTTGGTGGTTATTTCAGAAGTTTGTGAAATCTATTTACCTCTGTTGCTTCTTTCGATAGATGGACCTGCAAGATCCTTGTCATTTTGGTTCTTGATCGCTTCGGAGAATGAGATGGCGATGATCTATAAAACGCTAATATCGAGGGTTCTTTGTCTAGATTCAGAACTTAAACTCTCCGTTCCTTTACTGCAATTATTGCGATCATTATGTATTTAGGTCCTCTCTCTGTGTGATGCAGACGTGTCTAGGAATATGGAATTGGGAAGATACGCACTGGGAAAGTCGGCGGCAATTTGTCTAATTATTGGATACGCAATTTGTCTCATTATTGGAGATGGGGTTTTTGCAATGAACGTTCTTTCTTTATGCTTGTGTTATGTTGCTCATCTGGTGTATGCATTTAATCATAATGGTTCTTATTTGGATCTCAGGGATGCGAGTGTGTTCCATCGACTAATGAGAACAAGATTGGCAGCATTGGCTTGCTGCTTGCTACAAGGGGGTCTCGTTACAGTGCTTCGATTCTTTGATTCAGTTGGTGGTTATTTCAGATGTTTGTGAAATCTATTTTGTGTTTGGCTTTTCAGGTTGGCGATGGATTATTGCCGACTTCAAAAGCTTCGTCCCAGCAAATAGACGATGCCAAGTCCCAAACAATGTAGGGCTGGTACGTGTTAGGGAAGAGAACATGGAGCGGTTGAGGATCTAGAATGTGGGGGATGATACTCGTTAATTATGAGCCGCACCTTTGAAACTGAACCACCATTAGCATGAAGGGGTGTGCCTTTGCTGGAGTTGCTCTTTGTGAACAACTCATTTATTGAGTAGTTTTGGTTCTGTCATGGTTTTAAAGTAGATACCCCTCTGGTCAGTTTTGTGCCTTTAGAGAACTAGACGGTCATATACATAGCCTCTATCTCTCCACCAAAAAAAAAAAAAAACACGAAGAAAGGAGAAAACAAAAGAGGAAAATTTGTTTTAGTTATTTTTTATTGTTGGAAAGTGTTGGACAGCCAAAATCCTCAGTCAATTTGGTCCTCAATGTCTTTGAAGAATCAAATGATCATCTTTTACTGCAACTACTGTGATCATTATGTAATCTGGATGTGTTTGTTTGGCCACTTGGCTGTGTTGCAGACTTGTTGAGTTTTTAGGAATTTGGACTTGAGAAGATTCCTGTTTGCACTCGGAAGTTGGAAGTAGGCAGCAATTGGTCTCAATATTGTAGAACAGGGTTTCTTAGAAATTTACTTCGGTTATGCTCGTGTTATGTTGTGCACATTTGATGTGGTGAGTTTTCTCAGTGGGTCTGGTCTGATTTGGATCTCGGGGCGCTATATAATTGGACTTTCTATTGATGAGCACACGACTGGCAACATGGTTTATTGCTTGTGAATGGAGGCGTGTCATTGCAGAGTTTCTTCTATTCTTCATTTGTATGGTTCGTTTATATCATCAGATTTCGTGAAATCTACGTGTATGCTTGGCTTTTCAGGTTTAGGCTTGCGATTGATTATTGCAGACCCTAAAGCTTTATCCATCTTACCTGAAAAAAAAAAAAAAGCAAAATAAAAAAAGAGAGAAAAGCTTTATCGATGAAAAGAGAGAAGAGACCCAAACTCCCGCAACATATGGTAGTTGTTGATTGCAGCAGATATTCAACTGCCGCCTTGGAGGAAGAAATATTAGTCCTATTTTAACAAGATCCGCTCGGAGCTGCTGATTGCAACAGATTCAGCCACTGCCTTGTTCTATCTAAGAAAGGGGGTTTCTTTGATGAGTTTTGCTAAATCTGGATCTTTTTTGGTAGCTCACATGTTTGGTGAATCTACGTTGACTACCTCTGTTGGTTTCTTCATTCTTCAGGGAGAGCAAGATTTGTGGGGCCTGCAATAGGAGACTGCAACCTTTCCTATGATTATAGAAGGGGTTTTTTCAACTCCTATAAGTGTTCTTTGGCTGTGCTTACTTTCTGTTGCTCGTTTCTGTATGTTTTCAGTATGTAGGAATTTCTAAGTTGCTCTGATTTGGATCTCAGGGCTGTGGAATCATCTTTATCCATCAATTAGAACTGGATTCGGCTACATGGTTTATCGCTAAGGGGGGTTTCATTGCAGAATTTCTTCTCTTTGGTTCCGTTGGTGTGTTTTGTCAAATTTTCATGAAACTACGTGCCGTGTTTGGCCTTTCAGGTTGTTGTTGGCAATGGCAGTCGATTGTCGACGACTGTAAGATGTGAAACTGTAAGTTGTGAACTTCCTAACAACATGAGGAAGCTGTTTTCTTTCTCTTTAGTGAAGAAAGATGGAATGGTTGAGGATCGAGCATGTGGGACATTATTATCTCTATATTTGATAAATTATGAGCTGACGCTGTTGAAACTCAATAATGCTTGATTTGCTTTTTGCAATCACTTTGTTCTTTCATGATTTTGGAGGGATTTTGGTCATTGTATGGTTCCATAGATATAGATGGCCAAGCTGCTTGCCAATTTTTTTTCCTTAATGCCTTCAGAGAAAGGGATGGTCATGATCTTATCGAATGATTATCTTGCTGGGTTCTTGGTCTAGATTCTCAACTTCCAATATTCGGTACTGCCATTCTTATGATCAGTATGTATTCTAGATGCTTATTTGCACCCTCTGGCTGTGATGCAGAATTGCTGAATGTTTAGGAGTTTGGAATTGAGGTGGTTTTCTGATTTTTTTTTCAGAGTTTAGAAATGAGAAGATTAGTGTTCCTACTTGGATGTTTCGGCGGTTTCGCTTGTTTTTGCTTTCTACTTGGTTTCTATTTTTGTTAAAAATTTTGAAATTTCTTTACCTTACCTGCTTTGTCTCTTAATGGTCTGGCTCTTTCTTGATAGACAAGGCCTTTGTTTTGTGAAGCTTCTGATAGTTGCTTATAGGCAATCGTTCTTTTCTTCCCCCCTCTCATTTGATTTAGTTCTCTGAATATGCTGTGGCAGATCCGATCTGAATTTCATTGATGGATTTATATTAGCCTCAACATATTCTGATGGTGGCAAAAGAGGGGTTTATTCGAGATATATAAGTACTCTCTCTCTCTCTCCTTTTTTTTTTTTTTTGCTCTAGGTAGCTAAGTTGTTTTGACATGTTAAGCCTCTCTGTCAGTTTCCTTTTCTTTAGGCAGGCAAGATTTGTGGAGGTGGTGACGGTAGGCATCAATCTGTCTTAAGGGGGTCCTAATGTAAAACTATCATGGGAAGTTGACTAGTTTGCGGAATATTGAAAGGCTACCTACCGATTTGTAGCCCCAAAGAAATTACCAAAGAATAAACTAATGTATCGACTCACCAATAGAAAGTTTCCCTATTCATGTAAGTTGCGTACCAATATCCCTTTTTATATTCAAACCATTTCCCTTGATTTATGCAAAACTAAGCTACCCAAAATTTATGGACAACTCCCATTGCCTTTGAATTGCTAGAACTAGCTTGTGTGGATTAGCAAAAGTGCAAATGCACTTGCTCTAAATAGTAGCGGTGAGGATATCTCCCACAATATTGATAAAACTCTATAAAATAGGAAATAACTCAAATTATTATCAAAATATGCTGTGTACTCTCTTGGGGCTGTGTATTGGGGCTCAATACACAGTCATATTGTTGTGTATATAGCTGAACATGTATATATCCTTACCATTGTGTATATTCTGCCATATGAGGAATATCCTACATATACCCTTACCATTGTGTTTGTGCTGCCATATAAGGAATATCCTGCATATATACCATCAACGTGATTGTTTTATTTGTGCACAGAGATAGACATGCTCTAGGGAGTAACATGAAGAAAACGTAGAATCAGTATATATAGGACTTTGGGGGAATCCATCATTAGATTCCATTGGAGCGTATATATAGGACTTTTTTGGTTCTTTCATTGTTCCAGATAGATATACCTGCAAGATGCTTGTCGTTTTGGTTCTTGATCGCCTCAGAGAATGAGACGGTGATGATTTGTCAACGCTAATATGGATGGTTCTTTGTCTAAATTCACAACTTCGACTCTGTTCCTTTACTACAATTATTGCGATCATTATGTCTTTAGCTCCTATCTGTCTGTGATGTAGAGTTGTCTAGTAATATGGAATTGGGAAGATTTTTACTTGGAAAGTAGGTAACAATTTCTCATAATTGTAGAAGGGGGTTTTGCAATGAATTTCTTTATTTTTGTGTTATGTTGCTCATCTGGTGTATTCATTTAATATGTTGTCATAGTGGTTCTTGTTTGGATCTCAGGGATGCGAGTGTGTTCCATCGAGTAACGAGTACAAGATTGGCAGCATGGCTTGGTGCTTACTATAAGGGGGTCTCGTTGCAGTGTTTTGATTCTGTTGGTGGTTATTTCAGATGTTTGTGAAATCTATTTATCTTTTTTGCTTCTTTCATCGTTCCAGATGAATAGACCGGCAAGGTCCTTGTCATTTTGGTTGTTGATTGCTTCGGAGAATGGGATGGCGATGTTCTATCGAATGCTAATATCGAGGGTTCTTTGTCCAGATTCACAACTTCAACTCTCTGTTCCTTTACTGCAATTATTGCAATCATTATCTATCCAGATCACCTCTGTCTGTGATGCAGACTTGTCTAGGAATATGGAATTGGGAAGATTTGCAGTTGGAAAGTAGGCGGCAATTTGTCTCATTATTGGAGAAGGGGGTTTTCCAAAGAATGTTCTTTCTTTATGCATGTGTTATGTTGCTCATCTGGTGTATGCATCCAATATGTTGTCATAGTGGTTCTTATTTGGATCTCAAGGATGCAAGTGTTCCATTGAGTAATGAGTACAAGATTGGCAGCATGGCTTGGCCTTTGCTATAAGGGCGTCTCGTTGCAATGTTTTGATTCTTTGATTTTGTTGGTGGTTATTTCAGAAGTTTGTGAAATCTATTTATCTATGTTGCTTCTTTCATGGTTCCAGATAGATGGACTTGCAAGATCCTTGTAATTTTGGTTCTTGATCGCTTCGGAGAATGAGATGGCGATGATCTATCGAACGATAAGATTGAGGGTTCTTTGTCTAGATTCACAACTTCCACTCTCTGTTCCTTTACTGCAATTATTGCGATCATTATGTATTTAGGTCCTCTCCGTCTGTGATGCAGATGTGTCTAGGAATATGGAATTGGGAAGATTCGCACTGGGAAAGTCGGCGGCAATTTGTCTCATTATTGGAGACGGGGTTTTTGCACTGAATGTTCTTTCTTTATGCTTGTGTTATGTTTTGCTCATCTGGTGTATGCATTTAATATGTTGTCATAATGGTTCTTATTTGGATCTCAGGGATGCGAGTGTGTTCCATCGACTAACCAGTACAAGATTGGCAGCATTGGCTTGCTGCTTGCTACAAGGGGGTCTCGTTACAGTGCTTCGATTCTTTGATTCAGTTGGTGGTTATTTCAGATGTTTGTGAAATCTATTTGTGTTTGGCTTTTCAGGTTGGCGATGGATTATTGCCGACTTCAAAAGATTCGTCCCAGCAAATAGACGATGCCAAGTCCCAAACAATGTAGGGCTGGTACGTGTTAGGGAAGAGAACATGGAGTGGTTGAGGATCTAGAATGTGGGGGATGATACTCGTTAATTATGAGCCGCTCCTTTGAAACTGAACCGCCATTAGCATGAAGGGGTGTGCCTTTGCTGGAGTTGCTCTTTGTGAACAACTCATTTATTGAGTAGTTTTGGTTCTGTCATGGTTTTTAAGTAGTTACCCATCTGGTCAGTTTTATGCCTTTAGAGAACTAGACGGTCATATCTGTAGCCTCTATCTCTCCACCAAAAAAAAAAAAATAAAATGAAAAAAGGAGAAAACAAAAGAGGAGAATTTATTTTAATTATTTTTTATTGTTGGAAAGTGTTGGACAGCCAAAATCCTCAGTCAATTTGGTCCTCAATGTCTTTGAAGAATCAATGATCATCTTTTACTGCAACTACTGTGATCATTATGTAATCTGGATGTGTTTGTTTGGCCTCTTGGCTGTGTTGCAGACTTGTTGAGTTTTTAGGAATTTGGACTTGAGAAGATTCCTGTTTGCACTCGGAAGTTGGAAGTAGGCAGCAATTGGTCTCAATATTGTAGAACAGGGTTTCTTAGAAATTTACTTCGGTTATGCTCGTGTTATGTTGTGCACATTTGATGTGGTGAGTTTTCTCAGTGGGTCTGGTCTGATTTGGATCTCGGGGCGCTATATAATTGGACTATCTATTGATGAGCACACGACTGGCAACATGGTTTATTGCTTGTGAATGGGGGCGTGTCATTGCAGAGTTTCTTCTATTCTTCATTTGTATGGTTCGTTTATATCATCAGATTTCGTGAAATCTACGTGTATGCTTGGCTTTTCAGGTTTAGGCTTGCGATTGATTATTGCAGACCCTAAAGCTTCATCCATCTTACCTGAAAAAAAAAAAAAAGCAAAAGAAAAAAATAGAGAAAAAAGCTTTATCGATGAAAAGAGAGAAGAGACCCAACTCCCACAACATATGGTAGTTGTTGATTGCAGCAGATATTCAACTGCCGCCTTGGAGGAAGAAATATTAGTCCTTTTTTAACAAGATCCGCTCGGAGCTGTTGATTGCAACAGATTCAGCCACTGCCTTGTTTTATCTAAGAAAGGGGGTTTCTTTGATGAGTTTTGCTAAATCTGGATCTCTTTTGGTAGCTCACATGTTTGGTGAATCTACGTTGAGTACCTCCGTTGGTTTCTTCATTCTTCAGGGAGAGCAAGATTTGTGGGGCCTGCAATAGGAAACTGCAACCTTTCCTATGATTGTAGAAGGTTGAGTGTTCTTTGGCTGTGCTTATTTTCTGTTGCTCGTTTCTGTATGTATTCAGCATGTAGGAATTTCTAAGTTGCTCTGATTTGGATCTCAGGGCTATGGAATCGTCTTTATCCATCAATTAGAACTGGATTTGGCAACATGGTTTATTGCTAAGGGGGGTTTCATTGCAGAATTTCTTCTCTTTGGTTCCGTTGGTGTGTTTTCTCAAATTTTCGTGAAACTACATGCCGTGTTTGGCCTTTCAGGTTTCTGTTGGCAATGGCAATGGATTGTCGATGACTGTAAGATGCGAAACTGTAAGTTGTGAACTTCCAAACAACATGAGGAAGCTGTTTCATTTCTCTTTAGGGAAGAAAGATGGAATGGTCGAGGATCGAGCATATGGGACATGATTATTTCTATATTTGATAAATTATGAGCTGACGCTGTTGAAACTCAATAATGCTTGATTTGCTTTTTGCAATCACTTTGTTCTTTCATGATTTAGTAGGCATTTTGGTCATTGTATGGTTCCATAGAAATAGATGGCTCAGCTGCTTGCCAAATTTTTTTTTTTTTTTCCCTTAATGGCTTCAGAGAAATGGATGGTCATGATCTTATCAAATGATTATCTTACTGGGTTCTTGGTCTAGATTCTCAACTTCCAATATTCGTTACTGCCATTCTTATGATCGGTATGTATTCTAGATGCTTATTTGCACCCTCTGGCTGTGATGCAGACTTGCTGAATGTTTAGGAGTTTGGAATTGAGGTGGTTTTCTGATTTTTTTCAGAGTTTAGAAATGAGAAGATTAGTGTTCCTACTTGGATGTTTCGGCGGTTTCGCTTGTTTTACTTTCTACTTGGTTTCTATTTTTGTTAAAATTTTTGGAAATTCATTACCTTACCTGCTTTGCCTTGTAATGGTCTGGCTCTTTTGTGATAGACAAGTCCTTTGTTTTGTGAAGCTTCTGATAGTTGCTTATCGGCAATCGTTCTTTTCTTCCCTCCTCTCGTTTGATTTAGTTCTCTGAATATGCTGTGGCAGATCCGATCTGAATTTCATTGATCAGTTTATATTAGCCTCAACATATTCTGATGGTGGCAAAAGGGGTTTATTTGAGATATATAACTACTCTTTTTTTTCTTTTCTTTTTTTGTTTTTGTTTTTGTTTTTGTTTTTTTTTTTTTTTTTTTTTTTTTGGCTTTAGGTAGCTAAGTTGTTTTGACATGTTAAGCCTCTCTGTCAGTTTCCTTTTCTTTAGGCAGGCAAGATTTGCAGAGGTGGTGATGGTAGGCATCAATCTGTCTTAAGGGGGTCGTAATGTAAAAATATCATGGGAAGTTGACTAGTTTGCAGAAAATTGAAAGGCTACCTACCGATTTGTAGTCCCAAAGAAATTACCAAAGAATAAACTGATGTATCGACTCACCAATAGAATGTTTCTCTATTCATGTAAGTTGTGTACAAATATCCCTTTTTATATTCAAACCATTCCCTTGATTTGTGCAAAACTAGGCTACCCAAAATTTATGGACTACTCCCATTGCCTTTAATCTGCTAGAACTAGCATGTGTGGATTAGCAAAAGTGCAAATGCACTTGCCCTAAATAGTAGCTGTGAGGATATCTCCCACAATTTTGATAAAACTCTATAAAATAGGAAACAACTCAAAATATGCTGTGTACTCTCTTGGGGCTGTGTATTGGGGCTCAATACACAGTTATATTGTTGTGTATATAGCTGAACATGTATATATCCTTACCATTGTGTATATTCTGCCATATGAGGAATATCCTGCATATACCCTTACCATTGTGTTTATGCTGCCATATAAGGAATATCCTGCATATATACTATCAACATGATTGTTTTATTTGTACACAGAGATAGACATGCTCTAGGGAGTAACATGAAGAAACTGTAGAATCAGTATATATAGGACTTCGGTGGTTTGATCCATCATTAGATTCCATTGGGAGGGTTTACATTGTTGGAGTTGCCCTTTGTGATTAGCTGATAAAGTGACTAGTTTTCGTTCTTTCATGTTTCCAATACATACGCTGTTTTACCTGACATGGTTTACGGTGTCTATAACAGGGATGTATGTTGTATATTCCTTTCTTTGGGTTGTAGCTTTTGCCCCATCTTGGCTTTTTTTTTTTTTTGCAATAAAATTACCATTACCTTTCATGCACATATAATGTGTATATATAAATATGTGTATACGTGTGTGTAATATTCCTCTCTTTGGGTTGCAGTTTTGCGCACCATCTAGCGTGGCCGTAGCGCTACGCAGCGTCCCAAATAATGTCGTACGCTACAGCTACGTAGCGCGTAGCGTCTGTAGTGTAAGCTGCAATGTATTTTTTTTTTACTTTTTTTACTTTTTTTTTTTTTTTTTTTTTTTTTTTTTTTTTTTTTTTCCACGTTTTCTTTGTTTCTAATGTTGAGGAATATGACACTTGTATTGTACTTGATACTTTTAACCTATGAGATTTTTATTTCTTTTCATAATTGTTACTTGTGGTTTCAATTAGACATTATTAATTAAAGTGGTTTGATTTGAAAGTTGTTGATGTGATAATTATTTGATTTGGCTTTTGATAAATGATAACTAATAACTTTTTGAACATGCTTATAATTGATAAAATGAATAATCTTTTAAGCATTTTTATAATTTTTTTTTTCACTATTTATTATATTTATCCTAATTTTAGATTAAAAAATAGAAGTATCGTGTAGCTTACGCAACATGCTACCCCTATTTAAAATACTGGTGTATATATATGTGTGTAGCTTACACTACACACTACTGCTATTTAAAACACTGGTGTGTGTGTGTGTGCGCGCATGCGCGCGCGCACATGTACACCATTGTGATCTCTCTCTCTCTCTCACACACACACACACCCTGTTGCGATCATGTTTGTTGTGTTTCTGTCATGGTTTCAAAAATAGACGGTCATGATAATTTTCTTTTTAATGGTCCCAGAGAAATAGATGCCAAGATCCTGGTCAATTGTTCGATCCATTAATGAGGACAAGATTGACAGCATGTTTTTCTACTTGCTAAAAGGGGATTTCATTGCGGAGTTCAATTCTTTATTTCTTATTGTGTTTTATGTTGTCAGTTGTTTGTGAAATCTGTGTGTTTGTCTTTTCAGATTGGTGTGCAATTATTTGCCGACTTTAAAGCTTTATCCCAGTAAACAGAAGATGCCAACTCCCAAATCAGCATAGGGTTGTCATAGAACATGGAATGGTTGAGGATCGAGCATGTGGGACATGATATTTATTCATGAATTGTTTCATACTTTTTAGGGAACTGAATTGTTTCATGCTTTTAGGGGACTATATGGTCATGATCTATCTTTTTTGGTTCTTTCATGGTTCCAGATAGATATACCTGCAAGATGCTTGTGGTTTTGGTTCTTGATCGCCTCAGAGAATGAGATGGTGATGATCTGTCAACGCTAATATGGATGGTTCTTTGTCTAAATTCACAACTTTGATTCTGTTCCTTTACTACAATTATTGTGATCATTATGTCTTTAGCTCCTCTCTGTCTGTGATCCAGACTTGTTTAGGAATATGGAATTGGGAAGATTTGCACTTGGAAAGTAGGTAACAATTTCTCATAATTGTAAGGGGGTTTTGCAATGAATTTCTTTATGCTTGTGTTATGTTGCTCATCTGGTGTATTCATTTAATATGTTGTCATAGTGGTTCTTATTTTGGATCTTAGGGATGCGAGTGTGTTCCATCGAATAACGAGTACAAGATTGGCAGCATGGCTTGGTGCTTGCTATAAGGGGGTCTTGTTGCGGTGTTTTGATTCTTTGATCCTGTTGGTTGTTATTTTAGATGTTTGTGAAATCTATTTATCTTTGTTGCTTCTTTCATGGTTCCAGATAGATGGACCTGCAAGATCCTTGTCGTTTTGGTTCTTGATCGCTTCGGAGAATGAAACGCTAATATCGAGGGTTCTTTGTCTAGATTCACAACTTCAACTCTCTGTTCCTTTACTGCACAATTATTGTGATCATTATGTATTTAGGTCCTCTCCGTCTGTGATGCAGACATGTCTAGGAATATGGAATTGGGAAGATTTGCACTGGGAAAGTTGGCAGCACCTTGTCTCATTATTGGAGAAGGGGTTTTTGCAATGAACGTTCTTTCTTTATGCTTGTGTTATGTTGCTCATCTGGTGTATGCATTTAATATGTTGTCATAATGGTTCTTATTTGGATCTCAGGGATGCGAGTGTGTTCCATCGACTAATGAGTACAAGATTGGCAGCATTGGCTTGCTGCTTGCTACAAGGGGGTCTCGTTACAGTGCTTCAATTCTTTGATTCAGTTGGTGGTTATTTCAGATGTTTGTGAAATCTATTTGTGTTTGGCTTTTCAGGTTGGCGATGGATTATTGCCAACTTCAAAAGCTTCATCCCATCAAATAGACGATGCCAACACCCAAACAGTGTAGGGCTGGTACGTGTTATGGGAGAGAACATGGAGCGGTTGAGGATCTAGAATGTGGGGGATGGCACTCGTTAATTATGAGCCGCACCTTTGAAACTGAACTGCCATTAGCATGAAGGGGTGTGCCTTTGCTGGAGTTGCTCTTTGTGAACAACTCATTTATTGAGTAGTTTTGGTTCTTTCTTGGTTTTAAAGTTAATATCCCCCACTCTGGTCACTTTTGTGACTTTAGAGTGCCTTTAGAGTGCCTTTACAGAACTAGATGGTCATATCCATAGCCTCTCTCTCTCCACAAAAAAAAAAAAAAAAAAAAAAATTCAAAAGAGGAGAAAACAAAGGAGGAGAAATATTTTTTTTCTTTTTTATTGGACAGCCAAAATCCTCGGTCAATTTGGTCGTCAATGTCTTTAAAGAATCAAATGATCATCTTTTTCTGCAACTACTGTGATCATTATGTAATCTGGATGTGTTTGTTTGGGTCCATCTTGGCTGTGTTGCAGACTTGTTGAGTTTTTAGGAATTTGGACTTAAGAAGTTTCCTGTTTGCACTCGGAAGTTGGAAGTAGGCGGCAATTGGTCTCGATATTGTAAACAGGGTTTCTTAGGAATTTATTTCGGTTATGCTCGTGTTATGTTGTGTACATTTGATATGCTGAGTTTTCTCAGTGGGGCGGGTCTGATTTGGATCTCAGGGCGCTCTATAGTTGGACTATCTATTGATGAGCACACTACTGGCAACATGGTTTATTGCTTGCGAAAGGTGGTGTCTCATTGCAGAGTTTCTTCTATTCTTCAGTTCTATGGTTTGTTTATATTGTCAGATTTTGTGAAATCTACGTGTATGCTTGGCTTTTCAGGTTTGGGCTTGCGATTGATTATTGCAGACCCTAAAGCTTTATCCATCTTACCTGTAAAGAAAGGAAAATAAAAAGACAAAAAAGCTTTATCGATGAAAAGAGAGAGAAGGTGCTCAACTCCCAGAACATATGGTAGTTGTTGATTGCATCAGATATTCAACTGCTGGCCTTGGAGGAAGAAATATTAGTCCGTTTTAACAAGATCCGCTCGGAGCTGTTGATTGCAACAGATTCAACCACTACCTTGTTTGATCTAATAAGGGGGTTTCTTTGATGAGTTTTGCTAAATCTGGATTTCTCTTTTGGTAGCTCACATGTTTGGTGAATCTATGTTGAGTACCTCTGTTGGTTTCTTCATTCTTCAGGGAGAGCAAGATTTGTGGGGCCTGCATTAGGAGACTGCAACCTTTCCTATGATTGTAGAAGGGGTTTTTTCTACTCCTATAAATGTTCTTTGGCCGTGCTTATTTTGTGTTGCTCGTTTCTGTATGCATTCAATATGTAGGAATTTATAAGTTGTTCTGATTTGCATCTCAGGGCTGTGGAATCGTCTTTATCCATCAATTAATATCGGATTTGCAGCATGGTTTATCGATAATTGGGGTTTTGATTGCGGAATTTCTCCCCTGTGCTTACGTTTCTTTTGTCAATTTTTTGTGAAATTACGTGCCATGTTTGGTCCTTCAGGTTGTCATTGGCAATAGCAATGGATTATCGATGACAGTAAGATGCGAACTGTAAGTTGTGAACTTCTAAACAACATAAAGAAGCCGTGGAATAGTTGAGGATCCAGTGTGTGGGACATGATGATATCTATATATTGATGAATTATGAGCTGCTGGCTTAGAAACTCAATTATGCTAGATATGCCTTTTGCAATTAGTTTGTTCTTTCGTGGTTCAAGGGGTAAAGATTAGAACAAGATGGTCACAATTTATATTCTTTGGTTGTTTTATGGTTCCAGAGAAATAGATGGCCAAGATGCTTGTCAAAATTTTCCTTATCAAGGATAAGTCTTCCGGGTTCTTCGTCTAGATTCTCCACTTCCAATATCCAGTGTCCTAACCTTGGATAATCTGCAAAAGAGGGTATGTGTCTTCCCAACATCCGTCTCCTTTGCATGCAGGGCACTGAATCCGTAGACCATCTCTTGCATTGCCCATATACTAGCCAGATTTGATTCCAGATTTTGAGATCTTTTGAGTGCAATGGTGCTGCCCTTAATCAGTGCTGCAACTATTATGGGCGTGGCTCGAAGTGCATCTTACCAAAGGTCAAGCTGTCCATGTGGAGGTTATGCCTGCTTGCTCGTCTGTGGAATATTTGGGGAGAACATGATGCTTTGTGTTTCGACAACGCCCACAATTTGGAAGCTATGCCTACTTGGTAGTCTGTGGAATGTTCGAGAACATAACACTTGGTGTTTTGACAATGCCCCCAGAGAAATAGATGGCCAAGATGCTTGTCAAAATTTTCCTTAACGGCTTCAGAGAAACAGATGGTCATGGTCTTTATCAATGATAAATCTTCTGGGTTCTTGGTCTAGATTCTCCACTTCCAATATCCAGTGAGAGGTATGTCTTCCGAATCCTAACCTTGGATAATCTGCAAATGAGGGGTATGCGTCTTCCCAACATCCGTCTCCTTTGCATGCAGGGCACCGAATCTGTAGTCCATATCTTGCATTGCCCATATACTAGCCAGATTTGGTTCCAGATTTTGAGATCTTTTAAGTGCAACGGTGCTGCCCTTAGTGCTGCAACTATTATGGGCGTGGCTGGGAGTGCATCTTACCAAAGGTCAAGCTGTCCATCTGGAGGTTATGCCTGCTTGCTAGTCTGTGGAATATTTGGGGAGAACATGATGCTTGGTGTTTCGACAGTGCAATGGTGCTGCCCTTAGTCAGTGCTGCAACTATTATGGGCGTGGCTGGGAGTGCATCTTACCAAAGGTCAAGCTGTCCATGTGGAGGTTATGCCTGCTTGCTAGTCTGTGGAATATTTGGGGAGAACATGATGCTTGGTGTTTTGACAACGCACACAATTTGGAGGCTATGCCTGCTTGGTAGTCTGTGGAATGTTCGTGAACATAACGCTTGGTGTTTTGACAATGCCCACAACTTGGAGGTTATGCCTGCTTGCTAGTCTGTGGAATATTTGGGGAGAACAATGCCCACAATTTGAAGGTGATGCCTGCTTGCTAGTCTGTGGAATATTTGGGGAAATGTAATTCATGGTGTTTCGACGATGCCCACAATTCATGGGATGAGATGCCTTTTGAGTGGGCCGCGGTTCTTCTGAACATTGACTTGAATGTATCTCGCTCTATTCTGTTAAATTAATATCCTGTATTTTGTTTTTTGGCTGGCTTATGCTGGTCTGATTTTGTAATAAAATTACATTCATAGCTCTTCTAAAAAAGAAGTCTCACACTGCTATTCTTATGATTAGTATGTATTCTAGATGTTTTTTTTACATCCTCTGGCTTGTGATGGAGACTTGCTGATGTTTAGGAGTTTGGAATCGAGTTGTTCTTCTGAATTTTTTAAAGAGTTTGGAAATTAGAAGATTCTTGTTTCCACTTGGATGTTTCGATTGTTTTTTTTTTTTAAACTTTCTACTTGGTCTCTATTTTTGTTCAGTTTTTTGGACTTTCTTTACCTTACCTGCTTTGTGTTGTATTGGTCTGGCTCATTTGTGATAGACAAGGCCTTTGATTTCTGAAGATCCTGATAAATTTTTTTTTACAGGTAATCGTACTTTTTTCCCTCTCTCGTTTGATTTGGTTTTCTGTATGCTGTGGCAGATTATTGATATGAATTTCAATTATGGAATTAGCCTTTTGAACATGTCTGATAAATGGCAAAAGAGGGGTTTCTTTAAGATCTGTTAACTTTATTTTTATTTTTATTTTTTGAATTTTTTCTTTTGGTAGCTAAGTTGTATTGGCATGTTGAGTCTCTCTGTTAGTTCCCTTTTCTTTAGGCAGGCAAGATTTGTGAAGCTGGTGATGGTGGGCATCATTGTCTTAAGGGGGTTCCCTAGAAATTTGCTTCCATTGTGCGTTTTGGCTTCGGCTTGACTGTATTCATTTAGCATGCTTCTCACTCAGTGGGTCCTAATGTAAAACTAGGACAGGAAGATGACTAGTTTGCAGAAAATCGAAAGCCTACCTTACCAATCTGTAGACCCAAAGAAATCACCAAAGAATAAAGAGATGTATCAACTCACCAATTGAAAGTTTCCCTATACTTACGAGTTGTGTGATAATATCCCTTTTTATATTCAATCCATTAAGCTTGATTTATGGAAAATAGGCTACCCAAATTAATGGACAAATTCCCAATGCCTTTGGACTGCTAGAACTAGCACTTGTGGATGGGGAAACGGACGAATGCACTGCCCTAGCTGGTAGTGGTTGATGATATCTCCCACACTATGGGTAAAGTCCTATAAAATAGGAAATAACTTGAAATAATCTTTCATTGTTTGAGTTGCTCTGCTTGATTAGCTTATAAGGTGACTGGTTTTGGTTCTTTCATGTTTCCAATTTATAGACCGATGTAGTTGACTTGGTGGAGCGGGTCTCTAGCTGGCAAAGTTTTATGTAGTGGAATGAGCCAACTGTATATTCCTTTCTTTGTGCTGTAGCTTTTGCACCATCTTGGCCCCTTTTTTAAGTAAAATTACCATCACCTTTCATACGTGTACACATACACATACACATGCATGCGTATATGTATATGTATATGGAGGGTTTCAAAGGAGTGGTGCTATGAATTGCTTCATGCTTTTTAGGGAACTAGATGGTCATGATCTATCTTTTTTGGTTCTTTTACGGTTCCAGATAATTAAACCTCCATGATCCTTGTCAATTTGGTGCTTGATCACTTCAAAGAATGAGATGGCAATGATCTATCAAATGCTAATATGGAGGGTTCTCTATCTCAGTGTTGTAGAAGTAGAAGACAGTTTTCTGATGAATGTACTTTCGTTATGCTTGTGTTATGTTGCTCATTTGTAGCATGCATTCAATGTGTTGTCTTAATGTTCTTATAAATATGCTTCAGTTATGCTTGTGTTATGTTGCTTGTTTGTCTTCTACATATGATTTGTTGGTTTTTCTATGTTTTGAATCTCAGGGCTCCAAAATTATGTATTCTGGATGTTTATTTGTGTCCTTTCTGGCTGTGGTGCAGACTTGTTGAGTTTCTATGGATTTGGAATTGAGAAGATATTGACCGTTTATGAGTTTTAATTGAGACAATTGGTGTTTGCACTTGGAAATGCCTGTTTATGTATTAATTTTAATTTTAATTAAGTTGAGTTTTGGAGACACTTCTTTTGGATAATGAAATTGAGTTTCTTCACAGTGCAGGATCAGGGCATGGTTCCTTTTTCCTATGCATTTTGTAAGGTCCCCAGTTTTGGTTCTATGCGTTGCCTTTTTTCTTTTGCGCAGAGAGAGAGATCCAATACACGTCCAATACATAATGGACTGATCGAAGAGGCATGTGCATGGGTGATGGGCTAGAGAGAGAGAGAGAGAGAGAGAGAGAGAGGGAGAGATCCAATACACGTTTAATACATAATGGATTGATCGAAGAGGCATGTGCATGGGTGATGGGCCCGACTGATCGAAGAGGCATGTTCATGGGTGATGGGCCCCTAATGGTAGCTGGTTAGAGACACGTCCTACAATATTATAGGTAAGATCATAACCCAAATGGTCTCAAATTACTGTGGATACTGTTGGGGCTTGTATACACAACTCTATGGGCCTGTAGCTGATTAGAGATATCTCCTAGGTAAGATCTGTATGAAAGATTGTTGTCCATGTTAAGATAACAATAATATTGCAACATGATTGATATTATTGTCGATAATTTGAACATTGTATATAACCATGTGCCCTTAAAAAATTTGAAATGGATTATATATATATATATATATATATATATATATATATATATATATATATATATATGCAATATTGATGCATTTGTGTTGTTATCGCTGATATATTGACAATACAAGCGACACCTGAAATTTACACGGTTGAAAATATTAGTGATACATTAGCGATATGATGCATGGACAATACTTGACAACATGGCTATTGCTTTGCTAAAAGATTACTGAGTTTTTATTCTTTGTCGGTGGTTCATGTTGTCAGGTTTTTGTGAAACGTATGGATGTGTTTGGCTTTTTAAGGTTGGTGTCAAATCATTGTCAACTCATTAGGCTGAACTGGATGGAAGTAATGGTTGACGATCCAACATGTGAGTTATGATCAGGGCTGTCAATGTGTTCTTATAATGACTGTACCTGGGCTAAATGGGTTCTGTGCCCATTATGTTTAGGCCCACCAATGGATGAATTAGATTGCGCAAATGCATGTGACTTTGACACATGCAAGGTGTGAGCTTTTTTCACTGGCTTTGAAACTGAATCTCTTGTCAATGGTTTGTTTTGTTCTTTCAAGGTTCCAAAGGAATATGCTGCTGTGATTTCTTTCATGCTTGAGAACAAGGTGTATGTGGTCTATGTTTTTTGGAGGGCCATCGGATGCTTGCCAATCCATGTGCCCATTGACCGGTTCACTCGTCATTTTCGACTGCTGTGAATTTGATCTTGGTCTTGATTGATCTAAAAATGGAGTTTTTATGGAATGTCGAATAATTTCGGATTTTACTATCGGAAACTTTTTTGTGGTGCGTAGGCTGTCTTTTTCTCTTGGTGCCTTTGTTCTTTAGGAAAGGTAGAGTGGGCAGGAGAAGGGAAACAACCGGTGTTATTATTGTAGAAGGGCAAGATTTCCAAACTACTGAAAGATGTCAACTTCCAAATAACTAGAAATAGACATGATTTAGTAAAACGTAATGGTAGACGGGCCAGGAATGTGTGGGACATGAGATAAGGATTCCCTGTGCTGGAGATGCTTTTTTGTGAGTTACTCAACACAATTAGTTCCGCTTCTTTCATGGTTTAAAAAAAAAAATGCTGCCATTATCATGTCTACTTTCTTGCTTCAATGGGAAATTGACGATCAAGATTTTTTATTTTTTATTTCTCCAGTAGTGCTTTTAGAGAATCTCCATGTTTGATGTTTTTAGAGAATTAGATGATCATGATATATTAAAGCTAGTTGGCGGGTTATTGGTCTAGATTCTTACATTACTCTCATCCATTTGTTGCAACTATTGGTACTGTGCATAGTAGGATGTTTATTTTATCTTTGGCGGTTGCATATTTTTTGCTTTGATCAAAATTGAGAAGATCAGTGTATGCTCCCGAGTATCGTCTTTTTTTTTTTTTTTGCTCTGTCATCTTGTCCTTGTCTTTCTTTATAATTTTAGTTCAGTTTCGTGGTATAACTTTTTCATATGACAATATTGATTTTCATATGAGTTTCTTGATTTCATCATATCTGTACAGCAAGATATGATTTTTTTTTTTTTTAAATATTTTATATGAGTTTCTTGATAGAATCGAGGAACCTTCAATGACATCGAAGGGCCTCCTAGATCCCATCGAAGACCACTCGATTAGATCAAAGAAAGAGCCCAACAACCATATGGAGATCTATCTGGATTTTCTCGATGAGATGAACACAAGCTTCGATCCCATCGAAGCTCCTTATATCATATCGAATGGCCTTTCTATCCCATCAAAAGAGTCGTTAACTAGTCATTTTATAGTCGTTGTAGATTGATTTATTATAAAAGGCATTTGGTTCTTGGGTATTTTGATGGGTTTTAGTGCAATAGAGGCTTAGATGATTACATGATCATATCCCTCACTTAAGCCTCTTAGTCTATGAGATCTAAGTTATATTTCTTGTGATTTATCACTTGAAAGAGGATTCCATCCTCGATGATGAAGATGAATTTGTTTTCCACCGTATTTTAAAAATTAGACTTGAACCAATCGTTGAATCTTTGTCTAAACTCTCTAGAATACCCATCTTGGTGAATCCCCTGGGTCGATGCCCGAGCGGTTAATGGGGATGAACTATAAATTCGTTGGCAATATGTCTACGCCGGGGGCCTAGCCTACATTTCGATCACTTCCCACCGTGTTGCGGTTTGACCAAGAATCTTGCGACTATGGATATCATTGCCATAGGGCCTTAGGCATTATAACTTCTCATTAGTTTTATGAGATTCTACCTAACCTCCCATCACCTTGGTCATCGCATCGAAGCATCACATGCAATGTATATGATCTTGGAGCTGAAGCATTGGCAATGCATCGCCATTATGATCGGGGGAGCAATTGAGGAGCAGATTCAAGCATGCGAGAGCTTTAAAGAAGTGACTCAAGAACGACACATCAATGATGCTTAATTCGACAAGTGTCATTGAGTGAGTCCATACTCTCTTTCCTTTTATAGGATTAAGGGTAAGAGTTCTTATGTAAGACTAGATTCATCGGACTCAGGTCTGTACATGTTAGTCTCCGTGAAATCTTCCAGTGAGAGTAAATGTAGGTCCTTGGACTAGGATCGAGCTTGTTGGTTAGTCAATAGAAAACCAACTCGTCTCTTGTGGGAGCCTCCATCGGGAGTGGTACGTCAATAGATTCTTTTATGCGACCGAGGTTCATGGCGATCCTATAGAAAACCACAGTCTCTTGCGGGAGCCGGTCATTGTGTAGGATTGTAAATGTTAGAGGTGAACTTGATTTAAAATCTCTGATAGTGAAATCCGATACACTTATGGGTTGAGTGCGTCCGCCGGGAGTGGAGTAGGAAAATCGAATTACTATACATGTGTTTGCGATTGTCTTTAAGCACTTGATTAATTATGTTTATGCGATGAATGTTTAATTATATGTATATATGATTAGATGAATGCTAGGAGTTGATATGTAGCACATCCCACATACATGTACACTATCATGTTTATAGATTAGTTACGTAATTGCCACATCCTTTTTAGTCTATGTGATTGGGCCCTCTAATGGCTCGACAGTCTTATAGTTAATTGCCTTAGTTTAAATTCCATATTAGTTTTAGTAGACAATTATGTTTAAAATGCATAAATTTTATTTGGTCCTAATTACCCCTCCTCTAAGACATGGCCATCATTCCTTGGCACCATTAAGCTTCTGTGTATAGCTCGTGGGCTCACCACATGTAATTTCATGTTAAACAATTTCAAATTTTGCTTTCAGAAGCCTTTTTGTGGTGCGTATGCGTTATCTATCTCTTGGTGCCTTTGTTCTTTAGGGAAGGCAAAGATTTCTGCAACGGGCAGGAGAAGGCAAACAACTCGTGTTATTATTATAGAAGAACAGGATTTCCCAACAAGTGGAAGATGCCAACTTCCAAATAGCTAGGAATTGACATGCTTTAGTGACACATAATGGTAGACGGGCCAGGAGTGTGTGGGACATGAGATAAGGGGTCCCTGTGTTGGAGTTGCTTATTGTGAGTTACTCAATACAAAATAGTTCTGGTTCATTCATGGTTTCAAAAAATAAAATAAAAAAATACTGTGATTATCAGGTCTACTTTCTTTCTTGCTTCTTGGTGAAATCAACTCTGTAGATTTTTTTTTTTTTTCCTATTCTTTTAGCTTCCAGAGGCTAACTAATCTGTCCTTGATGTTTTTAGAGAATTAGATGGCCATATGATCTGTCAAAGCCAGTTGTTGGGTTATTGATGCAGGACATGAAATTCAAATATGATGTGCAAGAATTTAGGCTTAAGATCACATTAGTTCAGAAACAACTACACAAATTCCATATCCCACATGAAAGTCCAAACATTCAATTAAGGGGAATCTATGTGGGTCCAGGCCTACACAGGCTAGGGCTGGAACAATAAAAATTATAAGCCAAATGATACGCAAAGGGAAATAGAATTTAGCCACACATGCATAGTAATCAACACCTAATCCATGGGATTCCCCAATTTCAATTCGAGGAACCTTAGGATGAGAAAAAAAAAAAAAAGAAACAAATTATGGATAATGCAAACTAGGACTAGGGTTATGAAACTAGGTAAGAAAAATGCAAAAAAAATAAAACAAAATAAAAATAAAAATAAAAAATAAAATAAATTCTGATCCTGAAACAGATCCCGCGTGGGGGCAGCAGGGCAGGGTACCGGCGCACGTGCGCAGTAGGGGGCTTGTGTGGAGGAGGCCCGAATCCCAAGAGGGACTTCTTGGCCTTGGTCGGCCAGGGGGGTCTCCAAACCCTCCAAATTTGATGGCGATCTGATGTACGGTTGAGGCGTGGTGCACCGTCGAAGTTTCAGCTCTCCTGCAGGGCCAGATTTTAGAAACTGGCTGTAAAAAGATAAACAACTGCAAAACAAGTGGATTTGAGGCGAAAATGATCAAATGATGGATAAAATAAAATGGAGGGGCGGATTGGGATAAACGTGACTTCGCACCACGGTAGTTAGCCCTTCGAAAAGGGAGGTGATGCAGGACAATTAACCACTTGCTCTAAAAGCTCGAACTGTTAGAGTATGACGAATTAATCCCTTTATCTCATAGCCCAGGCCCCACATCTCATGGGTTTTTTAGGACCTCGGCCGAACCCCCTTCGGGGCCCCAAATCACATGGGCCGCCCACCCCGAGTGTGTCCCGCATCTCACGGGCTACCCCACTTAGGCCTGGTGTGAAATGCGCATTAATCACCCCCGGTGAGGAGTCGAACACGATATCTCCTCCGTAGGCCGCACCCACCCCGAGTGTGCCCTGCATCCCACAAGCGACCCCACTCGAGCCCGGTGTGAAAATGCTCCTGCATTAATCACCCCCAGTGAGGAGTCTCGAACACGAGACCTCCTGCTCTGATACCAATTTGATGCAGGACAATTAACCACTTGCTCTAAAAGCTCGAACTGTTAGAGTATGGCGAATTAATCCCTTTATCTCATAGCCCAGGCCCCACATCTCATGGGTTTTTAGGACCTCGGCCGAACCCCCTTCGTGGGCCCCAAATCACATGGGCCGCCCACCCCAAGTGTGTCCCGCATCTCACGGGCTACCCCACTTGGGCCTGGTGTGAAATGCGCATTAATCACCCCCGGTGAGGAGTCTCGAACACGATATCTCCTCCGTAGGCTGCACCCACCCCGAGTGTGCCCCTGCATCCCACAAGCGACCCCACTCGAGCCCGGTGTGAAAATGCTCCTGCATTAGGAGGGCTTTGCACCCACTTGAATTTAGCCATTCGAAAAGGGAGGACTTCGCACCCACTTAAATTTTTCCACAACTCAGAAACTCAGAGAGTAAAAAAAAACTTCCAGGAATTTTTATTAAACTTGAATGAATCAAAAGAATTACAAGGGGTGTCTATTTATAGGGAAAATCCTATACCCCAAAACTCGCGCCGTGTGCGCAACCTATTACTTGGCGATGAAGTAAACTAAAATAAAAATCAATCAAAGAAATTTAAAGCGTTCATGATGTTCCAAATAATATAAATAAGTAAAACCTAAAATATGAAATCAATCCGACTAGTGGGCCACGATCATGAGATCCCATGATGGGCTTTTCTTGACTATCGGGCTCACTCTTTTGAATCAAAACTTTGTCTTCTAATTAGGAGGCCCTCTTGGACGTCGTCATTGAGCCAGATTGACGGCGGGGCCCTCCTTCGTAGGGCTAAAAGTTGGGCGGGTTCAACTCGACCGACCTGTGACCGACCCGACATTGGGTTGGGCTCGGGCAGAATATATCGGGTCTGATCTCAAGCTTGGGCTATACCAACACCAACCCGATAAAACTTGGGTTGGGCTCGGGTTGAGGTCTTGGGTTGCCCGACCGAACCTGAACCCGATCAATATATAAGTTACTTATAAATTATAATTGAGTGTGGATCGTTTGTGTCAAAGGCACACTAGTGATGTCAGGTCTCATTTGTCCATGTCATTTCCAAGGACTCAAACTAACAAGATATGTTCGGATTTCTCTCTCCCAAATAGATTGCGTGCTATGCTACATGACTTTTAAAGGAGTAGTTGTCCTATATTTTAGCTTGTTTTTTTAAAGAAAAAAAAAATGAAGTTTTCTATAATGAATAATCACATATATAATTAATAAAATCATAGATACAAAAAATAAGTCATATATTGAAATATAATAAACTAATGTAATAATGAAAATATTAGCACGTATATAGCCGACCAACCCGATCAACCCGACCGAGCCCGCTTGGGTTGGGCTTGGGTTGAGAATTCCCAACCCGAGATTGCGTTGGGTTGGGTTAGGGTTGAGGTATAGGAACCTTGGGTTGGGTTAGGGTTGAGCACCAACCCGACCCAACCCGCCCGACTTTCAGCCCTACTCCTTCGTATGTACGTGCGTAGGGGGGGTGTGCGTGCGCGTGTGGGTGGCGTGCGGGCACGCGTGCACACGATGTCCTCAACAGTTATTGGTCCAAATTCTTAAATTAATCTCATTCATTTGCTACAACTGTTGGTACTAACATAGCAAGATGTTTATTTTGTCTTTGGTTGTTGCAGATTTTTGCTTGTTCAGAATTGAGAAGATAAGTGTATGCTCTTGAGCATCGTCTTTCTTTTCTTTGTTATCTCGTTCTTGTCTTTCTCTATAATTTTACTTCTTCAATTTCGGGGCATTACTTTTTCATATAACAATATTGATTGTATGATGAAATCGATTCATCGTGTAGGTTTGGTGCTCGAGTCCATGCTTGTATCTTTTGATTTTCATGTTGCAAGTGGATTTATTATAGAAGGGCAAGATTTCCAAACAAATTGAAGATGCCTACTTCCAAATAGCTAGGAATTGACATGATTCAGTAACATGTCATGGTAGACAGGCTAGGAGTGTGTGGGACATGAGACAAGGTATACTTGTGTTGGAGTTGTTTTTTTATGGTTACTCAACAGAATTAGTTCTGTTTATCCATGTGTTGGAGTCGTTTTTCTATTAGTTACTCAACACAATTAGTTCTGTTTCTTTCATGGTTAAAAACAAAATATATTGCCATTACCATGTCTACATTCTTTCTTGCTTTCAAGGAAAAATCGACTGTTGAGATTTTATTTTTTATTTTTTTCTCGGTGTTTTTAGCTTCCACGGGCTAGCAAATCTCTATCCTTGATGTTTTCAAAGAATTAGACGGTCATGATCTATCAAAGCCAGTTGGTGGGTCATTGGTCTAAATTCTTAAATTACTTTTATCCATTTGCTACAGCTGTTGGTACTATGCATAGTAGGATGTGTATTTTGTATTTGGTTGTTGCAGATTCTTGTTTTTTTTAGAATTGAGAAGAGCAGTGTTTGGTCCTGAGGGTCGTCTTTCTTTTCTCTGTCGTCCTTGTCTTTCTTTATAATTTTAGTTCTTTAGCTTCGGGGCATAACTTTTTTATATGACAATATTGATTGTATGATTAAATCGATTCATAGTGTATGTTTAGCACTCGAGTCCATTATTGTATCTTTTGACTTGCCTTTATCCAAGCAAATCCTTCTAATTTTAATGGGTTCATTTATAATTGATGGTTGCCAGAGAGTCTACCTTGTTCATTATTGTTTCAGTTTTGATTGATCTAAACAAGAGAGCTTTTTACCTCTTAGAGATGATTGACTAGCTTCTGCATGTATGTTGGGTGCCTTTGTTCGTCTTTTTTTGTTTTTTTTTTTTTTTTTTAATCATGTGGGGCTAGATTTGAAATTAGTAATTAGTAAGCGGCAATGTGATTTTATAGCCTTAATGAGGTTTCCCTACTGTGATTTGTGTATGCGCTTGTGTGATGCTTTTGTTGAGGACCTATTACATACAACTACAAGTAATTTTACATATAACTTCAGCGAAAAGATATAAAAATGAAAAACCGACTGTTTACCTTCTTTTTTTCCCCTGATATTTCCCAAGGTAGACAACACTTCGCTTCGATTCATTGAATTTCTTGATCAAATTTGGATGAACGATTTTATATGTAGCGAACTTCTGTCCACCAAATTATGCTTGATTTGTGTTTGATTAGGGACTACTTGTAAGTTGACATTGCAACCAAAGAATGGCCTGTGATACTATCAAATACAGACATCCGTAACATCCATCTTACTAGATTTTCATTAGTTATTATTATTATTTTTAAATAAATATAGCTGTTATAGGTAGTATTAGTCGATACCCTATAGTTATAAGAGATGGTTAGAATGCAAATATATTCTTAAATTCGATCTCAAATCAGGTTTTTGGTAAAAACATATAAAAGTAGAAGATTGTTATAAAATGGCCTTCGCAGTCTCTTTTGGCTATTATAAATGTGGCATGTATATATTTTCAAAATACATACTTTTGACAACAGAACTATTCTAAATACATAATAATTTAAATAAATATGGCTGTTATAAGCAATATTAGTTGATATCATTTAGTTACAAGAGATAATGAGATGCAAATATATTCTTAAATTCTATCTCAAATCAGGCTTTTGGAAAAAAGCAAGTAAAAGTAGAAGATCGTTATAAAATGGCCTTTGCACTCTCTTTTGGACATTATGATGGAATGTATGCACATTGAAAATATATACTTTTGACAACAAAACTGTTCAAAATACATAATAATTTTAAATAAATATGGCTGTTATAGGCAGCATTAGTTGATACCATATAGTTATAAGAGATGGTTAGAATGCAAATACATTCTTAAATTTGATCTCAAATGAGATTTTTTGCAATACAAATAAAAGTAAAAGATTGTTATAAATTGCCTTCACAGTATCTTTTGGCCATTATTAGAATGGCCTTCACGGTCTCTTTTGGCTATTATGAATGGAATGAATGTATATTGAGAAAACATGCTTTTGACAACCGAACTTTTGAAGATACATACTTTGGCTCAACTTGTTGGCATAATTTGTTGACAGGCTATTATTCAATCTTGATTATTGATCGAAATTTATTTAAAGATGTCTAAACTTATTAAGTACTTGAGGGATAAGTTTATTCCCTCACATCCCCTTTAGGAACTATTAATATCATCCTCATTAAAAATTCTAAAGAAATTGTATATAATAATAATATTGTAAAATCTATCCAAGACTGGAGAATTCCAAAAGTTGTAATAAAAGAAATTTATAATAATGGACTGTTCAAAAAAAAAAAAAAAAAACCTTAAATTATGTAATCAAAATGGTTGAACAAACAAAATTAATTATTGAAAATGAAGACAATTTACAATTTATTTCAAAAGCCACAATAAAGCTTCTCACTGGTTCACTGGTGATTTTTTTACTCTGTGATATATATTTGAGCTTGGTCTTGATTGATCTAACATAAGAGTTTTTATGGGATGTTCAACGATTTTGGATTTTACTTTTGAAAGCCTTTTTGTTGCATGTACGCTATGTCTATCTCTTGGTGCCTTTGTTCTTCAAAGAAGGCAAAGATTTTGCAGGGGGCATGAGAAGGCAAACAACAGGTATTATTATTATAGAAGGGCAAGATTTTGCATGACTTGTTTTTATTTATATTTTACCTTAAATATATGGGTGTAATCAGGATTAGAAAAAAGGCTAGACGTGCTTTAAGGGTTTATGGGGTTTTTAAAGAGAAAAAGCTTGGGTTTTCTCTTAGGGCTTTGAATTGGTAAGGTTCCATCTCTTTTAACTTTGTTGTTCGTTATTCATAATGTATTATTAATTTGTGTAGTGGTTTTTCCCACAAGGGTTTTTCCACGTAAATTCGGAATGTTCTCTATTGGATTTGCTTTGTGCGATTGTGATTGTTTGGTTGATTCCACACTCTATGTGCTTCCGCGAGTCCCAACATACAACACATACATTTTTTGATTCCACACTCTGTGTGCTTCCGCGAGTCCCAACATACAACACATACACAAGGTGGCCCATGATCACGAAAACACCAAGTTATCAGGGTAACACGTAATCCACTCCCTTGCATTTTTTGATTGCAGCTGATTGCTTGAGAAAGCCTTTTATCGAAACTAAGCTAGGTGGGTCCCATTGTGATGCTTGTGAGAAATCCACCCCATCCGTCAAGTTAGGACATGGGCAAAAAATAAGTTAGATCCAAAACTCAAGTGGGATGCACAATAGGAAACATTGAGGATTAAACGTCCACCACTCGTGGGGCCATAAAAGTTCTAGATCAAGTTATTATTTTTGTGTTTTCAGTTCATCCCAATAGGAATGACCTTATGAAGGGTATAGATGACTGTGAATGCTCCCACCACAAGTGGTGGCTCCATTTCTGCTTTCAATTGTGTAGATAGGGTGTGGAATTGACTCAGACGTAAAAAAAAATTTGATTTTTGGAGTTGCCAGTAGTCATATGAAACTTATAATTTATTATTGGTTGGAAACGGTAGAATCGCTTACAGGTCGAGGAACCATAATATTGCAGTTGATTTGTGACCATATATTTTGAGGGTCTCAGTAATAGAAGAGGAAGGGGTTAGGACACACTCTTCTACCCGCACAATGTGTATCTACTCTACAAATTTTAAGACTTTTAGAAGGTTTTAGTTTTTTTTTTTTTTTTTTTTTTTTTTTTTGCATTATGTATCTAATCATGTGTAGACACCCCACTAGAGGCCGACGAGCTGATGTAATCACCTAGTTAATTCACCCAGTCAACTTGCCCAGTCAAACCCAGTTAAATTGGATTACCCAATCAACTCACACAGTCAAACTCAACTAGATCAGATCACCTAGTCAACTCACCCAGTCAACCTAGCCTCAAAGCCGGTATAAACCCAAAATCTGTCCAAAACCAAACGTTATTCCAGTCAAAATCCAAACTTAGAATGAGCCCAAACCTTGATCCATCAACCTTTAGGACCACCATAGACCAAAACTTTAAATAAATAAATAAATAAGAAGGAGACTTCTCACCATCCCAAGACCGCTACGAAGGTTAGGGAGCAACCCAGGTGGTGGGCGGCACCCTAGGTGGCACCTGCTATGTGGTAACTCTCCTACCTTGGTAAGAGGGTGCAAATCATGTGTAGTGACTATGAATCCAATCATAAGCATGTGAAGAGAAGAAATGACTCTGATGTCTTCCCCTTATGCCAAAATTACAAACTTACCAAGAAATCTTATCATCGAGATTATGCCACATGGCAATCTCAAATACTAGTCATTAACCTCTTTTTAACTCTAGCCTTCCCAGAAATTATAGAAAAACCAAGTCAAGAGGTTATAAATAGGCTCCTCTCCCTCATTTCTAAGCATCTTAAAAAATTCCAAACGTCACATTTTTCAATTTCCAAGCCTTCCCATCTTCCCAAGCTATCCCTCCACCAAGGAGAAGTGAGAATAGAATGAGAGAGTCCAGCCCAAGTTAGCCTAGCGTAGTCCAACCTTAAGTCACATGAGCATCCAGAATCTTAATCCAAGCAATTCAATTTGATCCTTGCGCTAAAATTGTTCATCCTTTCGCCCAGCTTCGATCAAGTTCATCTAAACTATATTAGCGTTAGGAAATATCCATTGCCTTCTTAATACACTTGCTCATCACATCCATAAGCATGCATATCATTTCCACACACAGCCGACTTGAGTGTGTGATTTATGGCTTGCCAATTTATTGGGTCCTACCTATAAAAAGCTCAGATTGATCGATTATTTTACCACTTCGACAAGTAGGTGAGTTAGGGTAGAATTATCTAGCCAGGTTGCCACTTGACAATGATAATGCATTGACACAACATTACACGCTATTACACACTTTGCATCTTTAGTGCGTAAGAACTAATTCCAATCCTTAATAACTCGTATACTCCTGTGGAGTAGAGATCGTACATCGTACGAGCAGAAAAGGTGCCTAACAACTCCCTTCTTTGTAATCGAGGTCCCTTACCTCGAATCTTCGGTAGTTGATCAATGAGTCATCTTAGGATAGCGAACCTTCAGATTCTTCTTCATAACATTTTTACGGGGTCTAGCCGATTGTGGAAGTGGAGTAACTAGCTAGTGGCGAATCCAGGTAGACATATCACCCCAATAAAATCACATGCACTTCCTAAAAAAGCCACACGTGAGCGCGATTCACCTGCGAGTCTAGCTGACTATGGAAGCGGAGTAACTGGTTAGTAGCGACTCTAGTCAAACAAATCACCCCAATAAAATCACACGCGCTTCCTAAAAAAGGCACACATGAGCGCGATCCACCAGCGATCTAGCATCCACAAAATGACAACTCTACTGGAGAAGTACTAGTCCCACTAGTCGTGACCCGACTTGAAAAACATGATCCTAGAAGCCTTAAAGGATTACAGTTCTTGCACACTTGCATTTGCATTCATCTTTATCTTTGAAAAATACTCGAAAAAGAGAAAAATATCCTAAAATATCTGACACCATTGCGCTCATTCAAGCTCGACGCCCTCAAACCTACTCATTCTTTTGTAGTCTAGTCTAAACCACATCTCGTGCCACCATGGTTAATCAAGAAGAAGTTCATCCTTTCCCAACTCTTAACATGCCAGAGGCCCATCCTCGACAACCACAAGTTGCAAAAATAGTGTCAGTTGTCTGCATACAAGAGCTAGCACAAGGAGTGAAAGCAATAAGGAGATGTTCCTCTAGTTCATACAAGCTCAATCCACTTTGGCCACTAATCAAGTTGGCCCGTCACAGCAACAACAACCACTCGCTCTGGCCTTTTTTCCAGCATCCAGTTCAATTCAATCACAACAGTCGGAGTCCATCCATGACCTTCGACACCAACATGCACAACCCTCAACCTCAGGGCATTTCTTTTAGTACCCTCCAGCAAACGGGAGTCAATCTCAATCCAATCCCACAACAGGATTCCTAGTCAATTTCAAACAGCAACAACTTTCCCTAATCGAAGCCAAGGACTGGTTCTAGTGGATGTCGTCAGCGGGAGTCAATTCTGAGCCCATTCAATTAGCATATAGTGGCAAATACCCACAATAGGGGGCCACTTACCAGTCTCTCAGCCTCCCTTGATTAGGAGCCTCCCTTGATTAAGAGCAATTTTTAATTCCAGTAAACTCCCACATCCGAGAATCCAATTACATTTCAACAAGTTATTCTTCACGGGAGACATAGGGTCGAAGACATCGACCACTATGTCAAAGAAGTGGAGCAAGTCTTGCTGTGAAGGATGTTGGTCCTTTAAATGAGCCGATAAAAAATGGACGAGTTGTAACAGTAACTCGAAGCCATGTAGAATTGACTTGTCCCTCAACAAAATTCAGGGACTTATGTCCCTTCCCGGATGCACTGGTACCTCAAAACTTTGAGGTGCCTAAGTTCAAAAGATATGATGACAGCGGCTACCCCATAGCTCTTCTCAGAGCGTTCCGCGGGGAGCTTAATATCATGGTAGGGAACAACAGAGCCCTCATCTGCTTGTTCTAAAAAGATTTAAAGGGTGACACTTTGGACCAGTATAAATCATTCGATTATCACCAAATCAAGACATAGGAACGACTGTCTCAGGACTTTGTGGACCGATTCGCATATAATATCAATATGGCACCTGGGAGTGTGGACTCGTAAGCCTTAAGGCAAAGGAAATGATGAGACGTTGTCTGCTTATGTCAAACGTTAGTGAGCCATGGCTACCAAAATGAGAACTCTCATTGACGACAAGGAATAGATCTCCATGATCATCCACTCGGTAAATTCAAGTATCTTTGGATACCCAATATCGTATCCTTATTTGAATTTCACTCAACTTATCCATATTGGGGAACAAGTTGAAGTCAGAATAAGAGTGGGAACGATCTCCCCTTGGCCTCATCAGACCACCCCAAAGAAATTGAGCAAGGTTGAAGGATGACCCGCAATGTATAAGAATGGGAATAGAAATGGTTATGCCCAACGCCCAACAAAAGTCAACAATATCATTGCATCTGCTCAAGATTCCAACAGACAAAATAATCATACCCCAGAACAGGCTGATGATAGCAAGGGAGCCTAGGAAGTTTACCCCGCTAATAAAACTGTACAACCACATCATGACTATGTTAGTGAAAAAGTAACTTCTCACCTCTCTACAACTTAGGCCTCCCCCAAACCCTTTTCCTTAAAATTACAATGAGAATGAGTATTATGTGTTGATGCAGAAATATGGTTAGCCCTCCTGGGCCCGCAAACTTGCACAAAGAACAAGCAAAGAAGACCCTGGCTCATACAGGGGACCCTCCGATGCCTAAGTCAGGTATGGATCTGGGTCCATTCGGATAAGGGGTTTTAGGCCAGAGATTGTGCATACCTTTCACCGCTGAGGGTGCTCCTATTTATGGATGAGGAGAGTCAGTGGCGTAAGAGAGATTTTCCTATTTGGTAGGATATCTCGTAATAGGATTACAATCCTATTTGGAGCCGTAATGATCGCCCCAGATTCTCGACCGAGATCTCGGGCGAATCCGTATCGCGATAGGGTTCCTAGATCTTCGGCTAGGATCTCGAGTGGGCAAGGTCAGATTTTGATAAGAAGCGGTCCCTGCTGACCTGAAGTGTATCGATCTGGGACATGCTGACTTGGGGCCTGTCGACATGGTCCTACCGAGCTAGGGCATGCCGACCTGTCTCCTTAGTTGGTTGGCCCCACTAACGCACAACATCAACCTTCGAAGGATCCACAACCACACCTCCCTCGTCACCACGTGACCGAGAAACTTCACCTCCTCCTGCTAGAACTTGCACTTCTCTAGGTTCGCATACAGCTGGTGGGCATGAAGGGTCTCCAACAAAATCTGTAAGTGCTCAACATGGTCTTCTCGAGTCATCGATTATACAAGAATATCATCAATGAATACCACCACGAACTGATCGAGGAACGGCCAGAAGACCTCATTTCATTAACTGCATAAACACGGCGGGCGCATTAGTCAGTCCGAACAACATAACCAGGAACTCGAAATGACCATAGCGCGTCCGGAAAGCCGTCTTCGGAATGTCCTCCTCTCAGACCCAAATCTGATGGTAATCGGAGCACAACTCTATCATGGAGAAATACTGTGCACCCTGCAGCTGGTCAAACAAATCATCAATGTAAGGAAGCAGGTATCGGTTCTTAATAGTGACTTTGTTGAGCTCACGGTAATCCACGTAGAGTCACAAAGAGCCATCCTTCTTCTTCACGAACAATACCGGGGCTCCCCAAGGCGAACTGTTGGGACGAATGAAGCCCAACTCTCAAAGCTCATCTAACTGCTCCTACAGCTCTCTCAAATTCAATGGTGCCATCCGGTAGGGGGCCTTTCGAGATAGGCGCGGTACCGGGTACCAAATCTATTTGAAACTCCACCTGCCGACGTGGTGGCATACCCGAGATCTCCTGAAATACATCCGGGTACTCACAAAAAACAAGTAGCTCTTCAATACACCTTGCCAGAGAATCCTCAATAACACGGGCTAACAAACTAGATAACGGCTCTCCTCTGGGCTTGGTGAGGAACTGGAACACTGACAAGCCAGGAATATGAAACGTAACTGCCCTCGCGGCACAGTCCAAGACAACACAGTACTCCGCAAGCCAGTCCATACCCAGGATAAAAACAAAACTTGCCATCGGCATCACGAACAGATCATCGAGAAGGAACATCTCGCCCACTACACCGGGCAAGAAGGGTAACGACGACTCAACACTATAGACTTCCCCAAGGAGTTGAAACTGCCAAGGCCTCAGACGCGGACTCCGATGGAATACCGGTCGATTGGTAGAACTGCTCGGCCACAAAGAATAGGAAGCACCAGAATCAAACAAAACACGCGCAACACAAGTAGAAACAAGAAGAATACCCTCGACAACTCCACCGGTCAATGACTGTGGGTCCTGGCCTGGTGCTTGCTGTGCGGAATAAAATCTACCTGAGCTGACAAAGGAAACAAACCGGAAGACTGCGGATCCTGAGTCTGCACCTGATGAGTTGCGATACATTCTTGACCCACGGACTGGACATGTGGATATCTCCTCTACTGCTGCTACTATCTCTGCTGGGGAGGTCTACCTGCTGCCTCTGCTGCTGAGGAGGAGCCTTAAGAGTAGGAGCTAGAAGCTGCGCTCGCTGCTGATGCTACTGCTAAGGAGGACAAGGCAGTGGCAACTGCGGTGGCCTCTGCTACCGCAAGGGGAGAGGGCAATCTAGCCTCCGATGCCCGGTCTGCCCACAACCAAAGCAAACACTGAAAAAGGGGCTTGAAGGTGAAGCGGCTGGCTGTACTGATGATGACGATGAAGCTGCTGGCTGAGCCGCAGCTGCCGAAACTCTGATCTGTCCCTCCCTCTCTGCTGACGGTACTGCTTGGAACTGCCGGCTGGTGCTTTCCTCTTCTGATCTCCACCGGAACTCTGCTCTCTAGATCTCTGGGACATAGCCCAGTCCTCCTCGTATACCAATGCACGGTACACAACCTCATCAAATGTCCTCAGACAATGGCCTACAACTCGGCTACGGAGCGCGGGTCACATACCGTTATGAAAACGGCGAGCTCTCATCTTCTCGTCACCAGTAGGATGAGGAGCAAATCTAGACAACTCCAAGAAACAGGCCTCATACTAGGAAAACAGTCATATCACCCTGAACAAGGGTCTCAAACTCCATCGCTCTTTGCTCACGTACATGCTCAGGGAAGAACTTCTGGTCAAAGCGGACCACGAATTCCTCCTACGTCCAGACCAAATCTGGCCTGACCATCTTAGATGCCGACGACCACTAATGACGGGCCTCGCCCTGGAGAAGAAAGGTCGCCAAAGAAACATGTTGGTCTGCTGGACACTGCATCGTGTCAAAAATCCTCGCTATCTCTGTGCACCAAGCCTTGGCGGCAGATGAGTCTGGCTCACCCTTGAATCTCGGAGGGTCATGCTGCCTGAACTCTCTGAAAATAGTGCTAGCGCGCGGCAAATCTCTCTGCTCAGAAACTAGAATGTTGTAGGCTGACAAGTCTGCAATGCAGCAGCGACAAGCTGCATCAACCGTTGAAAATACTTGGCACCGACTGACACTGTCGGGAATGTAGGAGTGGCACTCGCCTCGGGGGGAGGCACGGGTGCGGCTGACAGAGCGGGAGCCTCTGTAACCGGAACAACAGGCTGAGAAGCGGGAATCGGCGGGGGAACTGGAGCAATTGGAGGAAAAGGCGCTATAGGAGGAACAGGCTCAACAGGAGCTGAATCAAAACCTCAGGGATCAGATCCTCAATGGCGGGAGTGGGATGCACTCAAGTCGCTCTGGCACTACGCGTGCCTCTAGCACCATGTGTACCACGTCTTCCACGAGTACCACGGGTGCCTCTACGGGGCGACATCGTCTACAAAATAACGATGATGCAAAGAATCAGGACAATTACAGGCTCAATACGGAGTGAAAGGAAGGATCTTGGGACACTACTTGTCCTATGCTCTCAGCAAACATGCGATGTTATCCCAAGTTATTCCAAATTTACTTGTTATGCTCTAATACCAACTCATGTCACGCCCTAGACTTGGTCACTGGACTCACAAGGAACCCGATAGCCGGTTCTAATCGCAAAGCCTCCGTAGTATCTTATTCTCGGCTCCTGAGACAGGTTCCGATCCAGGGATCCTACAAGGAGGATTTTCATAACCATATGTTCATTTAATACGAGCATACCCAAGATCCCAGCAAGTATATCTGAGAAATAACAAAGGCACACGTCATAAAATCCACTATAAATTTGAACTTTAATACAATGCTAAAGGAAAATACATCTAATGACAAAGGAAGAGAAGGAGAAGATCTGTAACACTGGGGTCCTCGGCTCAACTCCTATCTAAGCTTCGCTGCTAAGACGCCGACCTAGGATCTCCTGCATGCATCAATCATGCAAAAGCTTATGGAAAGCCTAGAGGATGGTGAAAGTGTGTGACAATGGTGCGTAAAAGAATAATAGGGAATGCAGAAAGGAAATATGATCAGTGCCAATGCCACAAGCTTACAAAGGCTACTAGGGATGCAAGAAGCCATACCAGGGCTATGCAAATGCAAGGAGATGCCAATGCTCATAACCAATCCACATATCCAATATGTTTCCATCATAAGGAGTACCACTGAGGTCTAATGCACTGCAGGATGACTGTCGCTCTCCAATCCGCACAGTCAGGCGAGCGTAAGAGACCACACTACTCGCTTGTGGACAACCAATAACCAGCGAGGCTTGACAGTAGCGGACCCATTTACGAGTTAGTCAGACTCAGCCTTGTAATGCCCTCTCAACCGACTACACGACAGTGGGAGACGTGACCTATCGGTGTAAGGCACTCGGGCGCTCATGGTTCCCACTCGGGCGCTCATGGTTCCCACTCGGTCACGGCGTTGAGGCGTCTTCCAGGTACCTTGAAGGTTTAGGGGCTTTCACCCAGGGATATTCCAACGTACCCCAAATGCTCAAGATAATATATTTTCAGTGTCCATAAATACAATCATCCACGAATGTCCCTGTGGAGGCAAGACCCTGATGAAGCAAGGGTGATACTGACATGAAATGTGATGCCAATGCATGAGTCACACATACAGATCATGCACCAGCTCCAAGCACTCGATATGCATAAGAGGGGAACTCCATCCCTCTGCCATATCATCTCTATGACCACACACAAATGCAGTCCAGTCACACTATGATGCACATGGGTCATGAGGATGCGCCATACGACGATGAAGACTTAACATGTATACTCCTCCTTCCCAAGGAGGGGAAACAAGTCTAGGTACTTAGACAATTTACTATGGGATTATCCTCTAGTGGGGACCCAACACTCTGGGGTAACCACAAGCTAAGATGGACCATATAAGCCCAAGGGAAGAAGCGGTCCTAACAAGGGTCCAGATGGGCCTTCAACCACCTATAACCACCCTATGGGCCTACCTTAGGGCCATCAAGGAGGGCATCCAACCTCAATTGGGTCCCAAAAGGTAGCCCGCTACTACTCGAGCGAATCAAGGCCCAAGGCCTAAAAAAAATCTGTGGGCCTAGTGGGCAATATACATGGCCCAACTGATAGGCAACATTATGGACCCCTAAGTAAGGTTTCGGCCCAACCAACAAGGGTTACAAACCCACATATTGTGGTGGGCCTAATGGGTAACCCAGTTTTCGAACCATATGGGCAAATTCTCATGTTTAAAATAAGTGAATTGGGCCTCACATCTTAGCCCAAGTATGTGGTTAACTTAGTGGGCAACCAAGGCCCAACTATTTGTGTATGTTGGCCCATAAACCCATCACAATAGTATAGTAAATATAGGCCCAAAGGTTCAATGGGCCTATCTGGAAAGTTCCAGCCTAACTGGTCCTATAGAATCCTACAATTAAATATGTACATTGATCCAACTAAGCCCAACTGGGTTGGGCCTCAAATGCGCAATAATTAAGCCCAAAGCATGATAGGAAATGGGGCAAGATATGTGTGTAAACAACCCCAAATCTGGTGGGCCATTCTGCCCCAAAATAGGCACTTATAATCAGTAAGTTTGGGCCTTTTGTTAAAATTCCAGCCCACCCATATTCTGGGTCTGCTGAAGCCCAACAATAATCATAAAGGGTTAAGTATGAGTTCCCTGACGGCCCACATATATCTCTGTGGGTCCCACCAGAGGGAAGGACTGAATTTCACACATAAATAATTGGGACCATGTTGCTGGACTAAAAGCCCAGTAGTGGTCCAATGGGCCTAGGCATCCCAAGGGTGAAAAGTGCTATGGGCCTGGGCAATTGGCCTAAAAACACATCCAAATGGGTCCAAAAATGAATGCCACTGAGGGAGATGGTGGTGTCCCACATGGACTACAATTAGATGGACGATGGGTGAAACAAATGCATCAAGGTGGGCCCACAAGCTGGGGTGGACGACCAACCAAGGCTGGACGTCCCAGCCTGGTGGGCCGGTCCAGCGCACACAACGATCGGTATAGGGGTCCTTTTGCCTTGAAACTCAGCAAGTAGGTCCTATCATGGGTGGACCACACCTCTACAAAATTTTAGGATTTTTGAATAATCAAAATATTTTAATTAAATTAAGGAATACAAGCTGTTTAGAGAATCTGCTAAGTGTAGAATTCTGAACAGACCCTGATTGAGCACCCAAAAGGGGTGGGTCCAGGTCTCCAAAATTTGGGAAATTTGATTTCAACATCCCCACATATGTATAGTACAAGGTAGGGCCACCAAAGTAGCTCACCTATTCAAAAATATTTTATATTTTTAAGTTTCCAGATTGCAATGTTGCTGGAATTACAGCAAAAAATCCAGCAAGGTACCCATATTGGTCCACTCTTTGGGGGACCCAAATGAGGTCAGTTGAGGCTGAAATTTGGCATGCTCAAAGATGGGACATACAATTTCAAAAATCATATATTACTTGGTACAAAACTCCCCACTAAAAGCCCCAAATTCTGGCCTCAAGTTAGCCCAAAAATCTGTCTAACAGTTCTAGACAACAACATGTAATTGAAAGGAATTAAATATAGACATCATTTACAATGGCAGAAATTCATGTTGTGGACCACCCCAGTGGGCTCCACAAATGTCCAGACCTTCCCCATCATCAAGAACCCCTTGCATGTGTCCATTTAGGTGGATTTTGGGGCCACATGTCTAAGGATGGACTGCCATGGGCGTCCAACCTCCATGGATGGTCTGGATTTTTTTGTTGGTCCACAAGGTGGGCCACACACACATGATTAGAATGCTAACATCAAGAAAAATAAAAGAACGGCCACAAGAGGAGGGGCTCTGCCACATTTAGGCCCTCCCCTTCATCAATCACACCACACATTTCAATGATTCCCATGTTACAACATAGATCAACCATATGCATGTCCTAGAATCAAGATCAATGGTTGGGATGCCATCACAACCATGATTCTAAGGTCTAGATGACCTATCATGAAGTGAAATCCAAGGAATCCTCCATGATGGGGCCCATAAGGGAAAAACCCCATGCATGGGATATGTATGTATGAAATAGGCCATTTGGCCATATCTAAGGGGTGGTGTAGGATCTCCACCATGGATTGGTGGGTCCTACACTTCCCATATGAAAGAATTAATAGATCTAGAACATGGAATTGAAAAACTCTTATATCCTAGAAGTACACCCACCTTAGATCTCTTCAAACTTGTATCACCTAGCTTCTAGTGCTCCAAGGATGATGTATTAATGGGGGTATGGGTGAGATGGGGTATGGATGGTTAGATTGAGAGGAATTTGAGGTGAAAGGGGCTGGAGTGGGATGGCTAGGTGGGGACGTCCCACCCTCTCTTGCTAAGGAGGAAATGGGAATGAGAAAGGGAGGAAATGAGAGAGAGAGAGAGAGAGAGAGAGAGAGAGAGAGAGGTTTTTAGCTAAGCAATCATTTCTTTCTTGCCTTGGGTAGAGAAAGGTCATGATTGAAGTAGGGAGTTAGAAACAATGTTGTAGGGTTAGTAGGCTTTTTAGGTCTTTGGGTGGTGTTTTAGAGATAGATGGTGTAGGAATAGGGTTTTAGGTAGTGTGTGTTGGAAATTGGTGCCAAGAGATGGGACTAACCTAAAAACCCATGCACACCATCCATAGGTGGGCCACATGACCATTATCAAGGGCTAGAAAATGAAATGCACATAATTTATGATCTACACGTAGGATGGATGCACAAGATGCATCATTGGAACCGCAGTGGCGATGCGAACAAGATGACATAGGTTTCAGCTCGATCCGAGTCTGGTCTACATGGCCGGACTTAAGGATGACCACAAACACTATCTGAGGGTTGCAGGTGGCCGGGATTCGACCAGTAGGACTGCGTGACCAAGAGAAATGAAATGCTACTTACACACACACATGCACACACATGAACTCGGGTCGGGTCTTACAGTCCATTTTCCGTTCCAACAACTAAGATTATATTCCAATAATTAATCACATTCTATCCACAAAACATTAACACCAATTTTCATTCCATCAACATTTAGATCCAAATAAATAAATATGAAAGTAAAGAGAAATATATACCAAAAATTCATTGTCCTTACATCAACCTTAAGATAAGTAAAGTAGCCTAAAACTGAAGAAAAAAATCAACTACTTCTAAGTAAAATCAAGATCAACAATAACTCTAAGTATCTTCAAAATACTCTAGTCTAATACGTGAAATATTTAAGGAATATGATTATAACAACTTAATAAGATTACTCCATTCCCAAGTTGGTAGTTCCACGTTAGTATTAAACATAAGCTCAATATATCAAATAGAAAAAAAAATGTAAGAATTAGATCTAACTCCTCAAATAATCATATCGGCATTCAAGAATAACAAATTTAATCTAAAGCAGATCTTCTCAATCTTTTTGAAGTAATCCAAGGTAGAGAACCCATGTGCTGATCCTTTTAGGGGATGACCTAAGGCAGAACACATATGTTGATCCTTTGAGGGGATGACCCTCAGTAGAGAACCGGTACTGATTATTTTAGAGAATGACCCACGGAAGAATACTGGTGATAATCTTTTAGGGAAAAATCAGGGTAAAACACCCATTGTTAGTTCACAAATTTGTCAATTGGCTTGTTAGTACTGTGTCTAGAGTCCGATGAGCCCCGAATGCTAAAGATTTAAAGTCTTGAAGACACTCGACTTTCAACGGCTTAAAGATTCAAGATCACATAACTTCACCTTAGTTGAACCCTAACCTTGATCTATTTAAAAACCCAAAACCTTACCCTTCAGCTAGCCTAGACCTCAAAAGTATATCTATTCCATTGTTAAGACTTATGGTCTTGGGAGAAATTCAAGCATTGAAAATCAAAAGAATATCATCTCATTTGGCTGTGTTGTTAGGATCTCAATCCTATCGTTAGCATGTTGATGACCTTCAATGGGATTGAAAGCCCGGTCAATATGATCGATTTGAACAGTCAATCTGTCCTGCAAGCCTTTACAGGAAAACTTGAAATGGTCGATGGGATTGAGGGCATGTTCGATGGGATTGAAGACCTTTTTCAATCTTATCGATTTTGACACTCAAACTATCCAGTAAGCTTTTACAATAAAACGCCAACTGCTTGATGAGATCAAAATCAGGTTCGATAGGATTGAAGGTATATTTGATGAGATCAAAGGCATGTTCGATCTTATCGATTTGGGACATTGAATTGATCAACAACATTTTCACTTTAATCTCAAGTTGGTCGATCCTATCGAGACTTGTTCGATCCTATTGAAGTGTCCCAAATTCTGCCCATTTTTTACCATTGCAAGTTGTTTTGTTTAACCCATGCTAGGGTTTCATTGCAAGGTTAAGAGAAGTCCTTGAGAGCTTTGGTTGTGATTTTATTTATTCATTTCCTTATTCCTCAGTTTTTCTATCATGGAATTCATTGTTTAATCTTTGTGATTAAATATATTTGTTGAGCATTCAAAGCTCGGATTGAAATATGAACTTCAACATTCATTAATGGCCCTAACCTTGATATTTATTAGCAAATATTCTCTCATAAAGGACATTGAATGCAATCCTAAGTGGAACACATTCTTGTCCATTAGAAACCTATCCTATAAGAAGACTCACATAACTAATCCAACTATGTATGTCTAGTGTAAGAGTCCATTAAAGAACCCCTTTCTTTTGTAGATCTGGACTCAAAGTTTGTGATTTAAACCTACACTCTATGACCTTGTGTAGGCCTCCGGCAGGAGCTAGAGTACGTGGTTTGTTCTTGGGTAAGACAAGTCTTATATAATACCTTGTATAGGCCTCTAGTAGGAGAATATGCTACTTGTTATTGAGTAGGACAAGTAGGTTTTAGACCTTGTGCAGGTTATAAAGGTTTAAGCATAACCTGATATAAAACCATCATGTTAGTGAAATCTGGTATACTCATGGGTTGATTACGACAGTCGGAAGTGAAGTAAGAACATAGCTGAACCACTATACATCGTTGTGCAATGGCCTGAATGATTCTTATTTGTAGTTATTTCATTTTACTGAATGAATGTTGATGTTTATCTCTATTGTAGCTAACATGTTTGAAAATGCACACATGATGTTTTACTATAGTTTTATTTTAGTCTTGAGTCGATACATGCATATCCTTGTTAATTGTTTTGCTTGAGTAATTGTAGGTGGTTGACTATGATCTAAATTGAAATTTTAAAAAGATCCTATTCACCCACCCCCTCTCTAGGACTTAGTCTTACTATCTAGCTCTTAAAGCAATGATTATTGAACTTAGACTTCAATTTCACCCATGTGTGCTAATCTTTTAAGGAATCACCTAAGACAGAGTCCACGTGCTGATCCTTTCGGGAATGACCTTGTAGAGCACTCGTACTAAAGTATTAATCGTTTTGATAATGACCTTGGGTAGATCACCCATAATAATAAGTTCATCCTTCCGGGAATGACCCTAGGCAGAGCACCCATGCTTCGATTCACTAAATTGAAATTGTGTGGTGGGATTAGATAAAGTCTACCACGGTGTTCGCGAAAGCTTCACGAAGGCAAATTAACACTAAGGCGCCCAAGTCAAAATGGGTCAAATCACATAAACTATAAAAGACATGCTAATTAGGCAACTAGTCTATTAGAGATAGTCTGCTTGTGTGTGCTTACGAATTAAGTACATAGTATACAATCTAATTCAAGAATTCATAAGATTTAACTAATTAATCATATAAGTATGAATATAATTGTATTCAGTTAATCATAAACAGAAGCACATATAATGATTTAGTTTCTCTACTCCACTCACAATGGACACACTCTCCTTGAGTGTATTGGTATTCACTATCGAAGGTTTTAAATTATGTTTACCTCTAACCTTTACAAGTATACACTCCCGTCGAAAGCATACACAAGGACTTACCATGTACACACCAGTGTCTTTGTCTTATATAAGGACTTACCATGTATACACCAATGTCGATGGCCTACACAAGGACTTACCCACGTACACACCCATGTAGGTGGCCTACATAAGGACTTAAACACGTACACTCTCGTGTCGGAGGTAATACATTCCTACACAAGAACCTATATGAGTTTGGGTTACAAACTTTACACTCAATCTTATACAATGACTAAGTGTGAATAGACTCTACAATCGACACTTATCGGATTGAGCCCCTTTGTAGTGACTTGCTTGAGTTGATTTTTTAAAACTCTCACATGTTTGAATCCACTCCTCAAATGCTCACCCGATTGTTGACACGGATGCTTCGGCTCTTACGATCAATTTCCTTTTATATGATGCTCCAAAAGGTGACCAAGGTGATGAGAGGTTGGTTGAATCTCCTACAACTTATGAAAATGTTGTAATATTAGAGGATTCACCTAGACGGGTGTTCTAGAGAGTTTAGATAAGGATTATACTTATAAGGTTGGGTCTAATCTATATAATAAGGTGGAGATTAAGTTCATTTTCAATAGGAGCTTGGAATGCTCATTCAAGTGATAAATCATAAGGAAGTTAACTTAATTAGATCTCATAGATTTAAAGGCTTAGAATGAGGGATATGAATTGAGAAACACCTAAGCTCTAATGAAACAAAAAAATCATCAAAATGTCCAAGAATAGAATGCCTTATATAAAGGAATCGAGCTTAATGGTAAAAAAAGGATAGAAAGCAGATCTCTCAATTGTTCAAGCGATGCCTTCGATTGATCAAACTCCCCTTCAACGACATCGAAGCTTCCTTCGATGATCGAGAAACTCTAGATAATAAGTGAATTTGTTGTTGGACATTTTTTGCCACCTCCGATCAATTAAGCCCAGAGTTTCATTTGATTGAGGAGAGTTTGATTGATAGAAGCCTTCGCTTAATAAGTATCAACAGTCCGTCGATGGGATTGAGCTTTGTTAAAAAATTATTGTTTGGGCTGAAATGTTTATAGCAGTTTTGCACCTCTTTTAACTTTACCTATCGTATTCCAATTGAGCTTTGCTAAAAAATTATTGTTTTAGGCTGAAATGTTTATAACAGTTTTGCACCTCTTTTAACTTTACCTATTGTATTCTAATTGAGCTTTTAAAGCTATGTGGTGATCAATCAATGTTTACCTATTAAGGTTAGTATCATCTAAAGGCTAACATCGTTTTGGGTCTAAGGTTTAAGGTCACCAAGGCACCTTATTTACATGTTCTTCACTCCTGGATGCTCTGCGTCCACTTACATCTTTGGTCTTTGGCTTCTAAGGCTCAACCAACTCCCTGACACATGGACTCATGTGATTGACAAATAAGGTACACAAACAAATCTTGCATTATGATATGACATACAACTATAACAAATGTAGGAAATCAATATATTCAATAAATAGTATTTTCACAAATTCAATACAAAAATAAATTATGCCTGCCCTCACATTTGTTCCACAAACAATACATCGAGGATGAAAATTTAATCAACAACTAAACATAATTGTATTACAACATCCACAAATAGTAAATAAAGAGATGATAACACATACTAATAAAATTTGAAATTATGGACATCATCAAGTGAAAAGACAACATCTTACGTTAAACAACATTAAAATCATCACATTTACCAAAATTAAGTAAGAAGGCGTGATATCTAAGCTTCGCGAAAGATATAAATGTAGGATGCTCGAGTTGGGAAGATCACCTACCTGATGTAAGTGAGGAGATCTGATGTGTAGCCGGATTCTATGTGAATTAGTTTTACGGCTCGGCTAGATTCAAACTCGAATTGGCTCAATTGAATCTAACACACTAGGTGCACTTTGCAATGATTTCTACATAACCCTGATATGGTTTCAAATTAGTGTAATAATGTATCATGATTTATTATATTCAGATGCTAAGATCATCGGTTCCTTATACAAAAATCAGCAAGGCCAGCGGGCTGACCCATTGAGCTGACTCAATGAGTCACCCTGGTTGGTAAATAAGGAGAGGAGGCAATAATACAGATTAAAAGGGTTGTAGGGAAATACCTGAGCTATAGTGCACTTGGTGTCGAATACAACAAACACTGACTCATTTCAGTACTTAAAGGCAGAATAGTGAGTGACTCGATTTTGGTTTTTCTCTATCGGTATCTCCTCAAATCTTGATCTTTCTCCCTACGTTCTTTCTAGAGATCTCTAAAGTGATGCAAGTCATGAGTTAGGGTTTTAAAAAGAGTTCCAAAGTCAAGTTATTGTGCGGTAGCATTTGTATGTGAAAAGTCTTTACGCAATAGGTTTGTAAAGCCAATTACGATGGTTTCCATGAGTTACACACTGTTGTGGATTTGATCAATGATCGTTGATCACATAGAGATCAGGTGGGCCTCACATGTCAATTTGGATCTAAAGACAAGTTTTTTAAACCACTCGAATTGAGGTGGGTTCTTTAATGCCGATGGAGAAGGTGATCACGCCAGATTCATTCCCGATCTAAGTTCTTCTAATTTGTTTCTATTGAATGGTACATATGGGTCCCATGGAGCTTGTGGGCCCATCAAATCAAAGGTCCGTATTAGTTTTCCCAATGGGTTTGGAGATTATAGGATTTGGCTGTTGTACGCTTAAGAAATCGTAACAAGGGAAATAACAAGGTTTTACGGAAGCTTTCGATTATTTTTCAATGACAGACCATGTTAGAGCATTGTGGGCCATTAGATGGTGAGGATGCCTAAAATATTGGACGATTGGGATTGACCAAAGTGATTTCACAAGAATCGTCAATGCGGCAGTGTTGTCTCTAGCGAGGAAAACAGATGACATCCTGCTTTAGCAGGTTCTTCCAGAAGCTGGAGAGAAAGGTGGGGTCATCATGATTTCTAATGAGAGATCCATGTCGTTCATTAGTTTCATCAGGGTAGGTAGCGGTGGAGCTCCAAAAAAAGGAAAGATCGGCAAACAAGGTGAGCCGCACTAAAAGGTTAAGGCAGCAATGACTACAGTTGAGAGTTTTTCAGAGGTCTATATTAAAAAAATAGTTTGGATCAAGCTAAGGGTCCCTTCATGATGAGTGGTTAAGATGATGGTGGGTACGAGCTCTTTAGTGTGAACCAAAAAAGAAGAAGGAGACGAGAGGTAGGAGTCAAGTTCGATTTTGGGTTAGTACTAGTTTTTTATTTTATTTTTTATTTTTAAATCCATCCAAGATGTAATTGCTGGTTGCTTATATATATACTTACATACACACATATACATACATACATATAGCTGAGGTAGTTATGCATGGTCCACTAAAATAATCGAACAAAATTTTCTCCATCTAATTCTTTTCTCAGGTCAAGTAGGGGTATGGGTTCCAAAGTGAGGTAGATCTAAAATTTAAGTAGGCCACATGATAGAGAATAACGATGGAGGGTCATCGGCCCTTGGAACTTTTTAAGGCATCGTGATGAATGGTTTTGTTCATAATTGAATAATTCCATAGCTAGATAGTTCCATATAGGAAGATTTCAATGGTTTATATTAGTAATAATCAAGTACATTTTGAGATGGAGGCTTCATGAGCATGTAATGAGATTGGGTGCGCTAGAACATGATCTCAACAATTAAATTGGTTTAAACATGAGTACTAGATGAGATGAATGTGTAAGATTTACAAATAGACATGTCTACAAACGGATGGGATAATTTCAAAGTTGGTTTATCGTGATCAAGTGGTCTGATGGTGAAGTAGATGATTGGATGTCTAAACCTCATGATGGATAGGATTTTCAACGATGGGTTAAATGAGTAGTTGAGTATACAATGATATAATGGGTCTCAAAGGTTTTGATGAGGTGTGCAGGAGTCTAAGTGTATGTTCGTTAGTACAAGTTTAGGTGTTATTCTCTTAATTGCATGGTTCAAATAGGGATGTACATAGGGTAACTACTCATGTACATACACGAGCGTCAAAAATTTTGAGTATTACATAGAGCATGGAGAAGTGATGCATGATTTTTAGCTTCTCACATAGCTTCTAAATGGCTACATTCTTAAGTGGTATACCATTGTCAGTGATGATCTTTTGAGGAACATCATAGCAGTAGATGATCTTGTGACGAATGAAGTTAGTGATGTCCCTGTCACATGCTTTAGAGGCAAGGCTTTGGTCCACTTCAAGAAGTAATTAGTGTCAACTACTATATACTAATAACCATGTTATAATATTGGGTTAATGGAATGTGGATGGCATCTCTAGGAATGATTAGAGGCAACAATTTGGTGTAGATCCTTCCAGAAAATTTAAATGGCATTTATATGAATTTGGCATTGGTGACAATATTTCGCAAAGTGCATGACATCAACGATCGTCGTAGACTAGTAGCATCCCATGCATCTGACATGGTGATATAACTTTAGTGCCAACCTGGTGGCCACTACATTCTCCCAAATGTTCTTCATGTTGGGCATATCTGGACTACCACTTGTCCAAGTAGTATGGGAGAATATCATCATAAGAGCGTGATAGAGAATATTATTATGAATAACAAAGTGATTAGTTTGTCGCTGAATCTCTGTCATCTATCTAAGATCATTAAGGAGACACTTGTATTTGATGTAATCGATGAAAGGTTGTCATTAGTCATTGATCTCTATCTCAAGGCAAGAAATTGTTCTTATTTGAGAGGACTTTACTAGCCATACAAAAGGTTGATAAGAATCATCACTCCTCAATCTTGGCTTTGAGAGAAGTGCATGTAGTCCATGCTTATGATGCAGTCTATGTTTATATTGTAGCAAGTTCACCAATGCATTTACCTTGATATTATCACACCAAGATACACGTTAGATATCGATTTCTCGAAATGATTTGATATGCTATTTCAATTATTTGTAATAGGGAATAAGTTTAACCTGAGAACCACGTAATCTATTGAGAGCTTCTTAATAATCAGCCTAAAATCTTTAAAAACTCATATGGCACATACTTTTATCTCCTAGGAAATCTCAAGGTCAATAATAAATGCATAGTACTCTGCCTTAAGTGCTAAAAATAAGTTTTATTAAAGGACCCTGAGTTGGGTTTGGATCCTTTCAGTACGGATGCAACACATATTCAAAGCCTTTTTTTTAAAAAGAAAATCAGGGTATGTATATATATTCAGTGAAATATTTACAACAAAAAGGGGCCATCCTGTGACAAAAATAGCCAGGAGAGCTAGAAAAACCTTGAAAAACAGACCACTAGGACTCTCTAATTAAGCCCATCCCCATCTTGTCTAACCTATAAGACCCCCTAATTTCAATTGGAGGTCAGAGGTAATCTTAGTCCAGCAGTATCTTCATTTCCACGTAGGCGAGGATTTCCCAATAAAAGCATCCACTATGCATCTGGAATCAGATTCCAACATAACTTGATTATAACCTCGGCTGACACATAAACTCATCGCGTTGTGTAGGGCCTGAAGTTCTGCTCTATTGTTTGAAGCAAACCCGTAGCCAAGGAGAAAGCGAAAAGAAGGGACCCCTGAGTAATTCCCCCCCCCCCCCCCCCCCCCCCCCCCCCCCCCCAAAACACACACCACACACACACACACACACACACACACACACAGAGAGAAGGCCCAGGATTACCCAAGGCTGCACCGTCAACATTAACTTTGATGTAACCATCTCGTGGCCTGATACATTTGATGATCTGTAAACATTTGGGGGGGGGGGGGGGGGGGGGGGGGGGGGTTAAAATTGATATACAGGGTTTGTAAGAGGCCGAAATCAGGGCTAGAAAATTCCCTGGAAGCAGAAAGATTTTTGTTGAGCTGATATAACCACCATTTGATCCGATTTATTATTCTGTTCGCATCGAGCTGTATCCCATCAAACTGAGCCACATTCCTTGCCTTCCATAGCTCCCAAAGGATTAAGCCAGGATACATATTCAGAACACAGGCGGGGCTGCTGCGATTGGACCAGTTGCTCCACAAAGTACAGAGCCGTTCCCAAATCGTCTCTTAGTAAGGGAGGTGGAACCTAAAAAGATCATTGAAAAATGCCCACACTTTCATGGCAAGCTTCCCAGTAATGAAGAGATGATTAATGGATTCGGACTAGGGGGGCATCATGAACAAAATCACAGTAGTTGCATTTGGAGACCAAATTGATGCCTTTACTTTGAATCCTATCGTCCAACGGAATTGCTCCTTGAATTAGACACCAAGTGAACATGGAGATCTTAAGGGGGAGATTTGGATTCCACACTTTGTTAGCCTAAGCTGATTCTTGACCTGTGGTTCTACAGAGAAGCCATGCAGATTTGACAGTAAATTTTCCTGATCGGTCATATGGCCAGAACCGCTCATCCATGTCCGACGAGGTGCAGAAGCCTCCCACGCTGATGTGATGCACAATCTCTTCCAGCAGCAGGTTTATAACGGGATGCAGGTTTTGGAGGCCGTCCTGGTTCAGAACATCTTGGACCCGTAGACAAAGGACATCAGGGGGCAACGCATAAGGGATATGGTCAGCCAGGGGGCCAAGGCCGGACCAGTTACAACTCTAAAAATTCATCTCTCCTCGCCCAACATGCCATTGTGAATGGTTTTTAATTATAGGTGACAATTTAACTACTTGCTTCCAAAGAGGGGAGGCACCATGCTGTTGAATATTGCCAATGACATGTAACCGAGGATTGCCATATTTAGAGATCATAAAGCGTGCCCAGATGCTAGTTTTTGAACAAGTGATCAGCGACCACGCCATCTTCAATCTGAGAGCTTTTAAAACATCCTTAAGCCCCCTAATACCCAGCCCGCCCTCTTCTTTAGTCAACGAGATTCTGTTCCAGCTTAACCAATGAAGTTTGTGCTTCCCATACTGCCAGCCCCAGAAGAAATTTGCCATCTTCCTTTCAATCTTTGTCAGAATCTGGGCAGGAATAACTGTAGCCGCCATCATGTCGATTGGGATGCTGCAGAGGACATGATTTATTAGAGTACATCTACCAGCTTGGGAGAGATAGCGCGCTGTCTAGCCCAGAATTTTTTATTCAAATTTTTTTTTTTTGTCATCTGGTGGAAATGGATACTTCTGGTTCTACCCAAAATGAGGGGAACCCCCAAGTAGGTGAAGGTGCTAGCCGAGCCACAAATACCAAGAGATCTCTCAATCTCCCTTAATCTGCTGGAAGGGAGGGAACGGGCGTGGTAGAAACAACTTTTAGACTGATTAATCTTCTGTCCGGAAGTAGCTTGGTATTCAGATAGGAAATTTGTCGTGGCTGTAGTAGAAGATTTACCTCCGTTTAGAAAAAGTACCGTGTCGTCCGCACAAAGAAGGTGGGTGACTTGTTGACAACCTCGCTTCAGCTTAAAAGGGGCGCATCGACCTGTGGACACCAAATTAGAGAAACCTCTGCTAAGGAATTCCGTAGCTTAAATAAAGAGGCTAGGGGATATCGGGTCTCCCTAACATAGCCCTCTTGACGATTTGAAGAAACCAACACCTTCCCCATTGATTAAAACTGTGAACCAAATATTGTTCCAACATTTCTCAACCATACTTATCCAAGCAGTATTGAAACCGAATCGTTGCAGCACCTTCTTGAGAAACCCCCATTCAATCATGTCATACGCTTTCTCCATATCTAGCTTTAGTATAATGTTCCCCCCACGAACTTTGCCACCGATATCTCGGAAGATCTCTTGGCCCAACGCGATACTTTCAGCGATAGATTTGCCTCTCACAAAAGCCTCTTGTTCCTGCGAGATCAATTTTGGCAGTAATAGAGCGAGCCTACTGGTAATGACCTTAGTGAAGATTTTGTAAACACAGTTATATAGACTGATTGGCTGATAATCTGAGTACATTTTCGGGGCAGTTACTTTTGGAATTAGGCAGATAAGCGTACTGGTAAAAGCCCTCAGTAGAGTACCTCCTTAAAAAAGGTGGGTGATAGCTTTGAGAATGTCAAAACCGATAATATCCCAACTCTCTGGAAAGAACGTACCCGAAAACCCATCCAAGCCAGGCGCCCCATCTTTCGGGATAGACATAACTGCGTCTTTGGCTTCGATCGTGGAAGGAATGTGCATCAAGAAGTTGTTGTCAACTGCTGTTAGAAGTTGAGGAATGCCGTCAAGCAAATGGTCTGAATGAGCCTGATGATCCGAAAGAAAAAGCGTGGAGAAGTAGTCCACTACTGCTTCCTTAATTTTTACAGGATCCAATGTAAGCTCGCTAGAATCAAGCTGAATTTCACCAATCGCTGCTCTCATGGATCTCTCAGTGGCTTGAAGATGGAAGAAACGGGTGTTACAGTCACCTTCTAACAACCAGTTATTCCGAGCTTTCTGTTTCCAGTAAATTTCCTCTGCTAGTTTCATGCTCGCCAAGTGACGCCTACCATTTAAGAGAGAGGAAGGAGTGATCTCCACTGACCCATCTTGAGCCTAGCATTCCAGGTTAGAAAGGTTATCTTCCGTGGCCTTAAGTTGTTGGAAAATATTGCCAAAGACATTTTTATTCCAGTCCTTAAGGCTGTTCTTCAGTTTTCTGATTTTCAACATTAAGTTGATCATCGGTTGGTCAGATAAATCCTTCGCACAATCGTCATTAACTACCTGATTGTACCCTTGATGGAGCAGCCACATCCGTTGAAATCGGAAAGGTCTTGCGCCTGGGAGGGTGGATCTGGGGACTGCCAGCAACAAAGGGGAGTGATCTGAGTTGACACGCGACATGTGTTCGACATGAAACTGGGAAAAACGAGAAAGCCAGTCTGTGTTATGCAAGACTCTATCCAGCTTGGCCCAAACACGAGCATTGCCTACCTGACTATTACACCAAGTATATTTGTTGCCTATGTAACCTGCATCCAGCAGGGCTACATTGTTCATTGCCTCAGCGAACTCCGTTGTACTGCCGTGATCGTAGTTTCTGCTTCCTCTTCTTTCAGTGATAGAAAGCACTGCATTGAAATCGCCACTAATGGCCCACGGGCCCGAGATACTGCTCGCTAAAGTGGATAAATCTGTCCACAGAATTCTTCGCTGCAACTTAGAACATTTGGCATACACTATGGAAAGAAAATAATTTAACGAGGAGTTGTTAATTGTAACAGAAAAGGTAAGCATTTGGGAGGAGGATTGTAAAACTGAAACAGATAGAAAGGAGCTATAGAAGAACCATATTTTACCCCCAACCTCCGCGTTGGAGATGGAAGAGTGGAAACCCAACTTCAAGCCCACTTGGACTCTTTTATCCTCCCTGCCATTGGTTCCAGAACCGCTATCTACCAGGGATTGTGGATACGGATCAGCCTATGCACAGTTCTCAATGTTGGGGAATTGGCCACGCCTCTAGCGTTCGAAATGATGGCTTTATCCATCAATCACAATGCCCGAGTTGAATGCCCTCCTTTTAAGCCTAAGGAGTCTCCCATTTCATTCCCTCACAATCGCCATATTTGTGCTCATTGAGATTCTTCTTCTTTCGGCTCTTTTTCTGCCCCTGGTTGGTACCTTCCACGATTTTGGCAAAATTCTGGTGCATTGGGCTGTGGTCCGCGAGATTTGATCCTCCCCAGTATAGGGAAAGGGGTCATTCTCAGAGTTCTGTTCATCACTGTATACATCAGTTAGATATAATCCTTGCGGATAAAGCTCTCTTCGAGCCGCCTCTACTGAAGCCTGATCGCCCTGCAGTCGAGGTAGGTCGACCGTCAGAAATAGAAAGTGAACATCTATTTGGGGTATATGATCCATTGGTAAAGCCTGACAGGATGTGGGATTTGGTTGCTGACTATGACTGCACTGATTGTGAGGCCTTGTTCTCTTCCATGGGATTATGGGGGAGTTTCCTACCGATCTGGACAAGAAAGGAGGGGACCTGTCCACCATGAGTTCATCCAGCATCTCTCTACATCTGTTCAGGTGGTCCGAGGAAGAGTTCGACTTGTTTACATTGATAGTCTCTGCTCTGGTTTCTACTTGATTTTGGGGAGGGGGGATTGGGAAAGGTTATGCTGTTGGATCCAGAGAAAGGTTGATACAAGGACCATGAGATTGGACTACTGCTAGCTGTAACCAGATTGTGGTTAGGACTGATAGGAGGATGGTGGGTGGGGAGTGGTGTTCTGTGGGAAGGTACCTCCTGAGGAGGGGAGGGGGGTTGGGAGTCTGCTCAATGGAGGATTGGGGGTTATAAAGGTGGAGGGAACTTCCATTGGTACAAAAGCACAAACAGGAGTCGGGTGAGGGAGAGTGGTAGCAACATCCTCCTTGAATGTGGCTTCAACCCATCCTCTGGTCGAGCCAAATTCTCTATGATCAACCTTAGCAAAAGCATTTCTTCTTGACATGGTGGTACCATCTTCCAAGAAACCCAAGATAGGAAGGAAATACCGTTGAGTGACAGAGTTCTTGCAACTAATATATCCAAACCAGCTTGGGGCTTGATTTAAACCCGAGCAAATCCTTAGAACATCCCATTAGTTGCCATAGAATCGATCCGAATGACCTCTCCAAATGTCCTGGCAAGCCGATGAATGGCATCAGGGTACCAAGCATGGGTCGGGATTCCCACCAAACGAATCTAGATACCGTTGGACAGGGCAGTCTTCGATGGGTTTCACTACTCAACCCTAGAGAGCTTCATATGGTGGTGTAGGTCACACTCCGTCAAAAAACTTGACATCTCCTCCTTTGATTGAAATCTAATGAGGAACTTGTGAGGTGATATTCTGGTGAAATCCTCCTGGGAGGCTGAGAGCTTGGAAGATCGAAAAGTGTCGAGGAGATGCAGGATAGAGGTCGACTCATCAGCCGTTGTAGCCACCAAAGCAATGGATAATGCATCTTGCAGTTTTTCTGTTTCATTGGGGTCAGCCGTCACCAAGAAACGGTCGATCATATCAACTTGGTTGTTGTTGGACATTACTTCGAACAGGGCGTTGGGTTTGAGCTTTTGGACGAGGAACTACCTTCTGAAGATAAGATATCTTTAATGAGGGGGCGGGCGCTGTTTGCAATGTCTGGATGGCATTTGGAGGCTGAGAGCTTGAAACCCCTTTTCTTTGGATTTTGGCATATGCTATGGAAACAATCCGCCGATCTATCCTTCTTCTATTGAGGCATCTTATAGCATTTAGGGCGTCTTGCTCGTAGAGGAATCGGACGAAGCCGAAACCCCTGGATCGATTTGAGATCCTATCCCTCGGTATAGTCGCTTCCGAAATCTTACCGTAACGCCCAAAAATCCGATGATGGTCTTCTGCGGTGGTGTCGAAAGTTAGGTTTCCAACAAAATTGGAGAGATTTGGGGGTGGAGGGGAGCGAGAAGCAACGATTTGCCAGGGACGCTCGTTTCCTTCCATCCTCCCCATTTGAACAGTTAATACAACTGTGGAGCTCGCCGAACAAGATGTGGATTTCACATATTCAAAGCTTGACCCATTGAGGGAATTAATTAGGTCCAAGGATGAAATGTAGACCTGATCATTAAGGGCCCATTTGGATACCACCAAATAAGTAGTTTTTAAAACTTATTTAAGTTAATAAGCTACTTAAAAAAAAAAGAAAAAAGTTTGGTTATTAAGGGGACGTTTGGATCGTAAGTTACTTAAGCTACATATGCCTTAAGTAGCTTATATTGATAATTACTTATTAAAATGAAGTGATTGAATAACTTTAAATAAAAAGCTACTTTTAATTGATCATAAACCAAACTTACTTATCCTAAATAAGTTACTTATCTACTACTATAACTATAAAAAGAAAACTTTTTTGGTGGTATCCAAATGGGCCCTAAACTTAAGTAACTTATTATACAAAGTAAATTAATTATATTTTTTTTAAAGATTTTTTTTTTTCCTTTTTTGCTTTTCAAGTTTCAATGAGTAACTTAACCATGATCACTGTGAGCAGTGGGCATGGGCTTCAACTTCCAACTTGATGAATGTTTGTGTGATGAATGGATGTGCCATATTGGGAAATCCACCATCTGATCTTTTTAAAAAGTCCACCCTATCATCATTTAATTCATTTTAGTTTAGGGGTGGGCCCAAATAAGAGGTAGATCCAATACTCAAATGGGTCATAGGGGTCATAGGACTTGCAACAGTGGTATTTGGTGCATGTTGAAGCTATGCCCAATGACATTTGGCCTACCATGATGTTTCTGAGAAATCCACCCCATCCATCAGTTTTTTCATTTCATTTTAATTAGTGGGTCTAAATATTAATGAAGATACGAGAGTCAAGTAGACCACACAGCTTGAAACTATATTATGGAACCCTCACTCTTAGAAGGGAGGAGTTCAAAAAACCGGAGTGTCCCACATAATGTTTTTGAGAAATCGACATTGTCCACCATTTTCTTCAGCTGATTTTAAGACGTGGGCCCATATATGAGGCAGATCCAACAGTCAAATGGGCCACACTACTTGAAACAATGATATTGAACCTCCATTGTTGAAATAGTCATGAGGCTCACACTGATTTTTTGAAATATCCACATGTTTACCAGTTTCTTCATATGATCTTATGGGGTGGGAAGGACCTTATGGCCAAATTGGATGGCATATAATCAGCATGGGCCCTGGAAGATTTCGATATCCACTTTACCTTCAATGTGGCCTACTTGAGCTTTGGATCTGCTTCATTTTTGGGCTCGCCTCCTAACATGATCTGGTAAAATGGATGGACGAGGTGGATTTTTAAGAAGCATTATGGTGGGCCGTAGGTACATGGATTTGGGTTCACCCGGCAACCCACATCCAGCGTAGGGAGAGAGGGAGAAGATTAGGTTAGTCCGGGGTATCAGCAAAGTCAGTCATGCTGTGACCGTGGACCCAAACTTGATGCATGTTGTCCATCCATTTTCCCAGCTCATCATGAGCACAAAAATGAAGCAGATTCAAATCTCGGGTGGTCCACACCATAAGAAAACATGGCGATTGAACACCCACCATTGAAAACTTCCTAGGGCCATGGAAGTTTTGGATCAAGCTGATATTTGTGTTTTCCCTTCATCCTAGTCAATATGACCTTATCAACAGGTTGGATGGAAAATAAACATTATTGTGAGTCTAAGGAAGTTTATCAATGGTGGGCGTTCAATCATCACGGTTCCTGTGATGTACGTCCAACTAAGAGTTGGACCTGTTTTATTTCTGGGCCAATACCCTAAAATGAGCCAATAAAATGAAAGTACCGAGTTGATATAACACATATGTTAAGTTGGCCTCACACTCTGGGCATCACTCAACTTTTTTGACCATGTGTTTTTTTTGAAAACATACTTGGCAAACATGCTTATCTGCTTATTAAGTAGGAGCTAATTAAAATCAGCTACTTGGGGCGTAGCTCAGGTGGATCCATGAATGTAGGACCTAATATGATGTTTGTGACTTACAGCCATGTCATCCATCCATTTTTACAGCTCATTTTATAACATAATCCCAAAAATGAAACAGATCCGAATCTAAGGTGGACCACACATAGGAACGGTGGTTATTGACCATTAATAACTTCTTGTGGGCGACAAAAGTTTTGGATCAAGCTGATATTTTTATGGTCCCTACATCCTGGTCTCTATGACCTCATCAACAGGTTGGATGGTAAATAAACATTCCAATATCCCCAAGATGTTTTTAATGGTAAGTGTTCAATCATCATTGTTTCTATGGTGTGGTCAACCCAATATTTGGATCAACCTCATTTTTTGTATGATGCCCTAAAATTAGCTATCAAAATGGATGAAAGGAATGGATATAAGGCACATCCATCAAGGTATGCCCCACCATTAGGATATACCAAAGCTGCCACCTTGAGTAACTTACCATCCAAACAGCCAATTTTATTTAATTTAATTTAATTTATTATTATTATTATTATTATTATTATTATTATTATTATTATTATTTTTTCCAGTTAGCTTGTTAGTAGACACCCACTGTCAGAACACACTCCACTGTTAGCCACCCTCACCAGGGAATCGACACCAAGACCTCAGTGTTGAAACAAGATATCTTCACCCGGTCTACCACTTGAGCTATCCATCAGGGTGTAAAGAGCCAAGTTACTTAAGATAAGCTACTTATACCTTAAGTAACTTATCTTAAATTCTACTTATTAAACCAAAGTGATTAAGTAACTTTAAATAAAAAATCTACATATAGTTGATCATAAACCAAACTTATCTCAAATAAGTTACTTATCTACTGCTTATCCACTGTTGTAAGTGTTTTTTTTTTTTTTTTTTTTCTTTTTCTTTTCTTTTTTAAAATTTATCTTTAAGTAACGTATTTGGTGCTATCCAAACGGCCCTACACGTCTCATGTTTGATCCTAAACATTTCACATATGGAACTCTCCTCCCCTTAAATATAAATAATAATATTAATACTAACTTATTGTTGTCGTAATGTGCAGATTATAGGCTTGGCAAATTTTACAACGATGATCATGTCGACGATCTTTATCACAGCGATTTCAGTTCCCCCTGTGAGGCCGTTGGCTAAAAAAGAAAGGCCATACATGCTCTACAATTGGAGAACCATGGAATATAGCAAACCCAATTTGGAATTATGCGTACTAATTAACTTGTCTACATACCCAAGAAAATGTCCCATCTATAATCAACCTTCTTGATGCATCCAATGCTAATAGAGAAAGCCCAATATGTATTTATGCCATGACACTAGTCGAGCTCATCGGACGCGCCAACCCCATTCTCATAGAACATAATACATTCAACAAGTCTTCCTCAATCAACAATTCCAACCACATTATGGGCGCCTTCCAAAACTTCAAAAAAACCATGAATAGCTGCGTCTCGGTTCGACATTTAACCGTAGTCGCCCCTTACAATTCCATGTACCAAGACATATGGTTGCTTGCATTGAATAAGATGGTGTCTCTTATCATCGTTCCATTCCAAAAACAACGATCAATTGATGGATTGGATGTGGTGGACCGCGCGTTCTTGAATATCAATCCTAAATTACTCGAAGAAGCTCCGTGTTCGGTTGGGATTCTCGTTGATCGTGGCAACCAAAGTGGCTCATCTACATTGTCTAGCAATAATTTGTTTCCGATTGGGGTAGTAATTTTGGGCGGTCCTGATTGTCGTGACGTGTTATCTTATGCATTGCGGATGGCGGGAAACCAGCATGTAGAACTTCACGTGATGCGGATTATCCAGGAGAATGATAATAGGCATAATGATGTGGACAAGCAACGAGATGAAAACGTGGTGGCTAAGTTCAGGATCGGATGTGTGGATAATAATCATGTGGTATATGGGGAAGAAGTTGTTAGAAATGGTGAAGAGGCTGTTAATGCAATCCGTTCAATGGGGAGTGATTATGATCATATGGTGGTGGGCCGGAGATTTGGGATGGGTACAGTGCTTGTTGATGGTTTGGTGGAATGGATTGAGAATCCAGAGCTTGGGGTGTTTGGGGACATCATGGCTGCACCGGATTTCTTTAATGGATCAGTATCTGTGCTAGTTATACAACAACAGCTAACCATGGGGTGGTGAATATGGGGTTGTGGTGTTCACCGTCCCGTGTATAGCTCAAAAGGCACGTTGATATCGTGAGCCGTGGTGCAGTTGTACCACATACATGAGAGAGAGAGAGAGAGAGAGAGAGAGAGAGAGAGAGGTTTTGTAGGATTATCATCATGTTTTATCAGGGGAATGTCATGAATGCAACGTTCACTTGAGTTCCTCAAACTTCTTTCTCTTCTTTTAGCACAAGAATGGTCTTTTTTATTTTTTTTATTATTTTTTTTAAAATTTAATATTACCATGTGATCGAGGCCGTTCATCTGGAAAGGCCCATTGAATATGGGCCATATGGGAAACAACATCTCACTGATTAGAGATATTCACCGTTCATGTTGGTGATTTAGAAATGAGAGGTCGGATAACGACAGATATGTGGATAATGGATATCTCTAATATGGAGATGTATATAATTACGCTGCGAGATACCAGATGAACGGTCTAGATCAGCAACTTGTTGTGCAAAACCGGCATTGGCATGTACTGCAGGCAGCCAATCTACATGACTCCTTATATGCCAATGTGGCTTATGGGTGATTGATCCAAGCCGTCCATCAGGTTCCTACTTCTGTTTAGATGTCCTTGCCATAATCAAGCTGGTCTTGAAAGAAATGGATGGCCAAGAATGGTGATCTTGTTTTCCTTGGCCGTCAATTTGTTTCGAAATTGTGGGCCACGTGATAAGTCTACTGGTCTGATTCGGGGCCTGAGAATCTAAACCGTGGGACCCACATGATTGATGGATGCGATTCGTCATCTACTGGACTGAAGGGCCGATCGAAGGCAGAAACGATCTGAACCGTCGGTACATTAAATCAGTCGTATCTGGCAAATGGTACGAGTTTTTCAACCCACCCTGGATTTGCGAGATTCCAGGTCAAAAGTTTCATTTAATTTTGTTTTTACTTTAAATATTAAAAACATGATTGGGCTTAGAAAACTATCAAGCAGAATAGGATCAGTCACATTTTTGAGTATTTGAGTTGGAGTTTGAGTCCAAGGGCCTGTTTGTTAACTTTCAATTTTGTAGTTAATGTGGAATTTGGAAGCACTCTTGTTTAATGTTGTTTGTTAATGCCAAACGTGGAAAGCGCTTCTTAATTTAATGTCTAGTTTTTTCATCTATCGAGCTCTAGCTTTACGGTGAATCCATGCTGGGCAAAAAACAAAAAAAAAAAAAAAAGAAAAAGAAAAAAGGAGAGAGAGATTTTCTCCTTTACATAGTAGACTATCCGGCTTTTAACATGGGAAGTTCTCTAGGCTCACCATCATTTATGTTTTAGATCCACACCATCTATCATTTTTTCTATATTATTTTAGAGAATAATCCAAAAAAATAGGCACATCCAAAGTTCAAGTCGACCACACCACAGAAAGTAGTAGGAATGGAACGACTGTCGTTAAAACCTTCTTGAATTACCCTATGAAGCTTATTTGCCATCTAACCTCTTCATAAGGTCACGCGACATGGATGAAGGGAAAACACAAAAATAAGCTTGATTAGAGCCTTCCGTGACCTCAAGAAGTTTTCAATAGTAAGAATCTAATTCCCACTGTTTCTTGTAGTGTGGCCCACTTGAGTTATAAACCTGCCTTGTTTTTTGTGTTATTTTCTAAAATAATATGAAAAAATGAATGGACGATGTGGATGATAAAACGTATATAGCACGGTAGCCCCACAAAACCCTTCGACGGACTGTCCGTCTCAGCTCGATTCTCGAAAGTGGATTAGTTGGTGTACCGTGTTCGCCAAGCTGTGTGGTGCGAAGACGAGGCCTGCCGCTCCTCTAGCTCGAGTTGTAGTAACGGTTCAAAGGATATCAAAGTTACATGGGCTCCAAAATGATGTATTTATTATATCCACACCATTCATCCATTTTGTGAGATCATTTTTTAACTTCATACCAAAAACTATTTATATTCAAAACTTAAGTGGACCACACCAGAACTAGCAATGGGACAATGATTCTCACCGTCAAAACATTCATAGGGCCCACAATAGTGTTTATTTTACATCTGATCTGTTCATAAGGTCACACAGTCCAGGATGAAGAGGAAAAACAAATAACATATTGATCCAAAACTTTTGTGACCCCTAAAAGGGTTTCAATGGTAGACAGTCAATCCCCCACAGTTTTTGCAGTGTGGTCCACTTGATCTTCAGATCTATCTTATGTCACGCCCAGACTTGGTAACCAGACTCATAAGGAACCCGATAGCCGATTCTGACCGCAACAGCCTCCGTAGTACCCCATTCTCGGCTCCTTAGGCAGGTTCTGATCTTGGGATTCTACAAGGAAGATTTCCATAACAGTATAATCATTGCAAATACAAGCATACCTAAGATCACAACAAGTATATCTGAGAATAACAAGACACACATCACAAAATTCACTAAGAATTTGAACTTTTACAAATATCCATAAGATCTAAAAGGACATACATAAGATAATAAGAGAAGGGAAGAAAAGTCTGCAACACTGGAGTCCTCAAGCTCAACTCTACTCCACGCTCCGCCGCTACAACGCCTGCCTAGGATCTCCTGCACATATCAATTGTGCATAAGCTTATAGAAGCTTAGAGGGTGGTGAAGTGTGTGATAATAGTGCATAGAAGACTAATATGAGATACAGGAAGGAAACATGAACAAAGCCAACACCACTAGCCTTATCAGGGCTGTCATGAATGAAAAAGTTATACCAAGGCAGTACAATAATGTAAGATGCCATACTAAGGCTATATAATACAATGAGTACTATAATACAATGAGTACTGGGCGCCATGCCAAGGCGATACAATATGAGGCTTATACAGCCAATGCAAATGCAATGCGAAGTAATGTCAGTGCTCATATCCAATTCACATATCAAGTACATTTCCATCATAAGGAAATCACCGGGTCCGTTACACTGTTGGAATGACTGCTGACAGACCCCGCACAGTCAAACGAGCGTAAGAGACCTCACTACCCGCCTATGAACAACCAATCACCAGCAAAGCCTGACAGTAACGGACCCACTTACGAGCTGGTCAGACTCAGCTTAGCAATGCCTACTTACCTCAGACGAGTAAGGCCACACCCCTATCCAACTGACTACACAACAGTGGGAGTCACGGCCTAACGGTATAAGGCCCTCGTGCACTCATAGTTTCCACTCGGTTACGGCGTTGGAGCAGATCCTTGGTACCATGGAAGTTTTAAAATTTTACCAATGGGTATCCTATGTACCCTATATGCTCAGATAACATTTCCGGTGTCCAATTATGGTGATCCACGATGTAACTGTGGAGGCTACAACCATGATGAAGCAAGGGTGACAATTGTCCATATGCTATGTAATGCCAGATGCATGAATCACACAATCAACCATGCATCAATTCCAAGCATCCAACGTGCTCAAGAGGGAATAATATGTCCCCCAGAGAAGGTAACATGCAATGCTCAATGACACAATATGACCACACACACACAGTGTCAACTAGGCATACAATGATGTACATGGGTCATGAGAATGAATTTAATCACACTATATGTCGATATATAATGTATATTACATTCCTCCTATCCAAGAAGGAACCAAGACTAGGTACTTAGACAATATCCTTAAGGAATCCAACTTCTAGTGGGGGCCCATTTACCTGGGGTAGCCCATGAGACTAGGTATACAAGCTACGGGTCTAAGTAATATAGAAATGAGCCTAGTAAGAGTCTAAGATGAGTATCCAATCACTCTTAAATACAACCGGGCCTAGAGGGGTCCATAATAGGGACATTTAACCACCATTCTCCAAAAAGCCATATCAACCATGAACTATATGGATAGAAGCCCCAAGGCCTGTATTTAAGATAAAAATAAAGTTAACCACAAACATATATTACTCATAATAGGCCATAAAAAGATATAATACCACTTTTAACAACATGAGCTCTAAGAGGGGAATTAATGCCCAAGGCTCAATTCCCAATGACCATAGAATCCATGCATTAAGTTGGACTTGGTGGGTAGCCCGCGTACACAATATACGGCCGAAAAAATAAGTTTAAGTTTGGATGAAATGGGCTCCACTACATCAACCCAATAACTAGCAATTTAAATGGACAACCAAGGGCCCAATATTATCCTTATCTTAGCCACGAGTTCATCAAAATGTTGGAAGTCGGCCCTAATATATGGCTGGGCCAAGTTGCGACGTCTCAACCCTCTCTGGGCCCATGGGATGCCCCAAAAATCTTATCTAAGATGAGGTCCTCATGTGATCACTAAAGGTGACCCAAAAGAATGCGCTGATTAAGCTCAAAGATTATAAGAAAACATAAGTATACAATACGTACACAAGTTCTCAATATGGTAGGCCCCACAGCCAAATAAAGTTTAAACCATAAAATTGTACATTTAAGGCACTTTGATAAACTTTTGGCCCATTTGACTTCCTGGACCTGCTAAGGTCCGAAAATTAGTTAAATATGTGAAAATAATCTCATGAAGGCCAACTATACTCACTGGGGGACCCCACCAAATGGAGAGTGTGTATATATCATGAAAAGATCAAGTGGGCCTGCTACTGGATTGTGAGTCCAGAAGTAACCTAAGGTAGAGAGTGCTTTCATGATCGGACGATCCAAGGCTTGAATGGCCTGGGCCAACATACGTTAAGGTACGTTGCACATACATCCACATTTAGCCTCAAATAAACGGCCTATGGTCTATGGTGGGCCTTTAACCATCCATAAAACCCATGGGCCTACCTTAGGATCACCCAGGAGGACATCCAACCTCAACTGGTTTCCTAGCCCGCCACTACTTGAGCATGAAATAAGGCCCCAAGGCCTAAGCAATCCAAGGCCTAGTGGGCCATATACTAAGCCCAATACTTAGGTATCATGGTGGGCCCTTAAGCAAGGTTTGGGTCCAACCATAAAGATCATGAGTCCACTCAGTGTGGTGGGCCTAATGGGCAGCCCATTATTCCAACCATATGGGCAATTCCATATTTGAATCAAGTGAGTTGGGCCTCACATCCTGGCCCAAGTATGGGGTTAGTTTAATGGGCAACCAAGGGCCCAACTACTTGAGTACTTTGGCCCATAAAACCCATCACAATAGTGTGCTATTTATAAGCCCAAGGGTCAGGGGTCCATCAAGAAAATTCTAGGACAATGGGCCTAGGAAACCCAACATGTAACTATGAATATAGTCCAATAAGAATCCAATTGGAATGAGCCTTAAATATGCACTAATTAAGCCCAAAAAATCTAATTAAAAAAAATGGGGCAAGATATGTGTAATAATATCCCCAAATTTGGTAGATCATGCTGCCCCAAAACATTCATTTATGGGTAACAACTTTGGGCCTATTGCTGAAATTCCAGCCCACCCACAATCTGACATTGCTGGAAATTCAGAAATTAATTAATTTATATGTTTATTTTAATTCCTAGTGACCCATACATGTCATAGGGGGTGCCCACCAGATGAAGGGAGTATATTGAACACATAAATCAGATGGGCCATGTTACTGGACTGGACGTCTAGCAGGAGCCCAATGGGCTGGGCATCCCATGGTGGGTAGTCCTATGGGCGTGGGTATTTGGCCGCAAAACTGACCTAAATTTACAGGCCGTACCATGGACGGTACAGGGGCCTGATGGCCTTGAAATTTGTAGGATGGTCCTTTCATGGGTGGTCCACACCTCCACAAAATTTCACGATTTTTGGATGGTCAAAAGTATTTTAATTAATTTAAATAAAACAGATTGTCCAGAAAATCTGGTTAATCTGGACGTCCCAACGTGGTGGGCCGGTCTAACCCTTTCCACGGTATGTACAGGGGTCCGTTGACCCTAAAATTTGGTAGGTAGGTCCTACCATGGGTGTATCACGTCCCCGTAAATTTTTATAATTTTTGAATAATTAGAAGTATTTTAATCAAATTTAAGAATACAATCTGTCTTGAGATACTGCCTGATCTGAACATCCCATTGTGGCGGGCTGGTCCAGCCCTTCCCACAGTATGTACAGGTGTCCATTGGTCCCAAAATGTTTTAGGTGGGTCCTACCATGGGTGGGTCACCTCCCTGCAAAATTTTAGAATTTTTAGAGTGATAAAAGTATTTTATTTAATTCATACAATTTATGGACAGCAAGGTTGCAGAAAATATAGGTTGCTACCCCCTTTTTGGATCACCCATGTAGTGGGTCCATGCCATAGAAATCAAGGGAAAGTGGTTGGGAGAGGTGCCTCTACTGTTTTACATCAAGGTGGGGTCCACATCATTGGCCCACCATCCCAAAACATGGCCCACAAAGGGGCTTTCCAAGCCCATATACATGGCTGGAAGGTCCCACATGTTGGACCGTTTAGGCCCTTGGGCCTAGCTCTTGGGCATCCCAAAGAGGGGCTGCATGGGATGGTTGTTGGTATACATCAGGGTGGGGTCCACACACCAAAGACCCACCCTTAACTCCTTCAAAAACAAATCAAACATGTGTGACAAACACTTCCCAAAATCAGCAACATGAGCTTATGAAAATTCTGGACAGCATGGTATATTGCTGCCTAGTTTAGCCCATAAATAAAAGTCCAGCAAGAAATTCCTCACATATATTAAGGTGGGGCCACCTAGATGGGCCACACACATCCGGAACATACTTCCAATCGATCCAGACCTTGCATGTGAGAATGGACAGCAAGGTGGATCTCCACATGTCCAACAAATGGGACATGGGGACGTCCCATTAAGGGTGGATGGTTGGATGTGTCTTGCACATCAGGTGGGCCAGCTTGATTAGCAATTATTTGGGAGAAAGAAATAGATAGAGAGAGAGAGAGAGAACAAGAGAGAGAGAGAGATCAGCCATACAAGAGGGATTTCGCCACTATAAATCCCTTATGCACAAAGAAGAACCAATATACATTGCTCATCTTATAGATCTATGCATGCACGGACCTCCATAATAAGAATCTGAGGTGGGGATGTCATCCCCACCATAAAACAAAGGTCTAGATGACCTTGGAAGGGCTGAGATTATGAAATACATCATGATGGGGTTCATGGAGAATGGCCCCATCATGGAATGACACATGAATGAAGGATGGCCAATGGCCACATCCAAAGGGTTAGATAGGATCCCCACCATGGATTGGTGGGTTTCACTTGTCCCATACATGACGAAACCAAAAAAATAAAAGAGAGGAGAGAAATTAGCACTAGTAGAAGCACCCACCTCGGATTATCAAGCTTCCACCATCACTAGGGATCTCAAGCTCCAAGGTTAAGATTCAATGGTCAAGATGAGACTGTGGTGGCTAGATGATGGAGGAAAGGAGGGAGAAAAATGTTGGAAAATGGGAGAAGGAGGGCTGGACGTTGGAGAGAAAGAAGGAAAGAAGAGAAATGAGAAGGAAGAGAGAGAGAGAGAGAGAAGTTGTAGGGAGGTAGTAACGATGGATTTGTAAGAAGGGTAATCATAGCTATGGGAGGAGATTACTATGCTTGTAGGGTTTAGGTTAGGGTTGGGTGGTGTCTAAGGTGGGTACTGTTTATTCCATGGAATTGTAGTATGTGTGGGTGGTGTGCATGGGAAATTGTGCCATGGAAGTGGTCCACTTGCTTTTGTACAAAAAGTGGGCCACATGATGAAATGCTCATAACTTTTGATCTATAAGTCGGATGGACGCACAAGACATGTCGTTGGAATCGCAACGATGATACGAACAAGATGGCATAGGTCTAGGGTCGATCTGAGTCAGGTCTATGTGACCAGACTCAAGGATGACCGCAAACACAATCCGAGAGTCACGGATCACCGGAATTTGATTGGTAGGACTGCGGGACCAAAATGAACGAGATACATACTCACACACACACGTGCATACATGCGAACTTAGGTATAGTCTTACATCTTATTTTTCAATTCAAGCCTTAGGACGAGCTCTCTAAATGAAAGGACAGTTGGGATATAACACATACCTCATGATGGGACCACAAAACTTGCTGACGTCAACACACCAGCTATATCAATGGCGTGTGGCCCACCAGCCAATCCGCTTCTGGTTAGTGGGGTAGCACACAATTCCTGCTCGGATTTGGGGGAGCAGATTAGGTGAGACCTCGGATCCACCAAGGTTGGTGAGACCTTTGACCGTGGGGCCCACTATGATGTATGTGACTACATCCACATCGTCCATCCACATTGAAAGCTTATTTTAGGGCATGATTAAAAAAATGAAGCAACTCCAAATCCCATATGGACCATAGTACAAGAAAACAGTGGTGATTAATCCTTAAAAACTTCTTTTAGACTACAAAAGCTTTGGATCAAGATGATATTTGTGTGGTCTCTTCACCTAGTTGTTTGTGACCTTATCAACACGTTGATAGCAAATAAACATTTCGGTTGAGTCTATGAAGTTTTTAATGGTGAAGATTAAATCACGATTGTTTCCTATGTTGTGGTTTGCCTAAAATTTGTGTCAGCTTCATTTTTGGGATAACGTATTAAAGTGAACCTTTAAAATGGTTGGATGGTGTGGTTTTAAGGTACACACATCACTGCGAGACCCACAGTCAGGGTCCCACCTGTGTCGGTGGATAAAAGGTCTCTTGTAATCTAATCCTGAATTTGGGGGGATGGGGATTTTATGTGAAATCCTTATAGGAACTTGCAGCGGATGTTAGGTGGGGTCCACTGTGATGTTTGTATGAAATCCACCCCATTCAGATGTTTTGCAAGCTCGTTTTAGACCATGATACAAAAAATGAAGTGGATCCAAAGTTCAAGTGGGCCACATGAGAGGAAATATTAGAAATTCAATGACCATTGTTGAAACATTAGTATGGTAACAAAAGTTTTATATCAGCCCAAGTATTTTGTCTTTTCACTCACTACAACAAATTAGTCCTTTTGCAAAATTTTTTTAGCGACAAGTCTAATTTCATCGCAAAAAGTCAAATTTTTATAACGACATTCCAAGTCGTCGCAAAACATCGACTATTTACAATGGCATTTTAAATTGCCGCTAATAATCAACTTTTTTGTGACGAACTTCAATTGTCGTCGCAAAACTTGTCGTGAAAATTCGCTGCATGAATATTTCATAGGAAATTGTTGGCAGGAAAGACGTTTCGCAACGAGCTTAACCGATCGTCACTAATAGCCACTTTCTATGATGAATTAAGTGTCGTTGATTTTTTTTTTTTTTTAATTTATTTACGATAGCACTAAAGTTGTCGCAAGCAGCGGCTTTAACGACGACTGGTTAAGCTCGTTGCGAAAGTACATAATTAATTAATTTTTTTTTTCACCGGTCTTTTTACGATGAGTACTTGAACTCATTACAAAAAATACCAAATTAGACATTTTGTAATTAATGTAGTTTCATTGTAAAAGGGTGGAGTATTTATAGCAACATTGTAAATCATCGCCAATACTCAACATTTTTGTGATGAAATACAATAGTCGTCACAAAAACTTCTCCCACTAATTTTTTTATGGCACATTACATGGCGAGAAAGACTTTTCACAGCGCGTTTCAATTGTCATCGCTAAGGTCCACTTTATGCGATGAATTGACTGTAGTCACAAAATACTAACTAATACCTTTTGCAATAAATACCAACTAAAACTTTTTGTGAAAAATATAGTTTCATTACGAAAGGTTAGAGTATTTGCAACAATATTGTAAATTATCGTAAATAGTCAACGTTTTTGCGACGAGCTGTAATTATCGTCGTAAAAACTTTTTCCGCCACATTTTCCCTCGAAAATGTCTACTTTATGCAACAAATTGAGTGTCATCGCAAAACATTATTTTTTGCAATGACAACAAAGTCGCTACAAATATTTTGTATTAGCGACAGCTAGGTTAACTTGTTGTGACAAATACCAACTGAAACTTTTTGCGATGAATTTAGTTTCATTGTGAAAGGTTAGAATATTTGCAATCATATTGTAAATCATCGCAAATAGGCAACGCTTTTGCTACGAGCTATGATTATCATCGTAAAAACTTTTCCCGGGAAAGACTTTTCGCCATGTGTTTTAATTGTCATACCTAATGTTCACTTTATGCAACGAATTGAGTGTCGTCACAAAACGTTATTTTTTGCAACAACAAGAAAGTCGCTATAAATATTTTGTATTAATGACGACTCGATTACCTCATTGAGACAAATACCAACTGAAACTTGTTGCGACGAATGTTGTTTCATTGCGAAAATTTAGAGTATTTACAACAATATTATACATCATCGCAAATAGTCAATGTTTTTATGACGAGCTGTAATTATCGTCGTAAAAACTTTTCCCACCAAATTTTCTTAGAAAAAATACATGGCGGGAAAGACTTTTCACCGCGCGTTTCAATTGTCATCACTAATGTCCACTTTATACGATGAATTGAGTGTCATCGTAAAATATTAATTTTTGCAACAACACAAAAGTCGTTGCAAATAGTTTGTTTTAGCAACAACTAGGTCTATGGGTTGTGAAAAATACCAACTTAAAATTTTTGCGACTAATGTAGTTTCATTGCAAAAGGTTAGAGTATTTGCAATAACATTATAAACTATCGCCAATAGTCAATATTTTTGCGACAAGCTACAATTATTATTGCAAATACTTGTTGTATGAATTTTTCTACAAGACATTATGTGACGGAAAAGGCTATTTGCGATGACTAGTTAAACTCGTTGCAAAAATACTAAATTAGAATTTTTATGACAAATGTAGTTTTAATCAAATGATGAAAACGATCGCTTGATCAACCTCCCAATCACATGGAATCCACTATTAAATTTTTCTAAAGAAAACACACTATAAGAAATTAATGTGATTTCCTCGTGGATTTTTTCAGTGGCTAAACAAAAAATCTTCAGATAAGCTTAATTTTTTAATATGCATCCTAAAATGAGCCATACGAATGGATGGACGGTGTGGATATCCAACAGATCATCAAGGTGGGCCCTACGATAGGGGTAACACCCACTAAGGTGTTACTCGGGTATGGAGCGGCGTATCCACTCCCATCACCCATCTCTCTCTCTCTCTCTCTCTCTCTCTCTCTCTCTTTAAGTAGTTGTATTGCACTACAAGAAAACCCACTTTTACCGACGAAAATTTTCGTCGCTAAATCCACATTTTTCGTAGGTAAAGAGTTTTACCAATGAAATTTTTCGTCAGTAAATTCGTCGGTAAAAGACCGAAGGTAAAGGCTTTTACCGACGAAAAAAGTTTTGTCGGCAAAGGTAAGACTTTTATTGACAAATTTTTTTGTCAGCAAAAAATAAGTAAAAAACTTTTACCAACGATTTGTCTCGTAGGTAAAAATATTTACAAAATTTTACCGACGAATTTTTTCATCGGTAAAAAATAAGTAAAAAACTTTTACCGATAAATTTTTTCGTCGGTAAAAAATAAATAAAAAACTTTTACCGACGATTTGTTTCGTAGGTAAAAATACTTCACGATACTTTTACCTATGAAAATTTTCGTAGGTAAAAATATTTACAGAACTTTTATCGATGATTTGTTTTGTAGGTAAAAATATTTCACGATACTTTTACCTACGAAACTTTCGTAGGTAAAAATATTTACAAGACAAGACGTGGATGAGACTTTTACCTATGAAATATTTCGTAGGTAAAAGTCTCTTTTCTTTTTTCAATATTCTAGCACAAAATTCCTGATATACACCTGTTACAATATATTTCATCATATTCTTCCTGATATACACCTGTTATATAATATATTTCATCATATTCACATTCACATCCATCTAAACCCAAACTACGTAAATCCATCCAAACATAAACTACATTCATCCAAATATAAACTACATCTATCCAAACACAAACAATCTTATCCACATCACATTCATCCACGCATAAATACATATAAGTTTAACATCATAAATAAGATATAAAAAATTATTCATAGCCTATTTCCTGGTTGGGCTTACAAAATTCAGTGCGGTGAACACATCGCCGACTGGCGCACACACCTAGGTCCTTACTCATGCCTTCATGGTAGATTCAAAATAGTTTCAATACAAGGTCACCAGTTCAAGTACCCATTGTGACCGTAAGCGACTCTGGTGTGTGAGTGTGTGTTAAAAGAAAAAGAAAGAAAGAAAATGCTTTTTTATCTTTTGGGTTGAGCCTAATGGTACTTGGTGATTTCTCATCAGGTAGAAATTATTATTAGTTATTTTTAGAAAGGTGAGATTAGGCCACTTATAATTATATTAACATGATAAAATATTATATGTGAGCAAACACCACAAAATAAACAATCCTATGGAAAAAAAATAAATGAAAAGAGAGAGAACATATGAGAGGTGATCCTTATCTCCTTTGATGGATTCAAGCTGCATGTGCTCTACCCAACTTCCTATAAGGAGAAGTTATATGGGTCTTGGAATAATTTGGGTGACAAATTCACCTTGTCTATTAATATTATCATATTGTGTTAGGACATGACTCTAAAAATGAGATAAATCCAAATCTCAAATAATCTATGCTATAAGAGATCGTGGAGATGGAAATAGATGCATTGCGATGCTTGAGTTCGAGTACACTTGCCAATAAAGTAAGATTTTCTTGTTTGTTGTCATGTGATTAGGCTACATTATTACATAAATCGGGACCGGGTTTAGGTTTGAGTTTTAAAGTTTAGGTTTAGGTTTAGGTTAGGGAGTTGAGATTAGGATTAGGTGTAGGTTTAGGTTTAGAAATTTGAGAATACATTTAGGTTATAGGTTTAGGTTTAGGTTTTAGGTTATAGGTTTAGGTTATAGGTTTAGGTTTAGGTTTAGGTTAAGGTTAGGTTATAAGTTATAAGTTTAGGTTATAGGTTATAGGTTAGGGTTTAGGTTATAGGTTTTGGTTTAGGATAAGGTTTTAGGTTTAGGTTAAGGTTATAGGTTTAGGTTATAGGTTACAGCTTTAGGGAATTGAGAATAGGTTAAGGTTTAGGTTTAGGAAATCGGGTTCGGGTTCGGGATCGGGTTTAGGTTTGGGTTTTCAAGTTTAGGTTTAAGTTTAGGTTAGAGAGTTGATATTAGGATTAGGTGTAGGTTTAGGTTTAGGGATTTGAGAATACATTTAGGCTTTAGGTTTAGGTTTAGGTTTTAGGTTTAGGTTTAGGTTATAAGTGTAGGTTATAGGTTTAGGTTTAGGTTAGGTTATAGGTTAAGGTTTAGGGAACTGAGTTTAGGTTATAGGATATAGGTTTAGGTTATAGGTTAAGGTTTAGGTTATAGGTTAAGGTTTAGGTTTAGGTTATAGGTTTAGGTTTAGGTTTAGGTTATAGGTTTTGGGATTTGAGAATAAGTTTAGGTTATAAGTATAGGTTTAGCTTAATGTTGTAGGTTATAAGTTTATGTTAATGTTGTATGTTATAGGTTCAGGTTTTGGTTTAGGTTTAGGGATTTGAGAATACATTTACGTTTTAGGTTTAGGTTTAGGTTTTACGTTTAGGTTAAGGTTACAGGTTTAGGTTATAAGTGTAGGTTATAGGTTTAGGTTTAGGTTATGTTATAGGTTAAGGTGTAGGGAATTGAGTTTAGGTTATAGGTTATAGGTTAAGGTTTAGGTTTAGGTTATAAGTTTAGGTTTAGGTTAAGGTTTAGGTTTAGGTTATAAGTATAGGTTTAGGTTAATGTTGTAGGTTATAGGTTTAGGTTATAAGTTTATGTTAATGTTGTAGGTTATAGGTTTAGGTTTAGATTTAGGGATTTGAGAATACATTTAGGTTTTACGTTTAGGTTTAGGTTTTAGGTTTAGGTTAAGGTTATAGGTTTAGGTTATAGGTTTAGGTTTAGGTTTAGGTTTATGTTATAGCTTTAGGGAAGGATCAGGTTTAGGTTTGGGTATTCAAGGTTTAGGTTAAGGAGTTGAGATTAGGATTAAGTGTAGGTTTAGGTTTAAGGATTTGAGAATACATTTAGGTTTTAGGTTTAGGTTTAGGTTTAGGTTATAGGTTTAAGTTAGGTTTAGGTTTAGGTTATAGGTTATAGGTTATAGGTTATAGCTTTAGGGAAGTGAGAATAGGTTAAGGTTTAGCTTTAGGAAATTGGGTTCGTGTTCGGGATCGGGTTTAGGTTTGGGTTTTCAAGTTTAGGTTTAGGTTAAGGAGTTGAGATTAGGATTAGGTGTAGGTTTAGGTTTAAGGATTTGAGAATACATTTAGGTTTTAGGTTTAGGTTTAAGTTTTAGGTTATAGGTTTAGGTTTAGGTTAGGTTATAGGTTAAGATTTAGGGAATTGAGTTTAGGTTATTGGTTATAGGTTTCGGTTATAGGTTAAGGTTTAGGCTATAGGTTAAGGTTTAGGTTTAGGTTATAGGTTTAGGTTTAGGTTTAGGTTTAGGTTATAGGTTTTGGGATTTGAGAATAGGTTTAGGTTAATGTTATAGGTTATAAGTTTATGTTAATGTTGTAGGTTATAGGTTTAGGTTATAGGTTTATGTTTAGGGATTTGAGAATACATTTACGTTTTAGGTTTAGGTTTAGGGATTTGAGAATACATTTACGTTTTAGGTTTAGGTTTAGGTTATAAGTGTAGGTTATAGGTTTAAGTTTAGGTTAGGTTATAGGTTAAGGTTTAGGTTTTGGTTTAGGTTATAGGTTTAGGTTAAGGTTATAGGTTTAGGTTTGGGTTTAGGTTATAGGTTATAGGTTTAGGTTTAGGTTTAGGTTTAGGTTTAGGTTATAGGGATTTGAGAATAGGTTTAGGTTAAGGTTATAGGTTAAGGTTAAGGTTAAGGTTATAGGTTAAGGTTAAGGTTAAGGTGAAGGTTATAGGTTAAAGTTTTCATAAACATGGGCCTGCTCCAACAAATTTTAGCTAATATATAAACACAGCCTGTCCAACTAGCCAGGCCACTCTAATGTTGTTCATAGGAAATGGACAGCTTCATCATGGTCATAACAGTGGTTCTCACCTTTCAGGGACCCCGCTCAACATCCAGATAGCTCCGACGCACATTCGGGTCTACTCCATCAATTTCGAGCTAATACATAAAGACGGGCCTGTTCAAATGGCCATGCCACCCATATTGTTGTCCATAGGAAATGGACAGCTACTCATCATGGTCATAGCAGCGGTTCCCACCTTCCAGCGAACCCCGCTCAATTAAATCCTAAATTAGTTACCCATCAAAGGTTGGATAGATTGTAATACTTTCATATTTTCATACATGCCTAAATTGGATTGATGTTGTGGAGATGTTCTCCTTGTGATATTTTCCTAATGAACGGTCCAGATGGGTGATGTGGAGGCCAACTGATCCAATGCAAGCTAATACATGGAAAGTTTTCCATGCACTTGTACCATGGGAAAATTTTCCATTTGAGATTGTAAGTCTATATCATGTACTTAACTCATTTGAACAGTATGTATTCTTCAAAAGTTAACCAACCAAACATCATAGATGGAAGTTGAAGTCGGATAAATCCATTGCCCAATAGACAATGTAAACTACCATGATATTTATTTTATAAGTAATCAACATGAGAAGCAACTATAGGCTTTTGCAATGTAATGAATAAAGAAGGTTGTGATAAGAAACCTGGTGTTAAATGTTAATGGGACCACTGAATAGAAAAATAGAGTATGGAGAGACGATGTTAGTATCTCGCAAAAATACTTTACTAGTTTCAACCTGAAAACATGAGAAAATATTGAAAATTTAGAAATCCATTCTCAATCACAGCATAAGAATTAAGAACTTATAGAAAATCGTAAGGAGAATGCTTGAAAAAAATGTCAAAGTTGTTTAACTAAAACATTGTGATCTCTAAAGGTTGTTTGGTTGTACCAAATTTCATGATTAATTTGTCTAATTTGATGCAAAATATTATGAAATTTTATACAATCAAATACACCCTAATACATAATTAAGATATACTAAAATGAGGTAAACTTATTTTTAGGCATCTACAGATTAACAGGACCTAAGTTGGATCATTATGGTTAAGCATCAAACCACTCATTATAAACTGTTCTATGAACCTGATACTCTCCATCTAGTATAAGTCTCATTATAAACTATTTAGATCATTGAAACAGTAGCTGGATCCAACTTGAGTGTCTTTAAACCTTCTTTCTATTGGAATGGCCAACAATAGATATTTGCTATAGTTAAGTGTAACGCCCTGAAAATCGGGGGTCGAGCAAAGCTCAGCTCCCGAGTTCCAACGCATCACTTATGCAACACAGATAATGATGATTATGATGAGAGCATTGAAAACATGAATGAGATTATACCAAAACAGCATATCATACTCTAGAGACAGTTAAATTGCAAGCGGAAGACTGTGATAAATATATAAAATATATAAACTGTGGTGAGTCTCCAGAGTGTGATAACATTACCAGGTTAAATAATTACATGTGCAAGTCTAAAATATACAAAAAAAATGTAATGACATCTAATTAGCAACCCTATAACCCCGTCGATCAAGACACAACTCGCATGAAGCCACCAGAACACAGCATATACAAGAAGGCATCCTCGTCGTCGCCAAAGTCCGGCTCCGCCTCATAAGCATCGCCATCACCTGCAGCTATAACAGGGTCTGGTTGGTGTGTACAACACCGTCCCGTAACGTGGGAGTGAGTGATCAACTCAGCGGAACAATAAAGCATAGGTTAACATGTTATCAATTCAATTAAGCAGTAATGATAATGCAGTACAATCAAACAATCCTAATTACTCTTGTTAGTGCAAGTATGAAATGCTGTCATGATGCATGCCCTCACCAACATACTCCCTCATGCGACACTATCTTACGTCCGCGGCATGTGTTCATCCCTCAGTGCTCCACATCTTTCAGGCACATGCAGTGCGATGATGAGCATGATTACCGAGTTGTTATTAGTCCTTTTCATACAGCAGTATTGGGAAACTAAGGTACCTCCCTTATATCATTCCCAAACAATGATCCATTCTAGGGTCATCAATCCTAGATAATCTCATACGATAGTGCGGTTCTAGGTCGCTGCAAGGGCTGCTACACGGAATCGTTGCACCACTCCCCCATCACCTTATCAATACAGGCCTAGTTTATACTCTGTTTACTATGGGAAGGCTCGTCGCCTCTCCGCAGATTCAGAGTATGCTCGAGGTCACTACACCGGGTACGGTCAGGGCTGTTACATGGTATCGTTGCACCACTCCCCCATCACCCATCAAAGCAGTGTACGCCGACAACTCGAATATAGTGTCCCATACCACCATAATCGGCTCACGAGTTAGGTTGCTCAATGGTCACTACGGGGAGGCTCGTGGCCCCAGCGTAGGCCGACAGCTCGACCACGGTGTCCCATACCACCATGCCCGGCTCATGAGTCTTAGCGGATCGAGGTACCACGGTTAACGGGATTCCACTGGTAAGGTTAGTACCTTAGGTTCAAACAGTAGCGTCCAAACATGGTGAACATACATAAGACAGATCGGATTACTTGACGAGCTCGGCTAGCTCGAGTGCACAACAAGTTGAACGATATGAAGCGCATAAGCACTTCGTGTGGCCAACCACTATCGCCAACCGAAGTGCGACTCGGGTTCGTCGGACACATCTCGCGTGACGAATGAATCTTAGTCACGAATTCCATTCTGTTACCGATTGCCTGGACTAACTTTTAGTCCCAATCACATTAAATTACGGAACAATTAAAGCAGTAATGAATCAAGATTTCAAATCATACAATCAAATATCCAGTATTGTCCACTTAGGGCTGCCAGGGCTGTTGCACGAAATCGTTACACCACTCCCCCATCACCCTTCACGGCTCTTATGGAATACAACTTAAACATGAATTTAAACATATGCATTACATAAATAAAATCATACAATCAGCTGAGCATGTTATGAAGTACAACATAAGCATGAGTTTGTACATATTCAATTCCTAATCACACAGATATCTAAAGAAATCATACACATAGTTAAAGGAGTTGAGAATCATATCTCAACACCCTTATACATTACAATTTACTAACTACTACTCATTCAGACATTTCAACAAGCACTTTAGACCACCTACATCAACATACATGACATATGTTGATCAGATAGGTATTAGGCCAAATCCTTTCACTAAGGAGGTGCCCCAATTATAACACACGTGCACCCACAACGGATAGTCATGACAAGTAGGAATCCAAGTTCCATATTCATTCAGTCATTTCCACAAACACTTGAGCTACACATTTTAACATATATAGCGTATAGTAGTCGTGGCGTGATTTAGGGTAAGTCCTTTCGCTAGGGAGTTGTCGCATACATACAAGCATAAAGTCACGACAAATAATCTTGTTAAGCACAAATCCGTATTTTATATGATACGGTATTTTCTACAAATACGAGGAATACAGTATATTCAACATAGTTAACGTATAATCAAAAAATGAAACGGACAACACTTGTACATGTGCAATTGCATGCAGATCATGAATCTATCATTATCTGACATTGAAAGCGTTGAAAACCATAGCCTATACGTCTAAAGTCTGCATCTTATACTGTAGAATCAGAATGAACTTGCTAGAATTGCTAAGCCTTCATCTACGGTATTAGGCAACCTGAATCATGAAACAGGTCAGCTATTACATCACCTACACTCTTGAAAACCCTAAAATAGCTTAGGGTTAGGTTTTCTTACCTAGAAATGAAGTCAAAATCGCTGGAAAAGCGATTAGAATGAAGTGGTTAGGCTTGTATAGTGGCAGGGTAGCGCATCAGGGAGATCCTCCCACTTCTCTCACACTTTCTCTCTCTTTTCTCTCTTCTCTCTCCTAGTTTTTCTCAAATTCGTATGGGAGGAATGAGAGAGGGTTTAAGGTCCTTATATAGGTTAGAAACTCTCCAAAATAGACTCAGGAACAAGGTATACTTAGGTTATGTCTAAAGCGGGTCCGTTTCGATCCAACGGAGCACTTCTGGCGGCCTCTTTTCTATGTGCGATCGGACTTAAGCTCTCTAAGAGTGGATCTAGGTTTAGTTAAGTTTTTGTTTCGGTCAAATTCCCAGATCACGCATGGTGAACTAGTTTTCGTTCAACGGTCAGTGAAACTCGATCAGAGATTTCAAGTACACTGACACGTAGGGGCAAATATCCCTGATCCGAGGGTATAATCTGGTTAGATTCTGATGGTCTGGTTGCTTAAAAAATTGTCCGTAAGCGACACGTTCCAGATTACTTAAATTTGTATTTTATTTTTAATTAATTTCACATTTCTCACACTCCTCGCTCCGGGCTCAAGCGAATAGTACTGGGACACTATCTGGATTTAATTTCTGAGATGGGTGTCAAGCCCAGCAAGGCGGTCCTAACCATTAAACTTCGCGTTAATTGGACCTTCGATGTGTGGTCCAGATCTGATACGGAGTTTCATGATGCTCCCGAGAGTAGCTGGGTAATGAGATTTATCCTAGATTATACGGTAACCTAGTGTCAATGATTCTACAAGTTTTGGGTCTTGCAGATCGTATTTAAAGTGATTGGTGCTAATTTCACAGGTACTCTAGTTTAACACTGACTAATTCTTGCCTAATTTCTAAAGGATTTAATCCTGAGTGATTTCGGCCTGAGGTGATACTCGGGCCTTTGCACGGAATGATCAACATCACCTAGACTTTAAGATTTGTGTCTAATATGAAAGCACTTATGTAACGACTCGAAAATTTTCGTGCAATGGACCGAGTACCACCTCAGGCAGAAATCGCTTAGGATCAAATCCTTTAGAAATTTGACAAAGTTAACTAAGTGCTAAACTAGATTAGCCATGAAATTTGATTGAATCACTTTAAATACGATCTGCAAGACCCAAAACTTGTAGAATCATTAACGCTAGGTTACCCAAAAATCTAGGATCAAACTCATTACCCGATTGCTCTCGGGAGCACATTGAAACTCCGTATCTGGTCTGGACCGCGCATCGGGTGTTTGAATGATACGAAGTTATAAACTTAGGACCACTCACTAGGCTTGACAACTACTCAGAGATCAAATCCAGACAGTGTCCCACGGCTATTCGCTTGAGTCCGGAGCGAGGAGTGTAAGAAACACGAAAATGATTTCAAGATAAATAAAATTTATGAAATCTGGCACGTGTCGCTTGCGGACAATTTGTAAGCAAACAGACCGTCAGAATCTGACCCAAATACACCCTCGGATCAGGGAAAATTTCATACACATGTCCATGTACTTGAAATCTCTGATCGAGTTTCACTGACCGTTGAACTGAAACTGGTCCACCACGCGTGATTTGGGAATCCGACTGAAACGAAAACTTAACTCCACCTAGATCCAGAGTCTATGATCTTAAGTTTGACTTTTAGCTCAAGGGGGCCCGCCAGAAGTGCTCCGTTGAGCTGGAATAGGCTCGCTTTGGTTATAACCTAAGTATACATTGACCTTAAGTTTGTTTTGGTGTGTTTTTAGGCTATATAAGGACCTTAGAATCCTCTCTCAACCAGCCATACGAATTTGAAAAAAACCCTAGGAAAACCCTAGGAGAGAAGAGAGAAAAGAGAGAGAAAGTTAGAGAGTTGTGGGAGGATTCTTCCTACCCTCTTTCCCTGTCGCTACACAAGCTTTACCACTCCATTCTCATCGCTTTTCCGGTGATTCCGACTTCGTTTCTAGGTAAGAAACCCTAACCCTAATATGTTTTGGGGTTGTGATGGTTGTAGGTTATGAAATAGCTAACCTATTTCATTCTATAGGTTACCAAACTGCCGAATACAAAAGCTTAGCAAACCTATCGAGTTTGTTACGATTCTATGATAAAAGGTGCGGACTTTAGGTGTATAGGTTATGGTTTTCAATGCTTTCAATGTCAGATAATAATAGATTCATGATCTGCATGCAATTACACATATATAAAGTGTTGTCTGTTTTCTATTTCGATTAAAGACGAAGAATATGAAATTTTGCATATTCTAGGTATTTGTAGAAAGTACCGTATACGTATAAATTTTAGAAATGTGTTTGCCATGATTATTTGCTGTATGAATATATTATATGTGGATAAAATACTTATTTGGTGAAAGGGCTCGCCCTAATACATGTTTTGCTAATATACACTATGTATGTTGAAATAGTGTATTCTAAGTGTTTGTGAAAATGCTTGTGAGAGTAAGTGCTTGGATGATGGTGCCTTAGGTAGGTGTTGAGATGGGATTCTCAACTACCTTAGAGACGTATATGATTTCCTCCATGTTGGTTGTTTAATTTAACCGCTTACTTATGAAATATATGTATTTGTATTTTCCTGTTTATATGGTGCTTTATAACATGCTTTATGACATGCTTGTTAACATGCTTGGATTACTTTGTTTATTATGCTTTACTACACATGCTCTGAATAAGAATTGATTGCGTTTGGGACTATGATTATAGTCTAGACAATCGGTACCAGACTTGAATTCGTGGTTGAGATTCATTTCACCAGGATGTGTTTGACGAACCCAAGTCGTACTTTAGTTGGCGACAGTGGTTAGGCCACGCGAAGTGCTTATGCACTTCATGTCGTTCAGTTGATTGTACGCTCGAGCTAGTCAGGCTCGTCAAGTAACCCGATCTGTCTAATATATGTTCACCATGTTTGGATGCCTCTGCTTGAACCTAGGGTACCAAACTTACCAGTGAAATCCCTTTAACCATGGTACCTCGATCCGCTAAGACTCATGAGCCGGGCATGGTGGTATGGGACACCGTTGTCGAGCTGTCGGCCTATGCTGGGGCCACGTGCCTCCCCGTAGTGACCAGTGAGCAATCAGACTCGTGATCCGATTATGGTGGTATGGGACATTATATTCGAGCTGTCGGCCTACATGATTGGTGACGAGCCCTTTGTAGTGACCTCGAGCATACTCTGAATTTACGGTGAGGCGACTAATTTTACCGCCGTGTATAGAGTATGAACTAGGCCTATATCAATTTAGTGATGAACCGTTAAAAAGGTTATGGGGGAGTGGTGCAACGAATGCGTGTAACAGCCCTGGCAGCCTTTGTAGCGACTTAAAAACACACCATCGTATGAGATTAACTAGGACCGACGACCCTAGAATGGATCATGTTTGGTAATGATACAAGGGAGGTACCTTAATTTTATAAGTGCTATAGTTTATATCCCTGTCTGTTGTCAAATTTGTGGTGCCAAAATCACTGTTATATAACTTGCATAAGTGAAGCTCTCTCAAAGATTAACATTCATGAACAAGTAAAGCTCACAAGTACAAAGATCAACCTTTACTGTAAGAACTGCTCACAAGACATGACTCAAGAATACAAGACTTCAAGAAGAGTACAAGGTAGTTCGTAAAGAACTCAAGACACTTTCAAATTGAACTACATCAAGATTTCAAGATCAAGACTTCAAAGCTTAAACTTCAAGGTCACTTGTTCCTAATGTTTCAATGTTCTTACTTCATGTTTGAGGTTTGACTGACCTTAGGTTGACCTTAGGAGTAAGTAACTTTAGATACATAAGTCGGATGTTTATTTTACATGAGTTTGGTCTGTTCTTCGACTAGTCCTAGGCCTTCTTCGACTAGTCTTAGCTTTTCTTCGACCAGTCTAAGAAATTCCTCGATCAGTCGTGAGTTTGTTACAAAATTTGGATATTTTCTGTTAGGCTTCGACTAGTCCAGGAATCTGTTCGACTAGTCGAAGGAACAGTATCGACTGCATCTTCGACCAGTCGAAAGTCTTCGACTGAAAGTCCAGCGATGAAATTCAGGTTCTTCGACCAGTCGAAGGTGACCTACGACCAGTCGAAGGAGACCTTCGACCAGTCGTAAAACGGTCAAAGCTTATCGCGCCCGATTTTTCAAATATCTGTTAATTCTTCGACTAGTCGAAGAGCTCCCTAGACCAGTCGAAGACGCGATCTGCTCACCTATAAATAGAGCACGAATCTCAGAAGAATTCATTGAATTAATTAATCCATTCAAGCCAATCTTCGTCGAACTTCTGAGAGATAATTCTGTGCTCCATCTAAGCTAAGTGTGCTTATTTAATATTCTCTTTCTTTAGCTTTATTTAATTGATTTTGTTTCTGCTATTCCAATCTAATTTGATAAGAGGAATTGTTATTCCCTTTCTTTGGAATCAAAATCAATTAAGGCAAGCCCTATTTGGTTTAATTTAAAATCTATTAGAACTAGAACCATTGTAATTGAGTACTGGACATTGAACTTGGACATTTAATCATTTACTCTGACTTGGTTCTACCAAGCTGCTACAACGAAGGAGATAATCAGGTATTTTACATTTAATTGTAAATTCCTTTCTGTTTTGGTTTCTTTCAAGATTTGCCAGAAAAAATCTTGTTGTATTAGTTATCTAAGGAGAGCTAGGAAAACTCAGTAGGGTTTTTAATTAAGCCCACAGACAATTGTAAAGGTTTGGGTGAACCTTGTAAAACACAGAAGACACAATTGTAAAGGTTTTGAACCTTAAAAACCTTTGTTTTAGGAACGCTAATATCCCCTGTGTGAGGATATTAGGAGTGGAGTAGCATTCTGTGTGGCTGTTGTGTAACAGTTGGTGAACACACAGGCGAACCACTATAATCCCTTGTGTTGTGGTTGAATGATTTATACTTCTAATATTAAATTATTCATTTGTGGGATGTATGTATGGTGGTGAATGTTGTAATCATTTAATTCAAGCATTGTGGAATTTTGTAATAGTTTAGAATTTATTTTCTACTATTCCTTTATCAGCTTGATATTCAATTTCCTTTAAAGATTGTTCCAGCAAGGTTGCCCTGCCATTTTTATGGTGTATGGCTGTCCCTAGAACAATACATTTGTGATTACAATTTTTTCAGTTCAGTTTGTGTTTATTTCTGTATTCCTCTTTGGTTTGAGATTTGATACAAAGATCTTTTAGAAATAAGTTGTCCTACCATAAACTCTGGTTTTTGGTGTAAGGTTGTCCTTAGAACACATTTGTATCAACCTCTCAAGATCTGAATTTTGAGGTTGTTTTACTTTCTTGCATTGTGATTTATTTGGCTATCATATTCTTTTTAATTCCGCTGTTATAAGTTTTATTTGGCATTGTCCTATTCACCCCCCTCTAGGACATATAGCTAGGCCTTTTCAAGTGGTATCAGAGCTTAATAGCTCTTTTGAATTCTTGGATTTAATTCCTGAGCTAATGATTTAAGCTATTTAAGATGTCAAATTTTGATAGCCTTCTGTCACTAGGCCTCCACCCTTTGATGGTTCCAATTATGCCTATTGGAAAGCCAGAATGAGGATCTTCCTCAAATCAATGGATGAGAGTGTGTGGCAAGCCACAGTAACTGAATGGAAACCTCCTATCATGGAAGTTACTGGGGTTGACGGTTCAAAATTTATGAAAGTCACACCATAGTACCAATGGACCACACTTCAGAAAAGTGAGAGTAGTGCAAATGCTAAAGCACTAAATGCAATTACTTGCACACTAGCACCGGATGAGTTCAAAAGAATCATTTCCTGTGATACTGCAAAGCAAGCTTGGGATATATTAGAAATGACACACGAGGGTACTACAATTGTCAAAAAATCTAAAGTCCAACTCCTCATAACCAGATTTGAAGAAATTCATATAGAGGAAAATGAAATGTTTATGGACTTTTACACTAGATTGAATGACATTGTAAACTCAATGTGGGGTCTTGGCGATAAAATCCCAGAAAGTAAAGTGTGTGCAAAGATATTACGCTCACTTCTTGAACGGTTCAATTCTAAAGTAACCGCGATCTAGGAACTTCGTGATACAAATAATATGAGGGTAGAAGAACTAGTTGGTTCTCTACAAACCTACGAGCTAAACTTTAAAGTTCCTAAAGGTAAATCTATCGCACTAAAATCTTCTAAATGTAATTCAGAAGAAAATTCTGATTCAGAAGATGATATGGCTCTTTTAGCTAAGAAATTTTACAAGATTTTCAAAAGCAAGAAAAGGGTTGATTTTCAAAAATCGAATGATAAAAAGAAGTTTAGACCCAAATCTCGAAAATCTTTGAAAGATAGTCAATGTTACAACTGTCAAGAATATGGGCACTTAGCAAATAGATGTCCTAAAAAGGATAAACCCAAGAAGAAGGGTATGTTGGCTACATGGGATGAATCATCTGATTCTGAAGCTTCTTCTGAATAAGAAGATTCTGAAGCTGAGTCGGGCAATGAAGTTAAAGCTCTTATGACTCTAGCTAAATTCACATTTTCAGATAATGACTCAACGAGTGAAGAAAATCTGAGTAGTGAATGTGAAAATGAAGATGAAGATGTCTTCAACGCTTACAATGCCCTATATAAGGAAAGTTGTAAAATTGCTGTCAAACTTAAACTTCAAAAGAAAAGTTTTCTAAACTCAAAGAATGTTTGAATCACTTGTCTTAGAAAAATCACAAATTTTCAT
>JAJHSJ010000008.1:19325570-19444114 GCA_021015155.1 Magnolia officinalis
ATCCTGGTCATAGTGACATTCCTTTTGCTTATTCAATGACTGTATTGGCTACACATATGTTAGTCGATATGCCGGTTGATGAGGCACCTATCCATCATCTGATTTCAACAATACTAATATTAATAAGATAAAGCTGGAATTACTTCCTGAACAAGGTGGTGGTGGTGGTGGTCATGAAGAAGCTGGTGATAGCATTAATATGGATGACATTTTTGAGGAACTGGATTCTTACTCAACAAATGATCCAGATTTTGAACCATCTGATGTTGATGCTCATCTGAGTGCATTAGAGGATAAAGTTGAGAATATAAATGTAAAGATAAAAAACTTGTCTATTGCTCATGATTTATAATTCAAGTACATGCGCAAATATCTTAGGCGATTGAACAAAGGCATGCACCAACTTGATCCCTCTATTCCTGCTCCGTCATCTGGTTCTGGTTCTGATTAGTTTATATGGGATTTCTGGTCTGTAATACTTTATAACTTAGCACTTGGTTGATTGATTTTGAGTTGGATACTATCTTTGTTTTATGCTGGGTATTTGTTCTATGTGAAACTATGCTGAGTATCTCTATCTCTGTTTTTGCTATAATCTCATAACTCCTCATGTTTACTCTCATATATCCCTTTATTTAGTTCTCCTTTATTGTTGTTTCCTTTGTCATATTGTGACAAAAAGGGGGAGAATGGTTTGTTCTTAACGATGTGATTGTGAGAGGAGTAGCATTGGTTATATTACTCAGGGGGAGTATGTTTTAAACTAGTTGAATGAACTGGTTGAATGTTGAATGTTGAATATTGAATATTGATTTGCAGTAAGCCAGTTGATATTAACTGGTTCATTATTCTTTAACCAGTTGTTTTACTTTATGTTTATCTTGGTTATGTGTTTTGTCACTAATTTGACAAAGGGGGAGATTGTAAGTGCTATAGTTTATATCCCGGTCTGTTGTTAAATTTGTGATGCCAAAATCACTGTTATATAACTTGCATAAGTGAAGCTCTCTCAAAGATCAACATTCATGAACAAGCAAAGCTCACAACAAGCAAAGCTCACAAGTACAAAGATCAACATTGACTGCAAGAACTGCTCACAAGACATGACACAAGAATACAAGAGTTCAAGAAGAGTACAAGGCAGTTCGTAAAGAACTCAAGACACTTTCAAGATTGAACTACATGAAGATTTCAAGATCAAGACTTCAAAGCTTAAACTTCAAGGTCACTTGTTCCTAATGTTTCAATGTCCTTACTTCATGTTTGAGGTTTGACTAACCTTAGGTTGACCTTAGGAGTAGGTCACTTTGGATACATAAGTCGGATGTTTATTTTACATGAGTTTGGCCTGTTCTTCGACTAGTCCTAGGCCTTCTTCGACTAGTCTTAGCTTTTCTTCGACCAGTCTAAGAAATTCCTCGATCAGTCGTGAGTTTGTTACAAAATTTGGATATTTTCTGTTAGGCTTCGACTAGTCCAGGAATCTGTTCGACCAGTCGAAGGAACAATATCGACTGCATCTTCGACCAGTCGAAAGTCTTCGACTGAAAGTCCAGCGATGAAATTCAGGTTCTTCGACCAGTCGAAGGTGACCTACGACCAGTCGAAGGAGACCTTCGACCAGTCGTAAAACGGTCAAAGCTTATCGCGCCCGATTTTCAAATATCTGTTAATTCTTCGACTAGTCGAAGAGCTCCCTAGACCAGTCGAAGACGCGATCTGCTCACCTATAAATAGAGCACGAATCTCAGAAGAATTCATTGAATTAATTAATCCATTCAAGCCAATCTTCGTAGAACTTCTGAGAGATAATTCTGTGCTCCATCTAAGCTAAGTGTGCTTATTTAATATTTTCTTTCTTTAGCTTTATTTAATTGATTTTGTTTCTGCTTTCCGATCTAATTTGATAAGGGAATTGTTATTCCCTTTCTTTGGAATCAAAATCAATTAAGGCAAGCCCTATTTGGTTTAATTTAAAATTTATTAGAAATAGAACCATTGTAATTGAGTATGGACATTGAACTTGGACATTTAATTTATCATTTACTCTGACTTGGTTCTACCGGGCTGCTACAACGAAGGAGATAATCAGGTATTTTACATTTAATTGTAAATTCCTTTTGTTTTGGTTTCTTTCAAGATTTGCCAGAAAATCTTATTGTATTGGTTATCTAAGGAGAGCCAGGAAAACTCAGAAGTGGGTTTTTTAAATTGTGTAAGCCCACAGACAAAAGACAATTGTAAAGGTTTTGGGTGAACCTGTGAAAACCTATTTTGTTAGTAACGCTAATATTCCTGTGTGAGGATATTAGGAGTGGAGTAGCATTCTATGTCTCTGTGGCTATGTTTAATAGTTGGTGAACACACAGGCGAATCACTATAATCCCTTGTGTTGTGGTTGAATGATTTATACTTCTAATCTTTAATTATTCATTTGTGGGATGTATGTATGGTGGTGAATGTTGTAATCATTTAATTCAAGCATTGTGGGATTTTTGTAATAGTTTTAAATTTATTTTCTATTATTCCTTTATCAGCTGATATCAATTCCTTAAAGATTGTTCCAGCAAGGTTGCCATGCCATTTTTATGATGTTTCCATGCAAGGTTGGCCACCATTACAGATGACAACACATTGTGATTACAATTTATTCAGTTCAGTTTGTGTTATTTCTGTATTCCTCTTTGAGGTTTGAGATTTGATACAAAGATCTATCTAGAAATAAGGTTGTCCTACCATAAACTCTGGTTTTTTTGTGTAAGGTTGTCTTTAGAACAACATTTGTATCAACCTCTCAAGATCTGAATTTTGAGGTTGTTTTACTTTCCTGCATTGTGATTTATTTTGTCTATCATATTCTTTTTAATTCCGCTGTTATAAGTTTTATTTGGCATTGTCCTATTCACCCCCCTTCTAGTACGTATAGCTAGGCCTTTTCAAGTTTCCCAATCCTGCTGTTTGAAATGGACTAATAACAACTCGGTAATCATGCTCATCATCGCACTGCATGTGCCTGGAAAATGTGGAGCACTGAGGAATGAAAGCATGCCGCGAACGTAAGATGGTATCTCGCACGAGGGAGTATGTGGTGAGGGCATGCATCATGACTGCATTCATACTTGCATTAATAAGAGTAGTTAGGAGTGTGTTTGATTGTACTGCTTTATTCATTACTGCTTGACTGCATTGATAACATGTTAACCTATGCTTTATTGTTTCATTGAGTTAGCTACTCACTCCCACGTTATGGGACAGTGTTGTACACACCAACCAGACTCTGTCTTAGGTACAGATGAGGTGACGACTCAGGAGGCTGAGCCGGACTATGACGAGAACCAGGACGAGTTCTCGTATATGCAGTATTTCGGTGGCTTTGACTAGACTGCCTGGATCGACGGGACTTACAGGGCTCACTTCTCTAGTTGTATTTTTGACATTTTGATCGTAAAACAGATACATGTATATGGTGACTCAGTTGGGCTCATACTCTGGAGATTGAGATGATTTTGTTTCTTTTACATACATATATATACAGTTTCAGTCTTCCGCTTACCTTTATACAATTGATCTGGCGTATGAATTACTGTTTTGGTATAATCTCACTCATGTTTATTGCTCTAACATAGACAATATTTAATCATCATTATCTATGTTGCATAAGTGATGTTTTGGAACTCGAGAGTTGAGTTGCTACTCGACCCTCGAATTTCAGGGCATTACAAGTTGGTATCAAAGCATGATTTTGATTAAACCGGACCTGAGTTATGTTCTCACGACGTACGTTGATGCCTTTTGATATAGGAGGGTGCGAGAACAATGTAGTAACAGTCTTAGGCATCCCAGTTTCGTCCAACGGCGAAGTTCACTGAAACGAATGCCGAAATCGAGTCTGTACCCAACCCTGGTCCTACGAGTCGATCCCAAAACACTTCTAGGCCGTCTATTGACGGGTCTAGATCACAATCCACCCAACCCCAGCTATTAAAACTCAGTAGATGTCAGTTTAGATTAGAGACGTATCGAAACTACCCAAATTTGGAACGAATGGAGTCGTGGGCCTCCCCGCGCTAATCCAGAGGGACCCAGGACAGACCCAGGGTGTCTTTGGCACCTTGGGAGGGTGGTGAACACCACCCTACCGCGGTGGTGCAATTCTCGGCCCATCGGACCGCGGCGGAACCGCGGTCACCGCGGTCTGGTCCATCGGGTCTGGTCAGGGTCGGCCCGACCCCTGGACATGTGTGGGGCCCAAGAAATCACGTGGGGCCCCCTATTTCTATTCTGTTTACTCCCCTCTCCTCATTTCTACCCTTCCAAGCCCTCCAACTGCTGCCTCCTCTCTCAAATCTCCCTCCCAATCGTCAAAACCCTTGATTTCGGTCACAACCCATCCCTCTCCTTTGTTCACAGAACCCTACCTCCCTATCCTCTCCATTTCTCTCTCATTTCAGCCCATACACTCCTCATTTCATCGCAAATTCATGCACACCCCCTACCCCACTTCATCTTTTTATTTTTCTTCTTCAACCCTGGTTGTTTGGGCCTCTACAACCACTGTTGAGACCCAAGTTCGTAGAGAAACAGGGAGAGCAGCCCTTTCTCTCTCTTATCGTCACTTTTCATGGCTTTTTTTGCCATTGTTTTGGCCATTTTCTTCGTCTCCGCCGTCCTTTCTCTTATGGGGAAAAGGAAGACCGCTGCAGATGAAGTTGGGCCTAGCCGTCCAACCCGTTCGAGGAGAGAAGTGGACGATGAAGCCAACCCTAGCACAGTTCGGGAGTATAGGTCGAAGCGAGACCTAGATCCCCAACTTCCAATCAGAAATGCCTTTTCGATAGGCTTCTAATACGGTCGTTTTACTGACCGTAAGATTATGTTTGAAGCTCACGTGGATAAGAGAATGTTTGGGTTACACCTGATGATGGACCGCTTGGTGGACATTGAATGGGGTCCTATATTTGAAGGTGAGTCTCCTACATGTGAGAACACGGTTCGTGCCTTCTACGCCCATATCATAGACAGATCGTTGGAGCCTCTTCAATTCACTGTATCTGTGAGGGGCATAGTGCGCACAATTACCGTGGTTGAGATGGCTCGGATCATGAAGATCCCACGTGGTGAAGTGCTTCCTAATGACAACTTCTTCAAGAGTGTGCGAGAAAGGGATCGCCGTACGCGATACCTTTGTGGTCGACGGGTTTCTTGGACGCAAGGAAACTGTCTTCCGTCTTCGAAGTTGACAGATGACTTCCGTTTGCTTCACCACATTTTCACATATAATGTGTATCTACAGTGGGGTAACCGCACGGAGTGTACTCGGTTGATGGTGGACTTCCTATACAGGATTGGACAAGGGGACAACTTATGCCTACCCACGTTCGTCCTATTTCAGATAGTTCAGGTCGTTCGATTTGTCAGGAACAACCTCTCGCTCCCATTTGGCTGCCTGATATGCAAGATGACTTGAGATGTCGGCTATAGGCTTAACATGGAAGACCTTGCACCAGTCTAGGTCATAAGCGAGGCTACGCTTAACAACATGAAGATCGGCCCTCGACAACGGCAAGCCCGACTCGACGAGTCTGGAGATGAGTCGGATAGCGCAGGTGAGGAGAGTATTGACCTCGAGGCAGGAAGCGAAGAAGGAAATGGTGATGAGATACAAGAAGAAGAAGATGAGGCTCAGGATACTGAGGAGAGCTCTCCTCCTGGAGCGCCAGAGCCGGACGCTGCTCAGGCTGCAAGGGATGCTCGTATGGTTCGCATTGAGGAGAACCAAGCTGCCCTGTGGCAAGAGATTGGGCAGGTTCGGGCTGAGCTTGGTGAGACCCGAGCCACGCTTGAGGTGACCGAAGCCTTTATGAAGCGAAGTTTTAAGAAGGTGTCTCGCACATTGAGGACTATCCTGTGCCGTGTACAGGACAAGGATGCTCCTCGTCCATCGCCTGACTCGGATGCCTAGTCATCCATGCTGTTGCTTATAGTTTGTTTTGCTTACCGCTTTAGGCGGTTTATGTTTTCATGTTGATGGATGTAGTAGTTAGTAGTATGTTTTTGTAGGAGTTGAAGCTTGGTTGTATTAGCTCCCCTGCATCTTCTGTCATGATTCATGTAACTCTGTATTCCATGTATTATGACAATTTTAGTAATGAAATGCATACAACCTCTTTTGCTATGAAGTGTGTGGAATGCTTAAGTGATTATGTATTGTGTTGCCATGCTTTATCTCACATGCGATGTACCCTATGTTGTATAGGGCATGCCACGGAGGTATACGAGGAGCACGACACCCCTCTTACTCACTGACTTAATGGACCAGACTCCTCCTCGCAGAGGTGGTCCTATGGACCCAGGTTCTTGCTCAGATAAGCCTTCTGCTGGTCCTACTGGTGGACTGCCACCTTTTACACCCCCGGTTCGCGAGCAGAACCGGGCATCCTCTTCGACATTGTATGAGCCGCAGGCTGCTCCACCTACTGATAGGTTTGAGTAGTTGATGTTGATGATGCATCAGCAGCAGATGCAGCAGCAGTAGCAGCACCAGTAGCTTATGACCACTATTTCTGAGGCCTTGTCTCAGGGTGGGAGTGCGACTCCACCTCCGACATTTACACGTCCTGCTGAGCCTACAGAGCCTCCTGCTCAGACTGAGGATGTGCTTCTGCCCACACTTGTTGTGTACCCCATGGGAGACGTGGGTACTCGCAATCTACTCGAGCGATTCCAGCGCTTGAGGCCTCCAACTTTTATAGGTTCTCACAGACCCGAGGAGGCTGAGTATTGGTTAGACCGCATCTCGAAGATACTGAAGATGCTGCATTGTTCTGAGGCTGAACAGGTTGAGTTGGCCACCTTCATGTTCAAGAAGCAGGCTAGCTTATGGTGAGACAACATACTACAGACCGTCACAGTGGGATATGTGTGGACCTGGGCAGCATTTGAGTTCCGTTTCTATGAGAAATATTACCCTCAGGCCTACCGACACGAGAGGGAGAATGAGTTTCTGCGCCTCAGACAGGGAGGCATGACAGTCACTGAATATGAGCATCGCTTTATAGAGTTGGGCCGCTTTGTCCCGACTATACTTGCTGATAAGCTGATGCGGATTTGACGCTTCACTGAGGGCTTGCGACCTAACATCTGCTCGAAGATGTGCTGTGTCCGCATACCATCCTATGTGGAGTTGATTCATATGTCCATTTAGGCGGAGCAGAATGTTGATCGGCTGACACACTCCCTTGGTGCTATGGTTACGAGACCATGACCAGATGTTCAGGGCAGGCTTTTCCTTGGTAAGAGGCCTTGTGCTAATTTGCCTCCCAGGATCGCAACGCCAGTGGCTCTGATGAGGCGCCCTATTGTGACTTGTACATACTGCGGGAAACAGGGTCATCCTGCTGGGAGATGTTTTGTGCGAATGAGGGATATCGGGTTCTCTCCACCGCAGATGATTGGTCGTTCTCGCCCACAGGCTCTATCGGCTCCACCACTTCGGATGACACCTGCTCATCCTTCCTTCCGACCTCCTGCATCTCATTTCCGGCCGCCTCAACAGCCCATGGTTCCACAGCAGAACCGTCAGCAGTAGGCTCGAGTGCATACGCTGGTAGATGAAGCACCTGTGACATCGATTACGGTCATGATGGCTTTTGAGGGTACGACCCATGTTTGAGGTACACCCATCTCCTTGTTGGTGGACACTGGGTCCACTACTTCTATCATTTCCTGTGCGGCAGTTTAGCGCCTAGCTTTACCTACTATTCCCACGAAGGGAATGAGGCTCACTACTGCTACTGGGACCTTTTCAGATGTCACACAGACGTGTGAGGCTTGCCCAGTAGACTTGGATAGCAGGATAGTATTCATTGACCTCATTGTTTCCCCACTATGGCACTACGATATTATCCTCGGTATGAACTAGCTCACCAAGATGAAGGCAGAGATTGATTGCGATAATTGGGTTATGACAGCCAACGAACCTGATGACACGGTCTTTGCTTTTCCAGTGCAGGTTAGTTGGCCATGTCGCCTTGGATGTTACGCTACCCTATTTGTACAGGTTGATGGTCCGACGTTGGGAAATACGTCTGTGGTTCAGGATTTTGCAGGTGTGTTTGCGACGATTCCTGGTTTGCCTCCTCGGCGCGAAATCGACTTCACCATTGATCTTATGCCTAGTGCGACACCTATCTCATTGCCGACTTATCGTATGCCTCCGTGTGAGATGGAGGAACTGCAGAAACAGATTGACGGGCTAGTAGAGAAGGGCTTTATACGACCTAGTGTGTCTCCCTCGGGAGCACCTGTACTGTTTGTGAAGAAGAAAGATAGCTCGCTACGGTTGTGTATTGATTACCGTAGGTTGAACCAGGTCACCGTGAAGAACAAGTATCCTTTGCCCAGGATAGATGATCTGTTTGATCAGTTAAAGAGGGCAAAGTATTTCTTGAAGATTGACTTGCAGTCAGGGTACCACCAGTTGCGCGTCAAAGATGAAGACATGCAGAAGACAGCTTTTAGGACCTATTTTGGGCATTACGAGTTCCTGGTGATGTCGTTTGGTCTTACGAACGCACCGGCCGTGTTCATGGACTTGATGAACAGGGTATTTCGGCCATTCTTATATCGATTCATCATCGTATTCATTGATGACATCTTGATATACTCTAGGAGTTGAGAAGATCACGAGGAGCACCTGAGAGCGGTGTTGGATACTCTGAGGAAGAACTAGTTGTTCGCGCAGTATAAGAAGTGCGACTTCTGGCAAGAAGAAGTCAAGTTCCTAGGACATATGGTGTCTAAGCATGGGATAACTGTGGACCTTACTAAGGTAGCCGCGGTTCAGGATTGGAAGTAGCCTGGATCGGTTACCGAGGTGAGGAGTTTTCTTGTCCTGGCAGGGTATTATCGACGCTTCATTCGAGACTTCTCGAAGATTGCTAGGCCGTTGTCACAGTTGACGCGTAAGGATTTGAAGTTCGCCTGGAATGAGAAGGCAGAAGCAGCTTTTCAGGAGCTGAAGGACAAACTGACGTCCGGCCCTGTGCTAGTATTGCCAAAGCATGGGGTTAAGTACACGATATACACTGACGCGTCTCGCGTTGGTTTGGGTTATGTCCTTATGCAGAAGGACAGGGTGATTGCGTATGCCTCGAGACAATTAAGGAAGCACGAGGAGAATTACTCTACACACGACCTTGAATTAGCAGCTGTCATCTTTGCATTGAAGCTCTGGAGACATTACCTTTACGGAGAGGAGTTCGAGCTTTTCTACGACCATAAGAGCCTTAAGTATATATTCACTCAACGAGACTTGAATATGAGGCAGCGCAGATGGATGGAAACCTTGAAGGACTTCAAGTTCGAGGCCTCCTACCATCCTGGCAAGGCCAACCTTGTGGCGGCTGCGTTGAGCCGGAAGAAGGCTATTGCATTTGTGGCTCCGCTGATGATAGCAAAGTGGGATATGCTAGAGTTCGTGCGGGACTTTGAGCAGAAACTCACCGTGGAGGAGCCATTTTAGTGTATCGCACACGTTCGGGTGCGACCACTTATTGATGATAGGATCATCGAGGCCCAGAAGGGCGATGAGCGGTTGTCTGAGCTTCGAGAGCAAGCTAGCGACGCTGAGGACTCCGAGTGGATAGTTGGCACAGATGGGGGTTTACGATACCGTGGCTGCTTATGTATTCCTGATATTCATGACTTGCGACAGGAGCTCCTCGAGACTGCTCACAAATCGAAGCTTGCGATGCACCCTGGTAGCACAAAGATGTACCAGGATATGAGACGGTCTTATTGGTGGGACGGCATGAAGACCTACATAGCAGAGTATGTTTCTCGTTGTCTGACGTGCCAGCAGGTCAAGGCAGAACATCGCCAACCTCCTGGACTGCTTTAGCCCATGCCCATAGCTGAATGGAATTGGGACTCCATTTCCATGGATTTCATATCGGGGTTGCCGAAGATGAGGAAGGGACATGATTCCATTTGGGTGATTGTGGACCGGTTGACCAAATCGGCCCATTTTCTCCCTATCAGAGTCACAAACTTTGCAGACGAGCTGGCTAGGCTATACATCAGAGAGATTGTGCGTCTGCATGGATTTTCCCTAGAGATCGTGTCGGACAGAGAGGCGCGGTTCACGTCTATCTTTTGGACTCGTATCCAGGAAGCGATGAGTGTAAAATTGAAGTTCAGTACTGCGTTTCACCCTCAGACCGACGGGCAGACAAAGCGGGTGAACCAGATCTTGGAGTATATGTTGCGGGCCTGTGTCTTGGACTTCAAGGACAGTTGGGATGACTGTCTTCCTTATGCAGAGTTCGCGTATAACAACAGCTTCCAGGCGAGTATTGATATGACTCCATATGAGGCCTTGTATGGTCGTCCTTGCAGAGCGCCGCATTGCTGGGCTGAGGTTGGCGAGCGTAGTTTGATTGGGCCGGAGTTGGTACAGGTGACATCAGAGAAGATCGAAATTATCAGGCGTCGACTTCTTACAGCGCAGAGCAGGCAGAAGAGTTACGCCGTACGAGGCGACGACGGCTTGAGTTCGAGGTCGGCGATCACGTATTCCTCAGAGTTTCCCTTATGAAGGGAGTCCTTCGGTTTGGGAAGAAGGGGAAGCTCACACCGAGGTTCATCGGTCTGTTTCAGATCCTTGATCGAGTGGGTGCTGTAGTATATCGTCTCACTTTTCCCACATCACTTGCAGCTGTACATAACATATTTCATGTATCTATGCTGAAGAAGTACGTTCCTGATCCTTCACACATTATCAGATGGGAGCCGGTACAATTGAGAGAGGATGCTACATATGTGCTGCGCGCTCGACACGTATCCTTGACAGGAAGGAGTAAGTACTGCGTAGCAAAGTGATTCCACTCATGAAGGTACTGTGGACGCATCATACAGAGGAAGAAGCTACTTGGGAGACAAAAGCCGAGATCCGAAAGAACTACCCTTAGCTCCTCGAGGAATACGAAAAGGTACTAATTTCGAGGACAAAATTTTTCATTAAGGGGGGTAGATTGTAACGACTCAAAAATTTTCGTGCAATGGCCCGAGTACCACCTCATGCAGAAATCGCTTAGGATCAAATCCTTTAGAAATTTGACAAAGTTAACTAAGTGTTAAACTAGATTAGCTATGAAATCCGTTTGAATCACTTTAAATACGATCTGCAAGACCCAAAACTTGTAGAATCATTGACGCTAGGTTACCCTAAAATATAGGATCAAACTCATTACCCGACTGCTCTCGGGAGCACATTGAAACTCCGTATCTGGTCTGGACCGTGCATCGGGTGTTCGAATGATACGAAGTTATACACTTAGGACCGCCTCGCTGGGCTTGACAACCATCTCGGAGATCAAATCCAGACAGTGTCCCACGGCTATTCGCTTGAGTCTGGAGTGAGGAGTGTGAGAAACATGAAAATAATTTCAAGATAAATACAAATTTATGAAATCTGGCACGTGTCGCTTGCAGACAATTTGTAAGCAACCAGACTGTCAGAATCTGACCCAAATACACCCTCTGATCAGGGGAAATTTCATACACATGTCCATGTACTTGAAATCTTTGATCGAGTTTCACTGACCATTGAACGAAACTGGTCCGCCACGCATGATCTGGGAATCCGACTGAAACGAAAACTTAACTCCACCTAGATCCAGAGTCTGTGAGCTTAAGTCCGACTTTTGGCTCAAGGGGGCCCGCCGAAGTGCTCCGTTGAGCTGGAATAGGCTCACTTTGGTTATAACCTAAGTATACCTTAACCTTAAGTCTGTTTTGGTGTGTTTTTAGGCTATATAAGGACCTTAGAACCCTCTCTCACCCAACCATACGAATTTGAAAAAAAACCTAGGAGAGAAGAGAGAAAAGAGAGAGAAAGTTAGAGAGTTGTGGGAGGATTCTTCCTACCCTCTTTCCCTGCCGTTACGCAAGCTTCACCACTCCATTCTCATCGCTTTCCCGGCGATTCCGACTTCGTTTCTAGGTAAGAAACCCTAACCCTAATCTGTTTTGGGGTTGTGATGGTTGTAGGTTATGAAATAGCTAACTTATTTCATTCTATAAGTTACCAAACTGCCGAATATGGAAGCTTAGCAAACCTATCGGGTTTGTTACGATTCTACGATAAAAGGTGCGAACTTTAGGTGTATAGGTTAGGTTTTCAATGCTTTCAATGTCAGATAATGATAGATTCATGATCTGCATGCAATTACACATGTACAAAGTGTTGTCTGTTTTCCATTTCGATTAAAGACGAAGAATATGGAATTTTGCATATTCTAGGTATTTGTAGAAAGTACCGTATACGTGTAAATTTTGGAAATGTGTTTGCCATGATTATTTGCTGTATGAATATATTATATATGGATAAAATACTTATTTGGCGAAAGGGCTCGCCCTAATACATGTTTTGCTAATATACACTATGTATGTTGAAATAGTGTATTCTAAGTGTTTGTGAAAATGCTTGTGAGAGTAAGTGCTTGCATGATAGTGCCTTAGGTAGGTGTTGAGATGGGATTCTCAACTACCTTAGAGACGTATATGATTTCCTCCATGTTGGTTGTTTAATTTAACCGCTTACTTATGAAATATATGTATTTATATTTTTCTATTTATATGGTGCTTTATAACATGCTTTATGACATGCTTGTTAACATGCTTGAATTACTTTGTTTATTATGCTTTACTCCACATGCTCTGAATAAGGATTGATTGCGTTTGGGACTATGATTATAGTCCAAACAATCGGTACCGGACTTGAATTCGTGCTTGAGATTCATTTCGCCACGTAGGATGTGTTTGACGAACCTAAGTCGTACTTCAGTTGGCGACAGTGGTTAAGCCACGCGAAGTGCTTATGCACTTCACGTCGTTCAGTTGATTGTGCGATCGAGCTAGTCAGGCTCGTCAAGTAACCCGATCTGTCTAATGTATGTTCACCATGTTTAGATGCCTCTGCTTGAACCTAGGGTACCAAACTTACCAGTGAAATCCCTTTAACCATGGTACCTCGATCCGCTAAGACTCATGAGCCGGGCATGGTGGTATGGGACACCGTGGTCGAGTTGTCGGCCTACACTGGGGCCACGTGCCTCCCCATAGTGACCAGTGAGCAACCAAACTCGTGAGCCGATTATGGTGGTATGAGACACTATATTCGAGCTGTCGGCCTACACTGATTGGTGACGAGCCCTTTGTTGTGACCTCGAGCATACTCTGAATTTGCGGTGAGGCGACGAGTTTTACCACCGTCTATAGAGTATGAACTAGGGCTATATCAATTTAGTGATGAACCGTTAAAAAGGTGATGGGGGAGTGGTGTAACAAATGCGTGTAACAGACCTGGTAACCTTTGCAGTGACCTAGAAACACACCATCGTATGAGATTAACTAGGACCGACGACCCTAGAATGGATCATGTTTGGGAATGATACAAGGGAGGTACCTTAGTTTCCCAATCCTGCTGTTTGAAATGGACTAATAACAACTCGGTAATCATGCTCATCATCGTACTGCATGTGCCTGGAAGATGTGGAGCACTGAGGAATGAAAGCATGCCGCGAACGTAAGATGGTGTCGCACGAGGGAGTATGTGGTGAGGGCATGCATCATGACTGCATTCATACTTGCATTAATAAGAGTAGTTAGGAGTGTTTGATTGTACTGCTTTATCATTACTGCTTGACTGCATTGATAACATGTTAACCTATGCTTTATTGTTCCACTCCCACATTACGGGACGGTGTTGTACACACCAACCAGACACTGTCTTATGTGCAGATGAGGTGACGACTCAGGAGGCTGAGTCGGACTATGACGAGGACCAAGACGAGTTCTCGTATATGCAGTATTCCGGTGGCTTTGACTAGACTGCCTGGATCGACGGGACTTACAGGGCTCACTTCTCTAGTTGTATTTTTGACATTTTGATCGTAAAACAGATACATGTATATGGTGACTCAGTTGGGTTCATATTCTGGAGATTGAGATGGTTTTGTTTCTTTTACATACATATATATACAGTTTCAATCTTCCGCTTGCCTTTATACAATTGATCTGGAGTATGAATTACTGTTTTGGTATAATCTCACTCATGTTTATTGCTCTAACATAGAAAACATTTAATCATCATTATCTATGTTGCATAAGTGATGTTTTGGAACTCGAAAGTTGAGTTGCTACTCAACCCTCGAATTTCAGGGCGTTACAACTTAAGACGAGTTTGAAGGACAAGATAGTAAAAGGTGAGATTTGTGAAGGAAAGGTGAGGTTTTCAAGAGAATGGTTTGAAGAAGGGATTAATACCTTTGAATTTAGTGTTTGAGAAGTTAATCAGATGTTAGGATTGACCCATCGCCTAAGGACGTTTAACACCAGGTTGGGAAAAATCTGGGATGTTACATTAAGTAATAGAAAATCCAAATTCTGTCAACAAACCACTAAATAGTGCATTGTCAAATGTTCCCATTTACACTTGGTTTTTGTGTTGAGTTGACTCGACAAGTTGTCCTGACTTGGGATTGAGTCAGACGGAGGAGAGAGGTTCCCAGATACAACATCTGCATCAGCCAAGTGAAATATTGTCACAGTACCTTCCTAGAGAATCTGTTCAATATTAATAACAAATAACCAACTTCCTAGAGTTCTAACATGTGATTCAATAATTGAAACTATTGATCTGATGTTCCCTATAATGGATGGGTGATGCTGAAAAATCTCCCTATTGTACAATTTAGGTGGCCTAAATGGTTAAGAAGAAAAATACACCAACTGTAGTATTCAAATAAACGAAGGCCAAGAAAAAGAGAGAAAAGGCCAAAGGTATTGTAACAGCCCACGCTCACACTGTATGATATTGTCCGCTCTGGGCACAGCCCGCACGGTTTTATTCTCAGAGTCACCCCCAAAAGGCCTCATACAGTATAGGGTGATAACTCCACATATAACCACCACAACTTTAGATGCACTTCCGATGTGGGACAAAGTTTCACCTTCATTGTGTGCACAGTAGCCTGCCAGCCACACTGTAGCCTACCAGCCACCTTGGGGCTCGCCCACATGTGTGCTCACCCACGTGTGACCACAGTGACGGGGCGTCACAGGTATCTAGATTGCAGGAATCATCCAATGTGGGGATTTTTAGGGTGTCATCCATCCACAGTAAGGTCCATCAGATCAGTGGTATGGATCAATGATCATAGACCTCACATGAACAAATGCCTTCCACAATAACAAAGTTCCACTTACTGATAGAGAACTCTGCCACACATCTAACAGTAAAAAAAGAAAAGAAAAAGAAGAAAAAGTGATGTCTAACAAACTAAATAGCAAGAGAACTTCAAAACTCCATCAGATTTCAAGCAATGTGGAACTGCCTGGTACATCTCCCTTTCTTATGCTGCACTATGATGGATGACACCAACCATAACAATGATGATGATGCTGATGTGATGAAAATCATGAATATGAAATTACTTTTGGATTGAGTGTGACATTCACAAGAAATTCAGCACAACCCATCAAAAAAGAGTTTTTTATTTTATTTTTTATGATCTTTTAAAAACCCATTATCTCAGCACATTCCAAATACAAAACCCATAAAATCAACAAAAAAAATGAAAAATACCCAGAACATAATTCATCCACAACAAGCAACCAACACAAAAATCCAAACATGATGTGCTCGAAAAAGAAAAAAAAAATCTCTAAAACTATTGTTCTTGGATCCAAACAACAATAAGAAGCAGAAATCGTAACATAAATGGAAAAAAAATTGAAAATTTCTCCTATCATTTCAAATTCGAAAATAAACCCAACAAAGGAAATAAGAATCAAAGCAGTATCTGGTGATTTTTGCTTACCTGAGAGAGAGAGAGAGAGAGAGATATTTTCCATTAAAAACTCAACGTAGGGTCCATGGACACTATTAAAAACTTCCTAGGGTCCAATGTAAGGTTTATTTGCCATCCCTAAATCCCCAAGTCCCTAAATCAGTATTGAGATTGAGAGAGATTGAGAGAGAGAGAGAGATACCTCACGATCAACCGAGCTTCAGAGAGAGAGAGAGAGGGCATGCGTGGGTAGGGCGTTCGGCAATGGTCAGCGAGATAAAGAGATCAGAGAGAGAGGAAGAGAGATCACAGAGAGAGAGAGAGAGGAGGTAGAGGATGCAAGGAGACAGAGAGGGGACAAGGTCGAGAGATCATAGAGAGAGGAAGAGAGATTCAGCGAGAGGGAGGAGGGAGAGGATGCGTGAGCGCTGGGAGAGGAGGGAGAGGTGCGAGAGACAGAGAGAGAGGGTGAGTGGCGTTGTGAGTAGGTGTCTCTTAGACGCCCTACTTTGACTAACGTCACCAAGTTATGTGGGCCCCACTATGATGTATTTGTTATATCCACACCATCCATCCATTTTGAGATATCATTTTAAGTCATGAGCTAGAGAATGAGGCAGATATAAATCTGTAGTGGACCCCACCAAAGAAAACAGTGGGGAGAGTGATTCCCATCGTTGAACCTATCTTAAGGCCCATCGTAATAATTATTTGAAATCCAACCTGTTCAAAAGTTAAAAAATACATGAAATAAGGGAAAACACAAATATCATCTTGATATAAAAATTTTGTGGCCTTTAGAAGTTTTTAATGGTGGGCGTTACTGTCCCACTGTTTTTTGTGATGGGTCCACTGGAGCTTTGGATTAACTCGTTCTTTGGATATTGCCCTAAAATGATCTCTCCAAGTGGATGGAAGGTGTGGATATAAAACATACATCATGGTGGAATGAGAAGTATATATATATATATATATATATATATATATATATATATATATATATATATATATATATATATATATAAGGTGGACCACACCACATAGATATATATATATATATATATATATATATATCTATGTGGTGTGGTCCACCTTATATATATATATATATATATATATATATATATATATATATATATATATCTATGTCCCTTTTTGGTTTTTTTTTTATTAGTATACTATTTTAATTATTTTTTTTAGTAGTTCTTCATCAAGTTTACTTCATCTCCACCAAATTTCATTAGATTTCGTGTAGTAGAAAAATTCTAATTTTTTTTAAAGTAGCGGCTGTCCGAACTAATAATTGTCGGACAGTTGTCACAACGACCTATATTTAACAATATTAAAATTTTTATTATATTTTCACTTATTTTTATATGAAACTAGACTTATCAAGCTTCAATCTAACATTTGAATCACTTAAATCGGAGTTATATTGAGGGAGATATGACTTTACAGAGTCGGACTGAAAACTGCAGAAAATGGGCCGCTCGGCCCGCTGTGGCGCGATGCATCGCCGTCCGCTGTCCTGTTTGGTGGTTGTTTCGCCACTCGATATTTGAAATGGGTGTATTTTGTAAACCGGAATGAGTTATTCGATGTGAAATATATGATTTTAGGGTAGGAGAAGTTGCTCTATCCAAATAAACTATTTATTTCATGAGATTCCAAAAGGTTAATGGTCAAAAACCTATTTTATTTATTTATTTACTATTTATAGTAAAGTTTAGTTTAAGTATTATTCTTCATCACTTAAACTTTAGGATTTATGTCTAATATGATAGCACTTGGAAAAATTGAAGAATAAGGTGGTGAAAGGTGAGATTTTGAAGGAAATTGGTTAAAAGGGGATTTTAGACTTTGGGATTGAGTTCTGGGAAGTTAAAAAAGGTGTTATGATCGAACTAGTGCCTAAGGACGTCCATCGCCAAGTTGAAAAAAATTCAGGACATTACAATCTACCCCCCTTAAAAATAATTTCATCCCCGAAATTGGCTAAGGGGAATAAGTAAAGATTTTATTATTTCTTTTGCCTAAGTTTGATTGATTTCAAGTTTATATGCGTGGTAGGGTGTATACTATCTATGCTAGTTTGGCTCAATTTAGTTTACCCTCCATAAAACTTTTTCGCCCTGAAATTGGCTGAGGCGCCTATTAAGTTAGTATTCAACGAGTACATTTGTGGATATACTGACCTCGGCTATTGTAATTCAGCTCATACCCAATGTTACGCCTAGTCTTTAATATAAATTGGTTTAATACTTGAACCCTAATTGCTTTCCTTCAATGATTTCATTATTGACATTCTAAGGAAGATTCAGATCCTATTTACTAACCTATCCCTACGCATAGCCTGGATCAATTTCCTTCAATCCTGGACCAGTGGGGCAAGGGCCACCACGCTTCCGCTGTGCCATTTTGATCCAATGGATGTATAAACTGAGTTAACTAGATTGGGCTCATAATGTTTTACTCCCCTTAAAAATTATTTTTACTCTCAAGGCTCAAGAATCTATGTCCTAATCCGTATGTCGGAACAAGATGTAATTTAGGACCTATCCTTCACATGAAATGGGATACGATCTCTCAATACATTGGTCTTCCTTCTATCAATGATGTGTACTATGGCATTGGTACCTATGGTTATAGAAAGGGGTAAAAATGATGGGTGTTGTGGTTGATTCCAGGGACGGGTGTGAGTTTATGGTAAGATGCTTAATTATACCCAAGAAGGAACTTTTTCTACGATCCCGACTTACCCTCTTTAATCATGTCCAGTTTAATACCGTAAGATAATCTATACATTATTAGCACATAAGGAATTTGGACAAAATAGGTTAACGGGCAGACTATCTTTCTAAGTTCATATGCACAATATGTATGCTAGAATGGTCTATGATTCGGGACCTAATTCCTAACTGTCTGTTGCCCATTTGAGAAATTTCTTGGGCCTAAAAAGGAAAATTAGTATTGGCTATATATTCTTAACACTTCTTAAAGGCGAAGTAATGAACTTTTGGTTGTGAGTGGTCGGGCCAGCACGGAAGAAAAGTTGTGTAGTGGGTCTAAGCCGGATACATAGACCTTCTGCCTAGCTATGACAGAAAATTTGTCGTATCAGTTCTTAATCCTAGTTGATCCTGATCTTTTGCTAGATCAGAGCATTTTGTCCATTGGTAATTACTAGGATTGAGAATTTGATTCAAACCGCGAATACTTCGCTTATATATAGTTTCTCTACTCCATGTTCCCGATTGTAATAAGTCCTTAGGAAGTTAATTCTAAGGAGTGTGTTGATTTGACCTAACGTTCAATCCGAGGGATATATAAGTTTTCTCTGAACGTGAATAGTTACTAATCAAAACAACCTTCCTAAGAGTTATTAAAGAAGCCTATAAGTATTAAGAGGATTTAACGAAGGAATGAGGTCTCACTCCAACCTAATCAAGCCAACTAACTAAGTCTATTTTTCAATTATCCTAGCATAATCAGTCTTTTACATTCTTTAGTATAACCAGTAACATAATCTTAATTTATGAGTAGTGGTAATCCAATAGTTGTAATCCAAAGTCTACGCTCATACACTAGATGATTTCATACCCTTTCTAGTACAAGAAATTTTTTTATCGCTTAGGGTCAAAAGTTGTATGATTAAAATTGAGTTGCCCAAAATTGAATTTAACTGCGCTCGAGCACTTCACATATGCTCATACCAGCTAAGGAGGTACTAGGGTTCATGTTATTAATTTATTGGATTTCCTATACTGTCAGATCTTTCGAAATCTAGGAGTACCAACTCTAGGTCCAAAACTCTAAATGTTCCAACATTTGATCGTCATTGTGGTTTATATAATCCTTATTCCCAAGGTCCTAGTTATCTCATTACTTCGCTATGAAAGTCTTGGTTTGAGTCATTTTGTGGTCCAACGCGTCCGTATTCACGTGATTTGGATCCGTTTAAGGTATGAAATTCGTAAACTAACGACTCAAACCTGTCGACTGATGACCTAAAGGCGACCTAGGTCAATTCACGTGATCGAAGATACGTTGTGGAATAAATTACAGTATTCGGTCTCGCCTGTCGGCAAACCCTTGGGATCCTAATGTCATATCGAAATTTCATCGCCCCCTTCCTAAGTCAGAGTGCGCTAGAGTGCGTCATGTTACCATAACTCAGGTCCCGTTTAATCCAAATCATGCTCTAATACCATCTTGTAACGCCCTGAAAATCAGGGTTGAACAAAGCTCTACTCCCAAGTTCCAATGCATCACTTATGCAACATGGATAATGATGTTTAGATGTCGTCCATAGCAATGCATTAAACATGAGTGGGATTATACTAAAACAATATATCATACTCCAGAGTTAATGTAATTAGGCAAGTGGAAGACTACGATAGATTTATAAAATGTATAAGTGTTTCACAACCTCCATAGTATGAATATGTTACCTGGCTGAATATATACATGTGTTGGTTCAAAATTTACAAAATATCAAAGTGAAAGCGTCCAATTAATCCATGTATCCCTATAATCCCATCGAATCAGAACAAGGTCTACGAAGACCCGCCTGATAGCTGGACATAAGAGAATTCCTCCTCCTTGTCCATGAAGTCCATTTCAGCTACGTAGACTCTGTCATTACCTGCATCTACAACAGAGTCTGGGTGGTATTTTAAACACCGTCCCAGGTAGGAATGAGTAGTTAATTCAGTGGAACTATAAAGCAAAGGTTAACATGTTATCAATTCAGTTAAGCAGTAATGATAAATCAGTACAACAAGCATGTCCTAATTACTCTTGTTAATGCCAAGATGATTTGTATTAATGATGCATGCCCTCGCCTGCACTCCCTCAGCGACATCATCTCACGGTCACGCATACACCAGTATCGTTAAACATGCACTTCCTCGCCAAAGCACATGCAGTGCGGTGCATGATCGTGTTAGCCAAGTTCTTAATTTGGTTTATCCAAACAGTAAGTTGAGGAAGCTAAGGTAACCTCCCTTTATATCATTAACCCAAACAATGATCCATCTAGGGTCGTCAATCCTAGTTAATTGCATACAATAGGTAAGTTTGTGAGTTTGTACTAGTGGTTGTTATGGGAGGCCCGTCACCTCAGCGTAGACTTGATTCATACTCAAGGTCACACCACCAACGTCCTACCAACTGGCAGTTAATTTTCGAAGGCTTGTCACCAACCCGACTGGGGACCACAGCCAGGCTATGCCGGGGTAGGCCTATTTTATACTCGAGGTCACTACGAGAGGCTCGTCACCTGATCGTATGCCGACAGCTCGAATATAGTGTCCCATACCAGGGTTGCTCACTGGTCACTACGGGGAGGCTCGTCACCCCAGCGTAGGCCGACAGCTTGACCACGATGTCCCATATCACCATGCCCGGCTAATGAGTCGTAGCGGATTGAGGTACCATGGTTAAAACGGGCTTTACATTGGTAAGGGGTACCTTAGGTTCAAGCAGTAGCGTCCATACATGGTAAACACATAATAGGCTAATCGGGTTATTTGACAAGTTTGATTAGTATGAGTGCACGCTGAATCAGTCGACAAGGAGCACATAAGTACTCCATGTGGCTTAACCACTATCGACAATCATCGTATGACTCGGATTCATCGAACATATCTAATGTGGCGAGACTAGTTCCGCCACTAAAATAGGAATTGTTACCAATTGCCTGGACTACATAGTAGTCCCAATCATACTCAAATACAATGGGTATTCACATGTGATAGTCATAACAACATTTAACAACCAATTCAGATATAAATCTCATTTGAGCGTTTTAACAAACACATCGAACATATCATTATACATATGCATTTCATCCATAAATGACATGGTAGCAATTTAGATTACATGAATAGAACTATAAATATTGATAAGGTAGTTGAGAATCCTATCTCAACACCCTAAATAAATACAATTAACCAACAACTTTTCATTCAAACATTACATCGAACACTTAAACTACACATTACTAAATATATAGAGTAGATTAGTTATGACATGAAGTATAGCAATTTCCTACACAACGTAGGTTATAAAGCATATAACAAACATGGATCTTAGATTAGAAATCATGACAAGCACAGATTAGGATTTCACACTCATTCAAACATTTTATCAAACACTTAGGCTATCCTTTACCCGATATAAGGACTAGGTTAGTTACGGCATATATTATAGCAAATCTTTACACATAGTGACCATAATACCTATGACAACCATGAATCCTACGTTTACATTCATGACGAACACAAATCATAATTTCATATTCATTCGATCATTTCGACAAACACATGGAATGCATCTTTGTATTCAACATAATTCACATATGTATAATATATACAAGGCGTCATAACTAAGGTCATATGGTAGCAATCAAGTCAGACATAAATTATTAGCTGACATTGAAAGCATTGAAAACCATAACCTAAACATTTATATTCCACACCTTTTGTCGGTACGCCCGTTACGAACTCGGTTCGTACACTACATCTCCGCTTACAGCACAACAGCTACTTAAATCATGAAATAAGTTAGCTATTTCATCGATTCTCTATTTGGATTCCTAAAATAGATTAGGGTTAGGATTTCTAACCCAAAACAGAGTTGAAATCGATGGTCTAGTGATGTGGAAGGGTGAATCGAGGTGTGTAGTAGCAGAACAGAAGTACTGCAGCAAACTCCAAGGATCTCCCTTCGATCTCCACTCTTTTCTCTCATTCTCTCTCTTCTCTCTCCTAAGGTTTGAAGCAAATTCGTATATGAGAGAGAAGGGCTGCTTAAGGGCCTTATATAGGCTTAGAAGTGGTGTAAATGGCCCCACGACCATGGTATACTTGGGTTATAGCCAAAGGTCGACTGTTTCGGGCAAATGGAACTCATCTAGAGGTCCATTGCTCGCATACGGCCTGGAACAAGTTCCCTGATGATAGATCTAAGATAGGTTACGATTTCAGTCCGATCGGATCAGTGGATCGACTGTGGGGGACCCGTATGAGTTCAACGGTCATCGTCAATTGATTAGGGTCACAAGTAGACCGTTATGTGCAGAGAAATTTCCCTGATCCAAGGGTATAGTTTGGTCTGAATCTGACGGTCCAAAGTCTTTAATTTCGCCAGCAAGCAAGCGATCCAATTCACTTTAATCTGAGTTCATTTTCTGAAGATATTCACATTTTTCACAGACTTTACTCAGTGCTCTAGTTGTGCATTTTTTGGATACTATTCAAGCTCGATTCCCACAATGGTTGTCAAGCCCAGTAAGACGGTCATAACCATATAGTTTTGCGATCATCGGACTTTCGACGCGCGGTCCAAGTTTGATACGGAGTTTCAATGTGCTTCCGAGAGCAACTGGGTTTTGAGATTGCCCTTAGGTTTTTAAGTAATGGTGGGTTAGTAATTTTAATGGGTTTGGGTCTTGTAGTTTATATAGAAAGTGGTTCAAGCCAAATCCATCGATTGTTTAGTTTAGTACTTAACTAAATTTCGCCCTAACTATGACATAATAAGGTCCTAGGGTAGCTTTATGTCCCTTTTTGGCATTTTTTGTTAGTATAGTATTTTAATTATTTTTTTAGTAGTTCTTCATCAAGTCTACTTTATCTCCACCAAATTTCATTAGATTTCATGTTGTAGAAAAATTCTAAAATTTTTGGAAGTAGCGGCTGTCCGAACTAATAATTGTCGGATAGTTGTCACAATGACCTATATTTAACTATATTAAAATTTTTATTATATTTTTCACTTATTTTTATATGAAACTATACTTATCAAGCTTCAATCTAGATTTTGAATAACTTAAATTGGAGTTATATTGAGGGAGATATGACTTTTCAAAGTCAAACTGAAAACTGTAGAAAAAGGGCCGCCCGGCCCGCTGGACCGTGATGCATCGCCGTCCGCTGTCCTATATGGTGGTGGTTTCGCCACCTGATATTTGAAATGGGTATATTTTACAAACCGGAATGAGTTATTCGATGTGTAATAAATGATTTTAGGGTAGGAGAAGCTGCTCTATCCAAATAACTTATTTATTTCGTAAGAGTCCAAAAGTTTAATGGTTAAAAACCCATTTTATTTATTTATTTACTATTTATAGTAAATTTTATTTTAAGTATTGTTCTTCATCACTTAAACTTTAGGATTTGTATCTAATTTTATAGCACTTTGAAAATTTTGAAGAATAAGGTGGTGAAAGGTGAGATTTTGAAGGAAATGGGTTAAAAAGGGATTTTAGACTTTGGGATTGAGTTCTGAGAAGTTAAAAAAGGTGTTATGATCGACCCAGTGCCTAAGGACATCCGTCGCCAAGTTGAAAAAAATTCGGGATGTTATAATCTACCCCCCTTAAAAATAATTTCGTCCCCGAAATTGTCTAAGGGGAATAAGTGAAGATTTTATTATTTCTTTTGCCTAAGTTTGATTGATTTCAAGTTTATATGCATGGTAGGGTGTATACTATCTATGCTAGTCTGGCTCAATTTAGTGTACCCTCCTTAAAACATTTTCGCCCTGAAATTAGCTAAGGCGCATATTAAGTTAGTATTCAACGAGCACATTTGTGGATATACTGACCCCGGCTATTGTAATTCAGCTCGTACCCATTGTTACGCCTAGTCTTTAATATGAATCGGTTTAATACTTGAACCCTAATTATTTTCCTTTAATGACTTCATTATTGACATTCTAAGGAAGATTCAGATCCTATTTAGCGACCTATCCCTACGCATAGCCTGGATAAATTTCCTTCGATCTTAGGCCAGTGGGGCAAGGGCCCACTACGCTTCCAGTGCGCCACTTTGATCCAATGGATATATAAACTGACTTAACTAGATTAGGCTCATAATGTTCTACCCCCCTTAAAAATTATTTTTACTCTCAAGGCTCAAGATTTTATGTCTTGATCCGTATGTTGGAGTAATGTGTAATTTAGGACTTATCCTTGACATGAAATGGGATACGATCTCTCAATACATTGGTCTTCCTTCCATCGATGATGTGTACTATGACATTGATACCTATGGTTATAGAAAGGGCTAAAAATGATGGGTGTAGTGATTAATTCCAGGGACGGGTGTGAGTTTGTGGCAAGATGACTAATTCTACCCAAGAAGGAACTTTTGCTACGGTCCTGACTTATCCTCTTTAATCATGTCTAGTTTAATACCGTAAGATAATCTATACATTAGTAACACATAAGAAATTTGGACAAATAGGTTAACAGGCAGACTATCTTTCTAAGTTCATACGCACAATATGTATGCCAGAATGGTCTGTGATTCGGGACCTAATTGCTAATTGTTTGTTGCCCATTTGAGAAATTTCTTGGGCCTAAAAAGGGAAATCTCTATTAGCTATATATTCTTAACACTTCTCAAAGGCGAAGTAATGAGCTTTTGGTTGTAAGTAGTTGGGCCAACACGAAAAGAAAGTTGTGTAGTGGGTCTAAGCCGGATACATAGACCTTCTGCTTAGCTATGACAGAAAATTTGTCGTATCAGTTCTTAATCCTAGTTGATCCCGATCTTCTGATAGATCAGTGAATTGAGTTCATTGGTAAATACCAGGATTGAGAATTCGATTCAAACTGCGAATACTTCATTTATATATAGTTTCTCTACTCCGTGTTCCCGATTGTAATAAGTCCTTAGGAAGGTAATTCTAAGGAGTGTGTTGGTTTGACCTAACGTTCAATCCGAGGGATATATAAGTTTTCTCTGAGCGTGAATAGTTACTAATTAAAACAACTTTCCTAAGAGTTATTAAACAAGCCTATAAGTATTAAGGGGATTCGACGAAGGAATGAGGTCTCATTCCAACCTAATCAAGCCAACTAACTAAGTCTATTGTTTAATTATCTTAGCATAATTAGTCTTTTACATTTCTTAGTTTAACCAGTAGCCTAGTCTTAATTTATGAGTAGAAGTCTACGATCATACACTAGATGATTTCATACCCTTTCTAATACAAGAAATTTTTTTATCGCTTAGTGTCAAAAGTTGTCTGATTGGAATTGAGTTGCCTGAACTTGAATTTAACTGCGCTTGAGCACTTCACATATGCTCATACCAGCTAAGGAGGTCATAGGGTTCATGTTATTAATTTATTGGATTTCCTATACTGCCAGATCTTTCGAAATCTAGGAGTACCAACTCTAGGTCCAAAACTCTAAATATCCCAACATTTTATGGTCATTGTGGTTTGTATAATCCTTATTCACAAGGTCCTAGTTATCTCATTATTTCACTTTGAAATTCTTGGTTTGGATCCGTTTTTGTGGTCTAACACGCCCATATTCGCACCATTTGGATCCGTTTAAGGTTTGAAATTCGTCAACTAACGACTCAAACATATCGACTGACCGCCTAGAGGCGACCTAGGTCAATTCACGTGATTGAAGATACGTTGTGGAATAAATTATAGTATTTGGTCTTGCTTGTCGGTAAACCCTTGGGATCCTAATGTCGTCTCTAAATTCTATCGCCCCCTTCCTAAGTCAGAGTGCGTCGTGTTACCATAACTCAGGTCCGGTTTAATCTAAATCATGCTCTGATACCATCTTGTAACGCCCTGAAAATTGGGGGTCGAGCAAAACTCTACTCCCAAGTTCCAACGCATTACTTATGCAACATGGATAATGATGTTTAGATATCGTCCATAGCAATGCATTAAACATGAGTGAGATTATACTAAAACAACATATCTGATTATTTGTCTCCAAGTGAAAAGGTTCGTAAGTAATATCCTATGAATACAGGGTCAATCCCACAGGGAGATGAATTGCGAGAAGGAAAAAATCAAATGCAAAACAAACTAAGTAATGAAAATTAAACTGATTATTTGATTTTGGGATTTTTGAATGGATGTAATTCAACTGAAATAAAATAACACCCAAGCTTCAAAGTTCCACACACAGGTTAATGTTCCAAAATCATGGTGACTTGGATAACACAACTAGGGTCTGAGCACTATGGTCAGCCTAATCGGAAAATAAAATGGTTTAAATATTTTAATAAATGATATAAAAAATTAAAAAATAATGGATTTGCACCATTGACATATATTCTCAAGCGCCAGTGATTTTAAGTATTCAATATCTATAGGATAATGAATGTCAAAGAAATATAACAGGTTGAGAACCTCTCTCCTATCTAAGAAATCTGATTGATCTAGGGTAAGCCTATCCATCAATGTAGATCTCATATGATAGAAACATATGGATCTCACAAGAGGATAAAAAACAAAACCAAAATAATATATAATATGCATGTACCATTCTTCTCATCATTAAAAACAATTAATCATCAAAACTTAAAGAAATATTAAACCCATGTGCTTCCCTTCTAGCTTGGGCTAGAGGGAACTTAGAAAAATATAACAAGAATAGAAAAAGAAAGGAACAAGAAAAAAATAAATGCAAATAGAAAAGATCTAAAAGGAGAAAAAAACAATTATAAAATTGAAAACCCTTTAAAAACCCTAATTATTGCTCTTGAATGCTTTTAATAATGTTTAGGAATGCCCTAGAAAGCCCTATTTATAAGTAGGGAACTCTAATTTTCTTATAAAGTTGAAAAACCCTAAAAATCACCTCAAATATACGTATTTTTCTAAAATAGACTTCTCACTGCATAGTTCGTTTAAAACAGACTTCCTGCTGCGCAGTTTTATAAAATAAACTTCACAGCTTTATAATACACTTTTTCAGGACGATTTCAGGATTCTTCACTTCATATCTTCGATTTTCTTCATTCTTCACTTAGTTTTCTTGGATCTTTGGCATATGAATTCTTCAATCTTAGTCTCCTAAGATCCATCCCTTGTCTTGGTAATTCTTGAGCATCAAAATCATGCTTTTAACACCCTTATTCAATCAAAACACTTAAATTCACCTTGCAATACATACATGAGTAAAACAATTAAGCGGATTCTTGTTCATAAAACCATGATATAAACGGGAAAATTATGCAATATTTGAGTCTCAACACACCCCCCAACTAGCATTTTGCTAGTCCCGAGCAAAATAAGTGAAAAAAATAAAATAAAATAAAATAAAAATAAAAATAAGAATAAAACTAATTTTTGAAACAAAATTAAAACGAAAAAAATAAAATAAAATTCTAACTATACCACTTTGGCAGGTAATCTCGATTGCATTTAGCATATGTAACAAGCCTTTAAACCACTAGGTTTCCCCTAGTGGACGAGTTATAGTCTTGTGAGGGTTTTCAGAAATGTTACCCACAAACATTGAAAACATGAAAAATAGTTCAACACTCAGAAATTTATACAATTATGCCTCCATTCATCATATGAATTGCAAAACAAAACAATACTTACCCTAAGTCTGAAGTTAGTTAGAATTTCAATTTTCTAATCCATTACATCCTTGAGTTCAGAGACTTAATCAAATTTTAGAATAGTTATGATCCAATATCCTTAGGTGTTTCATGACACTATTCTAAGAAATATGCATGTTCTCTATCCTAACTCCTTTCAATCATTCCAAGAATATGAAATCTCTAGTTATCTCATTTTCTATATGTCATTTCTTCTTTTATCATCATATCCTCATTATTATAGACCACACTTAGATGAAGATTCCCACCGGGTTTGCTTCATAACTTAAGGTATCGTACTTGTAATGGTAACAGTAATGGATACTTTGGTATCCTTACTCCGGATTACTGACACGATTGTTATGGTCATTGCATTCATGCTCTATAATAAAATTTTCTTTTTTCCATCACTCTTTTTTTCCTTCAATATTCTCTCTTTTAAACATATATCAATGATACTAATTCATTCAACCTTTTTTGAATCAAAAGTCGTTATTCTAGTTCACATATCATATTCCTCACTTAGTTAGCTAGGTTGTATTGTGAATTCAGTACATCAAATTACAACTCACTTTAAACTAGTGATTAGATAATTGAACTCAAGTCTATAATTTTCAATTAGCAGAATTCTGACTACTATCGACCTAGACTAAGTATTAACTTTGCCTTTGGAAATCGCACAATATCATGTTCACATTCTTGTATATAAACATATTATTTTGAAAATGTTGAAAAAAAAAAATCCCCATAAACCTTAAAAAATAAACTTAAACCTAACTGAAACCTAAAAAAAAAAAAATAATAATAAAATAATCTGAAACCTAAAAAAAAAAAACTCATAATAAAAAAACGCACATGAATAGCTATCCACACCCCCAACCTAAAATCTATATTGTCCCCAATGTAATGATAATGTAATGCAGAGAAAAAGAAAAAGAAAAAAAGAAAGGGTGAATAGTACCTACCATAAAAAAACTCACCTGCTATGTGACACTAAAAAGAATTGAACATGATACAATTCCTACAGAAATGCTCCGTCAGTCTAGGGGCATCAATCTGAATATTTTGGCTCATGAAGAGGGAAGGACTCCTCTCTCAAATGAAAGTTTTCCACACAAGGCTTCAATCTCTGACCATTAACCTTGTACACATTGTCATTACGTGGATTCTCAATTTCAACAGCCCCATGAGTATAAACATTCTTCATAATGAAGGGGCCTATCCATCTTGATCTTAACTTTCCCGGAAAGAACTGGAGACGAGAATTGTACAATAGGACCTTTTGCTGAGGTATAAAATTCTTCCTCAGGATATTTTTGTCATGAAAAGTTTTGGTCATCTCTATATAGATTTTAGAATTTTCATAGAAGTCTCTCCTCAGCTCCTCTAATTCATTCAACTCTAATTTCCTTTGTCCACTTGCTTGGTCCATATCAAAGTTTAATTTCTTTATTGCCCAGTAGGCTCTATGTTCCAATTCCACAGGCAAGTGGAAAGCCTTCCCATACACCAATATGTATGGAGACATTCCAATCGGGGTCTTATAAGCAGTCCTATAAGCCCATAAAGCATCGGATAATCTGAGGGACCAATCCTTCCTATCTGGCCTTATAGTTTTCTCTAAAATATGTTTAATTTTCCGATTAGAAATCTCAGCTTGTCCACTCGTTTATGAGTGGTATGGGGTGCTCACTTTATGCTTGATGCCATATTTCTTCATCAAAGCCTCAAATGTCCTATTGCAAAAGTGAGACCCGCCATCACTAATGATAGCCTTTGGAGTTCCAAATCTAGAAAAAATATTTTCCTTGAGGAATCGTATGACCACTTTGTTATCATTGGTCCTACTTGGAACTGCCTCAATCCACTTTAAAACATAGTCCACACCAACCAATATATAAAGAAATCCAAAAGAAGATGGAAAAGGGCCCATAAAATCAATACCCCAACAATAAAAAATCTCTAATGGTAAAATTGGGGATAAAGGCATCATGTTGCGCCGGGACACTCTTTCCAACCTTTGACATCTATTACAAGCAACACAGAAAGCATGAGTGTATTTAAACATGGTAGGCCAGTAAAAACCACACCGCAGGATTTTTACGGTGGTTTTCTTAGCAGAAAAATGGCCACCACATGCTTCCATATGACAAAAAGAAATAACACTCTAAACTTCATCCTCTGGGACACAACGCCTAAAAATCTGATCAGTCCCATATTTATATAAATACGGGTCATCCCAGAAGAAATTCTTAACCTCGGTTTCAAAACGCTTCATATCTTGTGACTTCTAATGATATGACATTTTTCCCGTTACAAGATAGTTCACTATATCCACATACCAAGGCAATTTGGAGATCATAAATAATTGTTCATCAGGGAAAGTGTCCTGGATATGCATCTCCTCAGTAGAATCATCTAACACCAATCTGGAAAGGTGATCGGCCATTACGTTTTCTACTCATTTCTTATTTTTTATCTCTAAATCAAATTCTTGGAGTAGAAGGATCCATCTCAAAAGTCTCGGCTTTGCATCCTTCTTAGATAACAAATATTTCAAAGCTGAGTGGTTCGTAAAAATAACAACTTTAGATCCCAGCAAGTAGGACCTAAACTTATCCAAAGCAAAAACTAATGCAAGTAACTCATTTTCAGTTGTTGAGTAGTTCACTTGGGCCGAGTTTAGAGTTCTACTTGCATAGTGAATAACGTAGGGCCGTTTATCTTTCCTTTGGCCCAAAACAGCCCCTATGGCATAATCACTTGCATCGCACATTAATTCAAAAGGAAGTGTCCAATCTGGTGGACGCATGATAGGTGCAGTGATAAGGGATGATTTAATTTTATTAAAAGCACTTGCATACTCATCTGTCCACTTAAATGGAACATCCTTTTGAAGAAGATTAGTCAAGGGTCTAGTAATGGCACTAAAGTCCTTGATGAATCTTCTATAGAAACCAGTGTGCCCTAGAGGTGATCTAATATCTCTAACAGTTCGGGGGATAGGTAGATTAGCAATAATGTCGAGTTTTGAGCGATGTATCTCGATTCCATTTTTAGAGATAACATGACCCAAAACAATTCCTTTTTAAACCATGAAATGACATTTCTCCCAATTTAAGACAAGGTGTTTCTCTTCACACCTAGACAAGACAAGAGATAAATTGTTGTGCATTCCTCAAAACTACTCCCAAATACAGAGAAGTTGTCCATGAAAACCTCAAGAAACTTCCCAACCATATTTGAAAAAATACTTAACATACACTATTGGAAAGTTGCTGGGGCATTACACAATCCAAATGGCATCCGTTTGAAAGCAAATGTGCCAAATGGACAAGTGAACGTGGTTTTCTCTTGGTCTTCCAGGGCTATCTCTATTTGGTTATATCCGGAATATCCATCAAGAAAACTATAGGAGTGACCTGCTACCCTCTCTAAAACTTGATCAATGAATGGTAGAGGGAAATGATCCTTCTTTGTGACCTGGTTCAATTTTCTATAGTCAATGCAAACACGCCAACCAGTGGTGACACGTGTTGGTATGAGTTCATTATTAGAATTCTGCACAATAGTTATTTTGGATTTCTTTGGGACTACTTGAGTTGGACTCACCCAAACACTATCGGATATTGGGTAGATGATTCCCGCATCTAAAAATTTGATCACCTCATTTTTTTACAACTTCCATCATGTTTGGATTGAGATGCCTTTGAGGTTGTCTAATTGGTTTAGCGTCCTTATCGAGGTGTATCCGATGGGTGCATATGGAAGGGCTTATACCCTTGATGTCAGAAATGATCCAGCCTAAGGCTCCTTTGTGGTCCCTTAGAACATTCAACAATTTAATCTCTTGATCCTTGTCTAAAAATGAAGAGATCACCACAGGATAAGTTTTACTTTCACCTAAGTATACATACTTAAGCTCATTTGGTAGTGGTTTTAAATCAAGCTTTGGAACATTGGTTGGTGATGGTAGAGGTCGCGAGTCCTCGATAGATAGGATTTGAGTGCACGGTCTCCATTGGTACATACCAATGTCCTGGGTGGTAGTGCTCTCATTATCATCACAAATTTCAGCAAGCACTTTTTCTAAATCAGAATTTTTTAAGTCCTCAATGACTTGAATCAATTCCTCAGTCAGACTAGGTTCCAATTCCTCTTCTTCTATCAAGCAGTCCATGAAATTTAACTCATGGATTTCATTATTATCAATGGGCTGTTTACATAGATTGAAAATATTTAGCTCTAGAGTCATGTTACCAAAAGACAAGTTCATCATTTCATTCCTGTAATTTATAATTGCATTTGAAGTTGCTAGGAATGGGCGGCCTAAAATGATGGGAACTTGAGCGCTAGCATTTACACATGGTTCAGTGTCTAGTACAATAAAATCCACGGGGAAGTAGAATTTCTCCACTTGGACTGGTACGTCCTCTAAAATTTCCCTTGGTACCTTAATGAAGCGGGCAATGAGTTGGAGTGTAATCGTGGTTGGTTTAAGCTCGCCTAACCCCACTTGTTTGTAAATCGAATAAGGTACTAAGTTGACACTTGCACCCAAATCTGGAAAAACATACTCAATTTGGAAATTCCTAATAATACAAAGAATAATGGGACTTCCCGGGTCTTTGTATTTGGGTATAACCCTTTGTTGAATGATAGTGCTCACTTTCTCAGTAAGAAAGGCCTTTTTGTGCACATTTAATGTAACGCCCTGAAAATCGGGGGTCGAGCAGAAGCTCAGCTCCCGAGTTCCAACGCATCACTTATGCAACATAGATAATGATGATTGAATGTTGTTCGTATTAATGCATTAAACATGAGTGGGATTAAGCCAAAACATGATATCATACTCCAGAGACAGTTAAATTACGCAAGCGGAAGACTGTAATAGATATATAAAATATATAAACTGTTGTAAGTCTCCAGAGTGTGAACATGTTACCAAGTTAAATATATTAATATATACTCCAAAAAGGATCAAAATAAATATACATGGGTGTTCCAAACGTGTTAAATAACAAGCGTAATGACATCTAATCAACAACCCTGAAACCCCGTCAATCATAACACGGCTCACATGAAACCACCTGAAAACAACATGCAGGAGAAATCCTCATCATCATGAAAGTCCGGCTCCGCTTCGCAAGCATCGCCATCATCTGAAACTCAAACAGGGTCTGGTTGGTGTGTACAACATCGTCCCGTAACGTGGGATTGAGTAGCTAACTAAATGGAATAATAAAGCATAGGTTAACATGTTATCAATTCAGTCAAGCAGTAATGATAAAGCAGTATAGTCAAACAATCCTAACTACTCTTATTAATGCAAGAATGAAATGCAGTCATGATGCATGCCCTCGCCTAACCTCCCTCGTGCGACACCATCTTACGTTCGTGGCATGTTTTCATCCCTCAGTGCTTCACATCTTCTAGGCACATGCAGTGCTATGTTATGAGCGTGATTACCGAGTTGTTATTAATCCATTTCATATAGCAGTATTGGGAAACTAAGGTACCTCCCTTATATTATTCCCAAACAATGATCCATTCTAGGGTCGTCAGTCCTAGATAATCTCATACGATGATGCGGTTCTAAGTCGCTGTAAAGGGCTATCAGGGCTGTTACACGCACTCTTTGCACCGCTCTCCCATCACCTTATCAATACAGGCCTAGTTTATACTCTGTTTACTACGGAAAGGCTCGTCGCCTCATCGCAGATGTAGAGTATGCTTAAGGTCACTACAAAGGGCTGTCAGGGCTGTTACACGTAATCATTACACCACTCCCCCATCACCTTATCAGTGTAGGCCGACAGATCGAATACAGTGTCCCATACCACCATATTCAGCTCACGAGTCTGGGTTGCTCACTGGTCACTACAGGGAGGCTCATCGCCCTAGCGTAAACCGACAGCTGGACCACGGTGTCCCATACCACCATGCCCAGCTCATGAGTCTTAGCGGATCGAGGTACCAAGGTTAACGGGATTTCACTAGTGAGTTCGGTACCTTAGGTTCAAGCAGTAGCGTCCAAACATGGTGAACATACATTAGACAGATCAGGTTACTTGACGACCTAGACTAGCACGAGCGCACAACCAGCTGAACGACATGAAGTGCATAAGCACTTCGCATAGCCTAACCACTGTCGCCAATCGAAGTACGATTCGAGTTCGTCAAACACATCCTACGTGGCGAAGGAATCTCACCCACGAATTCAAAGCCTGTTACCGATTGCCTGGACTATACAATAGCTCCAATCATATTCAATTACAATAAAATATCCTAGAAGACGGTTAAAACAGTAATGAATCAAGATTTCAAATCATACAATCAAAGGTCCGATATCATCTGCTTTAGGGCTGCCAGGGCTGTTGCACGGAATCGTTACACCACTCCCCCATCACCCTTCACGGTTTTGTTTTTACATCTTATGGAATACAACTTAATCATGAATTTATACATATGCATTACATAGATAAACAGACACGATAGGATACGGTACATGAAGGAAAGCATACACATAGTTAAAGGGGTTGAGAATCATATCTCAACACCCTAATACATTACAATTGACTAACTACTTACTCATTCAGATATTTCAACAAACGCTTTAGACTACATACATCAACATACATTACGTATGTTGATCACATAGGTATTAGGCCAAATCCTTTCACTAGGGAGTTGCCCCATTTATAACACGTGTGCACCCATGACGGATAGCCATGGCAAGCAAGAATCCACGTTCCATATTCTTTCGTTCATTTTCACAAACACTTGGGCTACACACTTTAACACACATAGCGTGCATTGGTCGTGGCGTGATTTAGGGCAAATCCTTTCGCTAAGGGGTTGTCTAGTACCCCACAATCATGTTCTTACATTTAATACACATGGCAGGCACAAATCTTGAATCCATATTCATTTAGGCATTTTAACAATCACTTAGGCTACACCTTGTACATAAACGACGATGTTAACATAACAGGTATTAGGCTAATCCGTTCACCCAGAAGTTGATACACATGCATCTAGCATACATAGACAGCAATTAATCATGGCAAGCACAAATCTGTATTTCATACGTATACGGTATTTTCTACAAATATGAGGAATACAGTATATTCAACATAGTTAACGTATATCTGAAAAACGAAATGGACAACACTTTGTACATGTACAATAGCATTCACGTCAGTAATATATCATTAACCGACATTGAAAGCCTTGAAAACCATAACTTATATGTTTAAAGTCCGCACCTTACGCCGTAGAAACGTAACGAATTTGGTAGAAATGCTAAGTCTTCTTCAACGATGCTATATCAACCTATAGCATGAATTAAGTCAGCTATTTCATAACTTACAACCTTTGAAACCCTACAACAAGTTAGGGTTAGAGTTTCTTTACCTAAGAATGATGTCAGAATCGCCAGAAGAGCGACTAGATAGTGATGGTTAAGCACGTATGATGGTAGGATAGAGCACCAGGATCCTTCACCCACTTCTCCCACACTTTCTCTCTCTTTACTCTCTCTCTCTCTCTCCTAGGGTTTTCTCAAATTTGTATGGGATGAGAGAGTGAGGGTTTAAGGTCCTTATATAGGCCCAGAACTCACGGAAATAGATTCAGGGCTAAGGTATACTTAGGTTATGTCCAAAGGGAGACTATTTTGTCCCAACGGAGCACTTCTGGAAGCCCCCCTTGAGCCAAAGGTCGGACTTAAGCTCACAGACATTGGATCTAGGTCGAGTTACGTTTTCGGTCTGATTGGATTTACAGATCGCCCATGGCGGACCAGTTTCAGTTCAACGGTCACCGGAACTCGATCAGGGCCACAAGTACACTGACCCGTGTATGAAATTTCCTCTGATCCGAGGGTGTATTTGGGTCATATTCTGTCGGTCTGATTGCTTATATCAGGCCCGCAAGTGACAAGTCTCAGATCACTTAAATTAGATTACATTTTTAAAGAAATCTTCGTTTTCTCACACTCCTCACTCCGGGCTCAAGCGAATAGCCCCAGGACACTATTTGGCTTTGATTTCCGAGATGGTTGTCAAGCCCAGCAAGGCGGTCCTAATTCTATAACCTCGTATTATTCGGACTTTCGATGTGCGGTCCAAATCTGATACGGATTTTCGTGATGCTCCTAAGAGCAGCCGGGTAATGAGATTGATCCTAGCTTATAGGGTAATGTTGGGTCAATGATTCTACAAGTTTTGGGTCTTGCAAATCGTATTTAAAGTGGATCAAGCAGATTTCGTAGCTAATCTAGTTTAACACTTAGTTACTTTTGGAGGATAAGATAGTGAAAGGTGAGATTTTGAAGAAAATGGTTTGCAAAGGGATTTGAGACTCTTGAATTGAGTGTTTGAGAAGTTAATCAGGTGTTAGGATCGACCCATTGCCTAAGGACGTCTAACTCCAGGTTGGTAAAAATTTGGGGTGTTACAATCTACCACCCTTAAAAACAAATTTCGTCCCTGAAATTGCCTAAGGGAGATGAGTAAAGAATTTTTTTTTTATTACTTCCTTTGCCTAAGCTTTATTGACTTCAAGTTTATATGCGTGGTAGGGCATATACTGTCTATATTATTTTGGTTCATTTTAGTCTACCCCCCTTGAAAACTTATTTCTTTATCTATTACGTATACCCCAATGGTTTGCTACAGGTTATTTCTTTATCTATTTGGAGTCTTGATGATGACTCCCCTAATAGAATGGTCTTCCTTCCATCGATGATGTGTACTATGACATTGGTACCTATGATTATAGAAAGGAGCTAACAATGATGGGCGTCGTGGTTGATTTCAGGGACGGGTGTGAGTTTGTGGCAAGATGCCTAAACCTACCAAGGAAGGACTTTTGCCATGGTACCGACTTACTTTCTTTAATCATATCTAGTTGAATACCGTAAGATAATCTATACACTCTTAGTACATAAATAATCTAGACAAATAGGTTAATGAACAGCGTGTCCTTCTAAGTCCATAAGCACAATATGCATGCCATAATGGTTTGTGGTTCGAGACCAAATCCCTAACTTTCTGTTGCCCATTTAAGAAATTTCTGAGGCCCGAGAAAAGTATCCCTATTGGTTATACGTTCTTACACTTCTCAAAGACGAAGTTATAAACTTTTGGTTGTAAGTGGTTCGGCCAACACGGAGGGAAAGTTGTGTAGTGGGTCTGAGTCGGATACATGGATCTTCTGCATAACTAGGACAGAAAATTGTTTTATCAGTTCTTAATCCTAGTTGATCCCGACCTTCTGCTTGATCAGAGCATATAGTTCATTGGTAACTACCAGGATTGAGAATTCAATTCAAACTGCGAATACCTCGCTTATATATAGTTCTCTACTCCGTGTTCCCGGTTGTAATAAGTCTTTGGGAAGACAATTCTAAGGGATGTATTGATTTGACCTAACATTAAATCCAAGGGATATTTAAGTTTTCTCTGAGCGTGAATAGTTTCTACGTCAAACAACTTTTCTAAGAGTTATTAAATAAGCCTATAAGTATTATGGGGATTCAACGAAAGAATGAGCTTCCACTCCAACCTAATCAAGCCGACTAACTAAGTCTATCCTTCAATTGTCTTAGCATAATCAGTGTTTTACATTCCTTAGTATAACCAACCAATAGTTGTAATCCAAAGTCTATGCTTATACGCTAGATGATTTCGTACCATTTCTAATACAAGACATTGTTTTATCGCTTAGGGTCAAAAGTTGTCTGATTGGAATTGAGTTGCCTGAACTTGAATTTAACTACACTCGAGCACTACACACATGCTCATACCAGCTAAGAGGTCCTAGGGTTCACGTTATCAATTTATTGGATTTCCCATATTACCAGATTTGTTTGCAAAAATCTAGGAGTACCAACTCTAGGTCTACAACTCTAAGGTCCTATTTGGCCAATGATATTAAGTTGTATTAAATGGGACTCGGGATTGGGAGTGACATGTTTGGTAGGAGGGTGGGATGGGATTAAAATCAATTTCATAGGCTTTGGAAAATGAGCGTTGTGTTGGAAAGCGTGAGATGGAATTTTCAAACCCCATGATGTGTAATTTGAAAAGAGATCCCAGGATTTACTTTTAATTGCATACATTCCAAACATGGTATTAGAAACCATGGGGTACACCTAATCTAGGGACAATACCTTACACATACATTTATTGTAACTTTTACAATTCCATCCACCATAATCCCACCGAATACAGTTGGCCAGACTGGCCCTAAACGTTCTAACATTTGGAGGGTGTGAAGGTTATGGGACACAAAAATGTGGGTTAGTGGGTTTGGAAGGTTATGAGACACAGAAGTCGGGTTTTTGCTTATATAGGTGTGAAATGGTGAGGCCAAGAGGAGTAAGAGATGGGTTTAGAGGAGTAACGATGGAGGGGTGGTCGGAGTTCACAATTGTCAAGTACAACTCCAACTTGTCAAGCATTCTACACATTCGGTAACAAAAGGATCTTCATGCATTTCATTTAACCCAAAATCGTCACAATACATGGGACGTAGCCTGACATGGACCATGACAGAAGATGCATGTGAGCTAATACAACCAAGGCTTCAAACATCTAACATTCTACCAACTACTACACTACTAGGTCTATCAACACGAAAATACGAACATATCCTAAAGCAGTAACTCAAACAACTACGAGACAATGGCATGGATGACTAGGCATCCAAGTCTGCCGAAGGAGGAGGGGCACCCTTTCTCTTTCCCATGAGAGAAAGAAAGGTGGAGGTCGAAAATATGGCCGTAATGAACTCAAAGAAGGCCATGGAAAATGAAGACAAGGGGGAATAGGGGCTGGAACTTTTGATTCTCTATGGATTTGAACCTCAACAGGGATTGTAAAGGCCCAAATGACAGGATTTGAGCCTCAACAGTGAAGAAAATGGATGGGTTAGTGAGCTTACACGATTTTGAGTTTCAAAGGGGGGTGTAGGAGCTCAAATGAAAGAGAATGGAGAGGGTAGGGGAGTAGGTGTTGTGTAAACGATAGAGGTGCATGGATTGTGACGGGAAACGACAGAATAGGTGATTGGAGGGGAGGTTTGAGAGAGAAAACATAAATTTTGAAGAAAGGGAGAGCTTGGGGGTGTGTTTTGTAAAGGAGGTAGGGGTTTGGGGGTGTTTTAGTCGACGGCCCACACACCAGGGGGTCACCCTAGGCCCCAAAGACCATTGGCCCGAGCGGCCCGCCCGGGCCTGCCCGTTGGCCGACGAGGCCTCGGTAACCCGGCGAGGGCCCCGCCACTCTTTGGACAAAGTGGTGATGCCTCGCCACTTGGGCGAGGTCCTTGTGCCCCCTAGGCCCCAAAAAGGTCTGGGTCCCACCCTGGGTCCCTCTGGATTAGCGTGTGTAGGCCCACAACTCTGTTTTGAGTCGTTTCGGGTCGTTTCGAGAAGTTTCTGATACATATTTGTATTTACCGATTTCTAACGGCTGGGATGGGGTGAGTTGCGATCTAAACCCGTCGTTTGATGGTCTTAGAAGTGTTTTGGGGTCGACTCGCGTGATCACGGTTGAGTACAGGTTCAAACAAAATGACCGATTTCAGTGAACTTCGCCAATTGGTGAAATCGGGATACCTATGACTGTTTCTATATTTTCTCGCACCCACCTAAGTCGAAAGGCGACAGCGCACGTCGTGTGACCATAACCCAGGTCCGGTTAAATCCAAATTATGCTCTGATACCATCTTATAACGCCCTAAAAATTGGGGGTCGAGCAGAAGCTCGGCTCCCGAGTTGCAACGCATCACTTATGTAACATAGATAATGATGATTGAATGTTGTTCATATTAATGCATTAAACATGAGTGGGATTAAGCCAAAACAGCATATCATACTCTAAAGATAGTTAAATTATGCAAGCGGAAGACTATGATAAATATATAAAATATATAAACTGTTGTAAGTCTCCAGAGTGTGAACATGTTACCAGGTTAAATATATTAATGTATACTCCAAAAAGGATTAAAATAAATATACATGGGTGTTCCAAATGTATTAAATAACAAGCGTAATGGCATCTAATCATCAACCCAGAAACCCCGTCGATCAGAACACAGCTCACATGAAACCGCCTGAAAACATCATGCAGGAGAAATCCTCCTCATCATCATGAAAGTCTGGCTCCGCTTCGCAAGCATCACCATCATCTGAAACTCAAACAGGGTCTGCTTGGTGTGTACAACACCGTCCCGTAACGTGAGAGTGAGTAGCTAACTCAGTGGAACAATAAAGCATAGGTTAACATGTTATCAATTCAGTCAAGCAGTAATGATAAAGCAGTACAGTCAAACAATCCTAACTACTCTTATTAATACAAGAATGAAATGCAGTCATGATGCATGCCCTCGCCTAACCTCCCTCATGCGACACCATCTTACGTTCGACGCATGCTTTCATCCCTTAGTGCTCCACATCTTCCATGCATATGCAGTGCTATGTTATGAGTGTGATTACCGAGTTGTTATTAGTCCATTTCATATAGTAGTATTGGGAAACTAAGGTACCTTTCTTATATCATTCCCAAACAATGATCCATTCTAGGGTCGTTAGTCCTAGATAATCTCATACGATGATGCGGTTCTAGGTCGATGTAAAGGGCTCTCAGGGCTGTTACACGCACTCGTTGCACCGCTCCCCCATCACCTTATCAATACAGGCCTAATTTATACTTTATTTACTACGGGAAGGCTCGTCGCCTCACCGTAGATGTAGAGTATGCTCGAGGTCACTACAAAGGGCTGTCAGGGCTGTTACACGTAATCATTACACTACTCCCCCATCACGTTATCAGTGTAGGCCGACAGATCGAATACAGTGTCCCATACCACCATATTCGGGTCATGAGTCTGGGTTGCTCACTGGTCACTATGGGGAGGCTCATCGCCCCAACTTAGGCCGACAGCTCAACCACGGTGTCCCATACCACCATGCCCGGCTCATGAGTCTTAGCAGATCGAGGTACCAAGGTTAACGGGATTTCACTGGTGAGTTCGGTACCTTAGGTTCAAGCAGTAACGTCCAAACATGGTGAACCTACATTAGACAGATCGGGTTACTTGACGAGCTCGACAAGCACGAGCGCACAACCAGCTGAACGACAAGAAGTGCATAAGCACTTCGCGTGGCCTAACCACTGTCGCCAACTGAAGTACGACTCGGGTTCGTAAAAAACATCCTACGTGGCGAAGGAATCTCACCCACGAATTCAAAGCCTGTTACCGATTGCCTGGACTATACAATAGCCCCAATCACATTCAATTATAACAAAATATCCTAGAAGACAGTTAAAACAGTAATGAATCATGATTTTAAATCATACAATCAAAGGTCCGATATCATCTGCTTTAGGGCTGTCAGGGCTATTGCACGGAATCGTTACACCACTCCCCCATCACCCTTCATGGCTTTGTTTTTACATCTTATGGAATACAACTTAATCATGGATTTATACATATGCATTACATAGATAAACAGACACGAGAGGATGCGGTACATGAAGGAAAGCATACACATAGTTAAAGGGGTTGAGAATCATATCTCAACACCCCAATACATTACAATTGACTAACTACTTACTCATTCAGATATTTCAACAAATGCTTTAGACTACATACATCAACCTACATGACCTATGTTGATCACATAGGTATTAGGCCAAATCCTTTCACTAGGGAGTTGCCCCATTTATAACACGCGTGCACCCATGACGGATAGCCATGGCAAGCATGAATCCACGTTCCATATTCTTTCATTCATTTTCACAAACACTTGGGCTACACACTTTAACACACATAGCGTGCATTGGTCGTGGCATGATTTAGGGCAAATCCTTTCGCTAAGGGGTTGTCTAGTACCCCACAATCATGTTCTTACATTGAATACACATGGCAGGCACAAATCTTGAATCCATATTCATTCAGGCATTTCAATAATTACTTAGGCTACACCTTTTACATAAACGACGATGTTAACATAACAGGTATTAGGCTAATCCGTTCACCCAGAAGTTGATACACATGCATCTAGCATACATAGACAGCAATTAATCATGGCAAGCACAAATCTGTATTTCATACGTATACGGTATTTTCTACAAATACGAGGAATATAGTATATTCAACATAGTTAACGTATATCTGAAAAACGAAATGGACAACACTTTGTACATGTACAATAGTATTCACGTCAGTAATATATCATTAACTGACATTGAAAGCCTTGAAAACCATAACTTATATGTTTAAAGTCCGCACCTTACGCCGTAGAAATGTAACGAATTTGGTAGAAATGCTAAGTCTTCTTCAACGATGCTATATCAACCTATAACATGAATTAAGTCAGCTATTTCGTAACTTACAACCTTTGAAACCCTACAACAAGTTAGGGTTAGAGTTTCTTTACCTAAGAATGATGTTAGAATCGCCAAAAGAGCGACTAGATAGTGATGGTTAAGCATGTATGATGGTAGGATAGAGCACCAGGATCCTTCACCCACTTCTCCCACACTTTCTCTCTTTACTCTCTCTCTCTCTCCTAGGGTTTTCTCAAATTCGTATGGGATGAGAGAGTGAGGGTTTAAGGTCCTTATATAGGCCCAGAACTCACGGAAATAGACTCAGGGCCAAGGTATACTTAGGTTATGTTCAAAGGGAGACTATTCCCTCTCAACGGAGCACTTCTGGAAGCCCCCCTTGAGCCAAAGGTCGGACTTAAGCTCACAGACATTGGATCTAGGTCGAGTTACGTTTTCGGTCCGATTAGATTTACAGATCGCCCGTGGCGGACCAGTTTCAGTTCAACGGTCACTGGAACTCGATCAGGGCCACAAGTACACTGACCCGTGTATAAAATTTTCCCTGATCCGAGGGTGTATTTGGGTCAGATTCTGACGGTCTGATTGCTTATATCAGGCCTGCAAGTGACAAGTCTCAGATCACTTAAATTAGATTACATTTCTAAAGAAATCTTCATTTTCTCACACTCCTCACTCTGGGCTCAAGCGAATAGCCTCGGGACACTATTTGGCTTTGATTTTCGAGATGGTTGTCAAGCCCAGCAAGGCGGTCCTAATTATATAACCTCGTATTATTCGGACTTTCGATGTGCGGTCCAGATCCGATACGGAGTTTCATGATGCTCCCAAGAGCAGCCGGGTAATGAGATTGATCCTAGCTTATAGGGTAATATAGGGTTAATGATTCTACAAGTTTTGGGTCTTGCAGATCGTATTTAAAGTGGATCAAGCGGATTTTGTAGTTAATATAGTTTAACACTTAGTTACTTTTGGGGGATAAGGTAGTGAAAGGTGAGATTTTGAAGAAAATGGTTTGAAAAGGGATTTGAGACTTTTGAATTGAGTGTTTCTCAATTCGAGAAGTTAATCAGGTGTTAGGATCGACCCATTGCCTAAGGACGTCTAACTCCAGGTTGGCAAAAATCTGGGGCGTTACATTTAATTTCTTCTTTATAATGCACAAGTCCTTAAGATATTTAGCATATGATGAAATTTGTCTAATGGCATCAAGCAGGGGAATATTGACTGTAACCTTTTGGAGCACATCCAATACCTCTTGATATTTCATGGGAACAGTCGAATTCCGAAGTCTAGATGGGAATGGAACTGGAGGCTCATATGACTGTCTCTTTATCCTTTTGTTGTTGTGGCTCTTAAACCATAACCGGTTCTTATTTTTCTTGAGAGAGTGGCTCATCCTCCGGTATTTCTACTGGTTATATTATTGTTGAGGGTCAAATATTGCATATCAGACCCCAGTTATTACCTGGATTTATGAGCATGACACTGTTTAATGGCCCGTCTAATCGTAATTTTGATGCAGGGTGTATTTACGAACTTGGATGGAAATATGGTGTTAAAAGAGTAGATTTAAGGCTTGGGCATCACCAAGACATTGGATGGGACTCCAGGGGACCAAGATCAACAATTTTACACGCCAGAGATCCGAGAAAATCCAGAAACTGAAGCATAAATGGCCCAAAAATCATCCAGTATGAAAGATCACGGAGTTCTCACCATCCGTTCGGCTTGAAACTACATACATAGCCTGAAGACTATAAATTAACCGTACACGTGGAATTTCGGCCATTGGATCCTGGTGAAAGTGGCCCAACGGATAAATCAGCCCTTTAAATCCTTAAGTGGGGCCCACATGATATCTGGATATGCTCCAGTTTTGGTTTCAGCCTTTTAAATGATCTGAAACAATGGATAGACGGAGCGGATTTCTCATCAACATTACAGTGGACCCCACATGGGGGCGTGAGAGTGCGCATGCGGAGCACTCCCGAGCCGCACCGGACTAGAAGTTGGTCAGCCAGACGGTTGACCCGCGCCATCTCCCACTTGGAGACAGCGGACGGTCGCTGGTCGTCCGTTTTTCAATAGTGGGGCCCACCCATCACTCCTATGAAAGATCTGGACCGTCCATTGTGTTAAGAGGGGGGTCATGACCATCGTGTAGCTGTCCTTTTTAGCCCTTGCACGTGTACGCACGTGAATCTTCAGATAATGCAGGATGGACGGCGGGACTAAAGATCAAGTGGGCCGCACCGAGTTCACTCTATAATATACCTTTCCTGGACGGTTTTTCGTCCTGAAACTAATGGACGGCTTGGATTCGCCAACCGACGTCAATCTGGGGCCCACCGATCATCGCAGCGTCCCTGCTTACGCAGGGACGTGCGTTCGCACTGACGGATGCGGGCGATCGTTCTGGGCCACCATCCAGCCTCAACGGTACAATCCTAACCGTTCATCAGATCCCCATGAAGCTTATTATCAGAGCCTAGGTGGCAGAATTGCAAAAGATCACGAGGATCGCAATCTGACCGTTTAAGCGGAGGATGGACGGTAGAACGAATGTCTCAGTGGGCCGCACAAAAACAGAAGAAAACCGGTCATTTCCGACCGGTTTCCCGTTCTTATTCCTGTGAACGGAGTGGATTTCGAAATTTCCATCGATCATGGACCCCACCATCAGCCAGCGGAAGTTTCAAAGCAGCTACGCAGTCCGGGAAAACCGGAATTTTCGGGGAGTTGCATGGCCCAGATCACAATATTTTCGACAATCTGAACCGTCCAGAAGACTCACAAGGTGGCCAAGACCCTAGCCTAGGTGTCGGAATGAAGTTCTAGGCTGTACAGTCATCCCGAAAATCCACTCAACATAAGCTACTTATACGTTTTTGATTGCTGCGTAAAACTGCCGCACTGACTGCATGGACTGCGGAAACTCTTCTCCGACTCCAGCAAGGACTCCAGCAAGGACTCCAGCAACCTATAAAAAGGGAGAAAGAGAACGTGAGAGAAAATTTTCATCTGGTTGGAGACGGGAGGGAGGCAGCAGCTCAGCAGCCGAAGGCAGACAGAGGTTTCTTTTTCTGTTTTCTTTTTTCTATTTCTTTTCTTTTCTTTTTCTATTTTTTCTATGGATTCTATGGAGATTAGCCCATTCATGTCTGGCTAACCCCCTTAGCTAGGGCTAAGGGGTGAAGCTTGTAGTGGGATGGGAGATTTAATGTTATGTTTTTTAACTTGTTTTTAATCATGAATTTGAATTTGATATTTATTTTATTAAGGGAATATTTTAGTCTTTAATGGTCTGTTGTGAACTAAAATTACAATGGGTCTGCAATGGCTTTGAGTATTTCCCTTGCCTTCTAATGTTTATGACGTCAGGAAGCCCTGTTGTTCACCATCGTCTCCTGGGCATGGTTGGATGACGGTACCCTTCCTAATCTTCATAAACATGTTGACTGGTTGGTAATTAGTTTAATTTGTTGTTTGCTTTGTCTCCTGGGCATGGTTTGGTGATGGAATCCATTCTAATTCATATACCTCTCATCTCTTGAAAACTATATCAACATCAGTTCATTTAATTTCCATGATTTGTGATACAGGCATAAGATCTCCCTGATCTCTACAAGTGGATCCTCTGAATCCCTAGTTCCCTACCTCTGAATCCCTAGTGTTTTACTGTTGAATTCCTTAGTTTTAGATAATTATTCCACATTATTCATTAAAATTCCATTTGATTTAGATCTCATCTCATTCTAGTTCTAGTTCTAGTTAGTTTCAGACTACGTACAGGTTTCAGTCCCTGTGGATTCGACCTCGGTCTTACCGAAATTATTACTACATCACAACCCTATACTTGGGGAGTGAACAATTATCTTGTTATCGATCTCTTTTCCACTTCTCAAGGTAATGATGGCCTTGGCTTGTTCATGATGTAGCTCACTTGGATTTGAGTCTCCAATGAAATGTGTGTTTCTAGGGTTTGGCAAAGGTTGAGAAGGAAGTGTGCCTTTTTTTCTAGCATTTAGTTGAGTCTCAATCCTAGCCACGACCATCTTTAATTCCTGATTTAATTGGATTAGAGACTGATTCATTTGAGCTTGAGAGTTCATGAATGCGGTCAATGCATCCTCCACAGATGATTGCTTTGGCGGGGGCGCACATGGTTTAACCATATCAACCTTCCTAATTTCCAAGGCTTCGACCTTTCTAAATAATGATAATAGGGTGTTTGCTTTAACTATATCAACCTTCTTAATTTCCAAGGCTTTGACCTTTCTAGTCAATGCAGCGAATTTTGCATTAAGGTCGTCTTCTTCTCTTAGGACATACATCCCCGCTTTCTCTCTAGGAATGAGTCTAGTTTGGTCTGATTTAGCAGAGACATCCCATGTCTGCGTATTCTCTGCTAACATATCTAGAAAATCCCAAGCCTCATTATGAACTTTGTCAAGAAAGGTTCCACCACACATCATCTCTATGAACTGACGGGTATCCATGGTGAGCCCCTTTCGGAACGCATCAATCATGTGTCATGGTTCATAACCATGATGTGGACAAGTAATTAGAAGGTCTTTGAAGCGCTCCCAAGCTTGAAAAAATAGTTCATTTCCCTTTTGGGAGAATGACATGATTTCTTATTTTAGTGCATTTGTTTTGTGCTCGGGAAAGAACTTTTTCAAAAACTCTCTACTTAAGGCTTGTCATGAAGTGATGGTATTAGGTCTTAGAGAGTTAAGCCATGCTTTGGCCCGATCTTTTAGAGAAAATGAGAATAACCTAAGCTTAAGTACATCCCTATTGTCATTATTTACTTGTAACGTTGCAATTACTTCCTCAAAGTCCTTGAGGTGCAAGTAGGGGCTTTCAGAATCCAAGCCATGAAATTTAGGAATTAATTGAATCACGCCTGGTTTAAAATCAATGTTCCCTGTGTGAGCAGGGAACACTATGCAAGATGGTAAAGTTGATCTCTCAGGGTGTAAACGTTCACGTAAAGTCCGTGGTTGGTTTAACACATTCCTATGAACTTCATTTTCATCCTCAAGAGGAGGATTAAGTTGATTTTCTCTATCTTTATTTATACTTGGATCTGACAGATTTGGATTTGGATTATCAACTGGGTCTACCATGGAATCCAAGTGATGTTGAGTGCCTCTTCTAAGTGAATGATCAAGGCCTAGAACTAGTCCGCCTTCGGAAGAGAGTCGATTGTTTTGATCCCTACTCCAATGGGACATAAATCATCCACACCACACAACAAATACCACTAATTCAAATAGCAAGTATGATACTTAAAATAAAAATAAAAACTTAACCAACAACCCAGGATGCAGGGCCGACCATGAGGGTTCAGTCCACAAAGAAAAATAAATCAACAACCAAGGCGGCAGGGCCGACCATGAGGGTTCAGTCCATAAAGCAAAAATAAATCAACAACCCAGGCAGCAGGGCCGACTATGAGGGTTTAGTCCACAAAGCAAAAATAAATCAACAACCCAGGCGGCAGGGCCGACCATGAGGGTTCAGTCCACAAAGCAAAAATAAATCAACAACCCAGGCGGCAGGGTCGACATGAGGGTTCAATCCACAAAGTAAAAGAAAAAAATCAATAAAAGTAAAATTAATGCAGAAAGTAAACTATGCTAATCTGGAAAATAGATTCAGCGGATGATCTTTATGATCAAATAGCAACTGTAGGACAACCATAGCACTTGTGTGATAAAATCTCAAGCAGGGCAACCTTATGTCATAGTTAGTGCTTGAAAGACCCAACTGAATTTATTTTCAAAGAAAAAGAAAAGAAAAGAAAAATCTACAGAAAATTTAGAAGGTTTAGAAGAAAGCTTACCTTAGAAAAAAAAACTTACCTTAGCTATCTTGCACAGATCTGATCTCTCTCAGTCTCTCCCCGGCAACGGCGCCAAAAACTTGATTGCTTATCTCCAAGTGCAGAGATTCGTAAGTGATATCCTGTGAATATAGGGTCGATCCCACAGGGAGATGGATTATGAGAAGGAAAAAATCAAATGTAAAACAAACTAAGTAATAAAAACTAAACTGATTATTTGATTTTAGGATTTTTGAATAGATGTAATTCAACTGAATTAAAATAACACCCAAGCTTTAAAGTTCCACACACAGGTTAATGTTTCAAAATCATGATGACTTGGATAACACAACTAGGGTCTGAGCACTATGGTCAGCCTAATCGAAAAATAAAATAGCTTAAATATTTTAATAAATGATATAAAAAATTAAAAATAATGGATTTGCACCATTGACATATATTCTCAAGCGCCAGTGATTTTAAGTATTCAATATCTATAGGATAATGAATATCAAAGAAATATAACAGCTTGAGAACCTCTCCTATTTAAGAAATCTGATTGATCTAGGGTAAGCCTATCCATCAATGTGGATCTCATATGATGGAAACATATGGATCTCACAAGAGGATAAAAAACAAAACCTAAATAATAGATAATATGCATATACTATTCTTCTCATCATTAAAAATAATCAATCATCAAAACTTAAAGAAATATTAAACCCATGTGCTTCCCTTCTAGCTTGGGCTAGAGGGAACTTAGAAAAATATAACTAGAATAGAAAAAGAAACGAACAAGAAAGAAATAAATGCAAATAGAAAAGATGTAAAAGGAAAAAAATAATTATAAAATTGAAAACCCTTTAAAAACCCTAAATATTGCTCTTGAATGCTTTTAATAATGTTTAGGAATGCCTTAGGAAGCCCTATTTATAAGTAGGGAACTCCAATTTTCATACAAAGTTGAAAAACCCTAGAAATCACCTCAAATATAAGTATTTTTCCAAAATAGACTTCTTGCTGCATAGTTTGTTTAAAACAGACTTCCTGCTGCGCAGTTTTCTAAAATAAACTTCACAGCTTCAGAATACACTTTTTCAGGACGATTTCAAGATTCTTCACTTCATATCTTCGATTTTCTTAATTCTTCACTTGGTTTTCTTGGATCTTTGGCATGTGAATTCTTCAATCTTGGTCTCCTAAGATCCATCCCTTGCCTTGGTAATTCTTGAGCATCAAAATCATACTTTTAACACCCTTATTCAATCCAAACACTTAAATTCACCTTGCAACAAATACATGAGTAAAATAGAATATTAAGCGGATTCATGTTCATAAAACCAAGATATAAACGGGAAAATTATGCAATATTTGAGTCTCAACAATATCATACTCCAGAGTTAATATAATTAGGCAAGCAAAAGACTACGATAGATATATAAAATATATAAGTGTTTCAAAACCTCCAGATTATGAGAGTATGTTACCGGGCTGAATATATACATGTGTTGGTTCAAAATTTACAAAAAATTAAAGTGAAAGCATCCAACTAATCCATGTATCTCTGTAATACCATCGAATCAGAACAAGGTCTACGAAGACCTGCCTGATAGCTGGACATAAGAGAATTCCTCCTCCTCGTCCATGAAGTCCATTTCAGCTACGTAGACTCCATCTTTACCTGCATCTACAACAGAGTCTAGGTGGTGTTTTAAAACACTGTCCCAGGTGGGAATAAGTAGCTAATTCAGTGAAACTATAAAGCAAAGGTTAACATGTTATCAATTCAGTCAAGCAGTAATGATAAAGCAGTACGACCATGTCCTAATTACTCTTGTTAATACCAAGATGATATGTATTAATGATGCATGCCCTCGCCTGCACTCCCTCAGTGACATCATCTCACGGTCGCGCATGCACCAGTCCCGTTGAACATGCGCTTCCTCGACAAAGCATATGCAATGCGGTGCATGATTGTGTTAGCCAAGTTCTTAATTAGGTTAATCCAAACAGTAAGTTCGAAAAGCTAAGATACCTCCCTGTATATCATTAACAGAAACAATGATCCATCTAGGGTCGTCAATCCTAGTTAATCACATACGATAGGCAAGTTCGTGAGTTTATACTAGTGGTTGCTACAGGAGGCTCGTCACCTCAATGCAAGCTTGATTCATACTCGAGGCCACACCACCCACGCCTTACCAACTGACAGTTTATTTTCAAAGACTCGTCACCAACCCGACTGGGGACCACAGTCAGGTAGCGCCAGGGTAGGCCTATTTTATACTCGAGATCACTACGAGAGGCTCGTCACCTGATCGTAGGCCGTCAGCTTGAATACAGTGTCTCTTACCACCGTATTTGACTCATGAGTTTGGGTTTCTCACTGTTCACTACGGGGAGGCTCGTCAACCCAGCATAGGCCAATAGGTCGACCACGGTGTCCCATAACACCATGCCGGGCTCATGAGTCTTAGCAGATCGAGGTACCATTGTTGAAACAGGCTTTACATTGGTAAGGGGTACCTTAGGTTCAAGCAATAGCATCCATACATGGTAAATACACAATAGGTCAATCGGGTTATTTGACATGTTCGATCAGTACGAGCGCACGCTGAATCAGTCGACATGGAGCACATAAGCACTCCATGTGGCTTAACCACTGTCGACAATCATTGTACGACTCAGATTCATCGAACGTATCCAATGTAGCGAGAATGGTTCCGCCACTCAAATAGGAATTGTTACCGATTATCTCGACTACGTAGTAGTCCCAATCATACTCAAATACAATGGGTATTCACATTTGATAGTCATAACAACATTTAACAACCAATTCAGATATAAATCTCATTTGAGCATTTTAACAAACACATTGAACATATCATTGTACATATGCATTTCATCCATATACGACATAGTAGCAATTTATATTACATGAAGAGAATTATAAATATTAATAAGGTAGTTGAGAATCCTATCTCAACACCCTAAATAAATACAATTAACCAACAACTTTTCATTCAGACATTACATCGAACACTTAGACTACACATTAATGAATACATAGACTAGATTAGTTATGACATAAACTATAGCAATTTCATACACAATGTAGGTTATAAAGCATATAACAAACATGGATCTTAGATTAGAAATCATGACAAGCACAGATCAGGATTTCACACTCATTTAAACATTTTATCAAACACTTAGGCTACCCTTTACCCGATATAAGGACTAGGTTAGTTACGACATATATTATAGCAAATCCTTACACATAGTGATCATAATACCTATGATAACCATGAATCCTATGTTTACAGTCATGACGAACACAAATCATAATTTCATATTCATTCGATCATTTCAACAAACACATGGAATGCATCTTTGTATTCAACATAATTCACATATGTATAATATATACAAAGCGTCGTAACTAAGGTCATATGGTAGCAATCAAGTCATACATAAATCATTATCTAACATTGAAAGCCTTGAAAACCATAACTAAAACATTTATAGTCCACACCTTTCGTCGGTACGCCCGTTACGAACTCGGTTCGTATACTACGTCTCCGCTTACAACACAACGGCTACCTAAATCATGAAACAGGTTAGCTATTTCGTCGATTCTATATTCAGATTCCTAAAACAGATTAGGTTTAGGATTTTCTATCCAAAATGAAGTTGAAATCAATGGTGTAGCGATGTGGAAGGGTGAATCGAGACGTGGAGTAGCAGAATAGAAGTACTACAACAAACTCCAAGGATCTCCCTTCGATCTCCACTCTTTTCTCTCATTTTCTCTCTTCTCCCTCCTAGGGTTTGAAGCAAATTTGTATGTGAGAGCGAAGGGGTGGGTTAAGGGCCTTATATAGGCTTAGAAGTGATGTAAATGGCCCCACGGCCATGGTATACTTAGGTTATAGCCAAAGGGCGACTATTTCGGACAAACGGAGCTCATATGGAGGTCCATTGCTCACATACGATTTGGAACAAGTTCCTTGATGATGGATCTAAGCCAGGTTACGATTTCGGTCCGATCGGATCAGTGGATCGACTATGGGGGACCCGTATCAGTTCAACGGTCATCGTCACTTGATCAGGGCCACAAGTAGACCGGTATGTGTAGGGAAATTTCCCTGATCCGAGGGTATAGTTTGGTCTGAATCTGACAGTCCGAAGTCTTTAATTTCGCCTGCAAGCGAGTGATCCAATTCACTTAAATCTGACTTCATTTTCTAAAGATATTTGCATTTCTCACACACTTTACTCAGGGCTGTAGTTGTACATTTCTAGATACTATTCGAGCTTAATTCCTACGGTGGTTGTCAAGCCCAGTATGACGGTCATAACCGTATAGTGTCGCGGTCATTTGACTTTCGACGCGTGGTCCAAGTCCGATACGGAGTTTCAATGTGCTCCCGAGAGCAACTAGGTTTTGAGATTGCCCCTAAGTTTTTAAGTAATATTGGGTTAGTGATTTTAATGGGTTTGGGTCTTATAGTTTGTATAGAAAGTTATTCACGCCAAATCCATCGATTGTTTAGTTTAGTACTTAACTAAATTTCACCCTAACTACGACAGAATAAGGTCCTAGGGTAGCTTTATGTCCCTTTTTGGCATTTTTTGTTAGTATAGTATTTTAATTATTTTTTTAGTAGTTCGTCACCAAGTCTACTTCATCTCCACCAAATTTCATTAGATTTCATGTTGTAGAAAAATTCTAAAAATTTTGAAAGTAGCAGTTGTCTGAACTAATAATTGTCGGATAGTTGTCACAACGACCTATATTTAACTATATTAAAATTTTTATTATATTTTTCACTTATTTTTATATGAAACTAGACTTATTTTTATATGAAACTAGACTTATTTTTAAATCACCTAAATCAGAGTTATATTGAAGAAGATATGACTTTTCGAAGTTGGATTGAAAATTACAGAAAACGGGACGCCCGGCCCGCTGGACCGCGATGCATCACCGTCACGGTGATGCCATCGCCGTCCGCTATCCTGTATGGTGGTGGTTTCACCACCTGATATTTGAAATGAGTGTGTTTTGCAAACTGGAATGAGTTATTCGACGTGCAATATATGATTTTGGGGTTGGAGAAGTTTCTCTATCCAAATAACCTATTTATTTCATGAGATTCCAAAAGGTTAATGGCCAAAAACCCATTTTATTTATTTATTTACTATTATAGTAAATTTTAGTTTAAGTATTGTTCTTCATCACTTAAACTTTAGGATTTATGTCTAATATGATAGTACTTGGAAAAGTTTGAAGAATAAGGTGGTGAAAGGTGAGATTTTAAAGGAAATTGGTTAAAAAGGGATTTTAGACTTTGTGATCAAGTTCTGAGAAGTTAAAAAAGGTGTTATGATCGACCCAGTGCCTAAGGACATCCATCGCCAAGTTGGGAGAGATGAAACATACTCCTGGACTTCTGTATGCGGACGATTCAATTGAAGGTGTTGTGGGTTTCTGCTCTTGATTCTCATATCTCTTTTCTTCGTATTCTTTGACATCGATCTACTTTTCTTTGGCCGAATTTACCTCATTCCATTTCCAAGCTTCTTCCTCACAAAACACCACATTTCTACTCACCACCAGCTTATTGGTTAGTGGGTTGTAGAGCTTGTATGCCTTTTGACTCCTCGCTGTAGCCGATAAAGATATACTTCTCACCATGATCATCGAGCTTTTTCCTTCTTGCTTCTGGAACTTGAGCGCAGGCAATACACTTGAAGATTTTAAGGTGTGCCACACTCGACTTGTAGCCACTCCATACATCCTGTGGTGTCATACATCTGACGCTTTTAGTGGGACATCGATTGAGCAAATATGCAGTACATGCAACTTCCTCTCCCTAGAAACTCTTTGGTAGGCCTTTCTCTTTCAACATGGTGCTCGTCATGTTGAGGATGGTGCAGTTTTTTTCATTCTGCGATTCTATTCTGTTATGGCGTGCAGGCTGCAGTATGTTGTTGCTTGATTCTTTGTTCCCTGCAATAATCTCGAAATGCATTTGATGTGTACTCCTTACCTCTATCAGATCTAAGGACCTTGATTTTATGACCCCTTTCATTTTCAACTCAGGCTTTGAAACTTTTAAAGACAACAAAAGCGGCAAACTTTTCTTTAATACAGTAAACCCATAATTTTTTATTGAATCATCGATGAAGGTAATAAAATATTTATTACCTCTAAGAGAGGGTGGATCCAATGGTCCATAAATGTCAGTGTGAACTAGTTGTAGTGGAAATGAGTTCCTTTGCTATTTGTAAAGTGTACACGCCTCACATACATGTTTTAGAGCTTCAATAACAGGCAAACCATGTACCATGCTTGATGAGGACAGGAGTTTAAGGCCATTAAAATTTAGATGACTAAATCGAAGATGCCAGTTCCATGAATGATTATTTGTGCTTCCATAAAAACATTTCTCGAGCCTTATATTTATATGGAGTGGGAACATTTTGTTCTTCACCATTTGGACTTGTGCCACAAGTCTCCTGCGTGCATTTTTTAATGACATAACTGAGTTCTCCATGTGTACTATATACCCCTTTTTAAGGATATGTTGCTTTTCATGTTGGGTACATAATATACATTAGAGATGAATTGTGGCTCATCATTTTTCTGATAAATTTTAATTTTACCTTTACCTCTCACCTGAGTTTTGATGAGTATCCAAACATTACATCGCCATGAACTCCTTCTGTGAGTTCCACAAAGAGTTTCTTGTCACCACACATGTGATTGCTTGCACCCATGTCAAGATACCATACATCTTGCTAATCAATGCCTTTCTCTTATGCAAGGAGAAGTGTGGAGCTTTCTTGTTCATGACCTAATGCTTCAGCATAGTTGGATCGCTCATTTTTATTCACCGGTTTTCTCCAACAATCAGATGCATACTGACCAAGCTTGTTGCAATTGTAGCACTGGATGATCTTTGTATTTCCTCGTCCACCCATCAATCTGCCTCTACCATTTCCTCTTCCATGGAAATTGGTATTCTTCTGCTGGTTTTGGTCGTGGCTTTATTGGTATCTACACCCTCTGCCTCTTGGATGATTACTAATAACACGTCCACCACTTTGTAAACTTCCACGTCCATCCTTTTGATCATTCAGAGTCAATCTTGATTCCAAAGCTTGTTCCACTGCCATGAAACTGGCATTCTTCTACATTCATTGCTCATGAATTTGTAACGACCTCATCAGCTTCTCAATGGAGAGTTTTTCAATGTCCTTTGATTCTTTGATTGCCATAACCACATGGTCAAACTTGGTTGTGAGGGATCAAAGTATCTTTTCAATAACCTGGACATCTTCAATCTTCTCATCATTTCTTTTTAGGTTATTGACAATTACAAGCAACTGCAAAAAATAATCGGCAATATTCTCACCTTCCTTCATGTGAGTCACTTCAAACTTAGCTCTAAGGATTTGGAGCCGAACCCTCTTGACACGATCAACACTCGTAAAGATGGTGCTAAGGCCCTCCCATGCTTTCTTACATGATGTCACTTCGGTGATCCATTCAAAGGTGGAATAATCCAACCCTCGATAGATGAGGAAAAGAGCCTTCTTATCTTTCTTTCTTTGATCCTTGAGAATGGCTTTTTGTTCGACGATGTAGGCAGCTTCTTGCTCTGTTGTGGGCTCTTCTTACCCGTCGATGATGATCTCCCAAAGATCTTGAGATCTAAACAAGGCCTTCATTTGAATGCACCGATTTTTGTAGTTGTCCTTGGACAACTTGGGAATTTGTGGCCTGATTGCGCTTGCCATCTTGGTGGTGGTGATGTTGTTATTTCTATAATAGGTAGGAGGCTAGAAAATGAGTTGAAATTCATGCTTGTGACTACTGCACATTTCGTGTTATAGCCATTGCTGATGGTGCGGATCAGCAGCACACTGTTGCTTCAATTAGATTTTTCACTTTGTTGGATTGGTGGTGTTGAGTGCCACAGGTGTAGCAGTTTGCTGCTAATATAGGGTGGGCAGAAATGGATGGTTGATGTAGGATAGATAGCTAAGGATAGCTTGTGATGCTCCAAAAAAAATTCAGATAATGTTCAACCTTTTTGCTAATATGATGAGAATGATCCAGAGTCGTTGGATCTAATGACTTTCTTAAACCAAAAACATGGACAACACAAAGATGTGTGTTGCAGTTCGTTTGTTAGGGGCTGCCGCAGGATAGCTTCTTGTTTTTGCTGTTGCTCTTTGCTGATGACGTGCCACAAATTTGTAGATATGGCAAGGGAGATTGCTAGCCCTTTAAATGTCTTCTTCTTCAATCGGTGGTGGGTCTGTAAAACTTGATTTGGGAATATATAACTTCTATAATGAGATGCAATTGCTGCTGCTAACTGATGACGATGTTATTGCTGCTGTAATAAAATTTCTGCAGGTTGAAAGAGGGCCCGTTTCAAGTTGATGATGCCCAAGAATTGATGGTGTTGATTACGTCCAAGATCAGCAAGCTTCTCACATACGTGTTACACTAGCAGTTTCTGATGCTGCTGTAGATATGAGGCCTAAGGATCGGTGTAGCTCTAATACCAGATGTGGGGTTTAAAAACCCACTCTCTTCTAACGTGTGGCTGCAGCTACGATGAAAAAAAACAAAAAAAAAAACGAAAGAGAGAAAGAAAGACCGTTTTATTGCTGAACTTGAAATGGCCAAGCTATATGCCCTAGAGGGGGGGGGGTGGTGAATAGGACTATGCCAAATTAAAATAAAATCAGCGGAATAAAATTAAATAGATAGCCTTACAATTTTATATCAATTCACAAAACTGTAATCAATTCAATCTCAACAAATAAGTATTGAGAGATTGATACAAATTCAGTTATAAGGACAACCTTACACCATAATAAACAAGGGCATATGGTAGGACAACCTTATTTCTAGAACGTCTTTTGAATCAATATCTCAATCTGAATAGAAATAACTAAATAACAAGCAATTGAAATAAAGTGCAGAAATAAAGATCTAACTTATTACAACACTCCCCACACTTGCTTGAAGTGTAAATTGTTACAACATTCACATCCACGAGTACATCCCACAAAATTGAATGATAAATGATATGAAATTTAAGCAAGCATTCAATCCACAAGACAAAGAGTTATAGTTGTTCGCCTATGTGTACACCAACTGTCTTTCAACAGCCACACAGAATGCTACTCCACTCCTAATATCCGCACACAGGGGATATTAGCATTTACTATCAAATAGGTTTTCATAGGTTCACCCAAAACCTTTACAATTATGTCTTTTTAGCTTGGGCTTACACAATTCAAAAACCCACACTTCTGAGTTTTCTGACTCTCCTCAGATAACTACACAAATTGAGATTTTTCTAGTGAATCTCAAACAAAAACCAAAATAGAATGGAATTTACAAAATTGTAAAATACCTTGATTTCTCCTTTTCGTAGCAGCCTGGTAGAACCAATTGGAGTAGATATTTGAATATAGAAGTTCAATGTCCACAACTCACTTTAATATGGTTCTAAGTTCTAATTGATTTTAGATTTAAACCAGTTGGGCGTAGCTATATTTGATTTTGATTCCAAGAAGAAGGAATACGTCAATTCCTCTTTTCAAATGAGATTGGAATACAGAAATAAAATCAAATTAAATAAGCTAGCAAAAAGAGAAAGAAATTATGCACAAAATAGCTTAAAAAGAAACACAAACTTATTTGAGAGTGGAGCCTTGAATTCACTTAATTTTCAATATAATACTCTGAAATTCGTGTGCTATTTATAGCTACAAAAATTCGTCTTCAACTGGTCCTAGGGTCACCACGACTGGTCTTGGAATAAATTGATTTTTGAATTTTTTAGCGCGATCACATCAGACCGTTGTACGATCGGTCGTAGGCAGTCCACGACTGGTCGAAGATAGCCCACGACTGGTCGTGAGTCACTTAATTTAGTCGCTAGAGTTTGAGTCGAAGCATTACGACTGGTCGAAGGTCAAGTCAAGACCATCCCACGACCGGTCGAGAAGACTCCAGGACTGGTGGTAGCCGAACTGAAAAATCTGATAAATTGTAACAATTCTAAGACTGGTCTTGGAACTTCTTAGAGACTGGTCGAGACAGTACTAGGACTGGTCGAACAAGGTCTAGGACTGGTCTTGGAACTTCTTAGAGACTGGTCGAGACAGTACTAGGACTGGTCGAACAAGGTCTAGGACTGGTCTTAGAATAGACCAAAATCATGTGATAATATTCATTTGAATTATGTATCCAAAGTGACCTACCCTAAGGTCAATCTAATGGTCTATCAAACCTGTAATATGAAGTATGGACATTGAACACTTCATTCACTTTAGACTTTGATCTTTACGAAGCTTGAGTTCTTCTTGATGTAGCTTGACTACTTCAGAAGCTTTAATGTCACTATGAGTTGTACTTGAGTCCCGTACTTTTATTTGAATCTCGAACTTCCATTTGCACTTGAATCTTGAACTTTCACTTGCACTTGAACTTGAGTCTTGACCCTGAGTGCTTCTTTAAAATCTTCTACATTATAACTTGAACTATCATGAGGCTTGAAGAATTCTTTAAACTCGACTTCAAGTGTTGACAAGGTGTCTCGAACAAATTTATCAAGATATAACACAAGACATACGAAGAAGTTTTGACACACAAAATTTGACAATCAAAGAGGAATCAAATCATAGCACTTACAATCTCCCCCTTTGTCAAATTTGTGACAAAACACTCTCATACTTTAATAAGATAAGCATCACATAGTATAATAACGAATCATGCACCAGTTGTCATAAGATAAGCATCCTTAACTTCCCTTCAGACAACACATCTCCCCCTGAGTAGGCATATGGGTGTTACCACATATGGTGTTACCCCCATCATATCACACATCAATCACAATCCATAGGAATAGAAATCACAAATTCTCCCCCTTTTTGTCAAAATATGACAAAGGAAGAAACAAAGATAGGATATGAAAGACAGAAATAGAGATAGCAACTCAGAAAGAGAAAAAAAGTTCAGAGTTAAGATCATTACATAAGAAGTGATCAAGGTGAGTCAGAGTACATATCAAAAGAGTTATAAAGTGAAGTGTAAAATAGGCATCCACACAACCAAAGAAAGTAAAAAAGTTATTACAGACCAAAGATTTAACATTCTCAATCTGATCCAGAAGATGGAGCAGGTATGCTAGGATCACTTTGATGAAGGCTCTTCTGTAAGCGTCTCAAATATCTGCGCATATTTTTAAATTGTTGATTGTGCCCAACATTCATCTGTTCTACCTTTTCCTCTAATGCACTAAGACATGCATTTAAAACAGATGGTTCAAAGTCTGGACCATTTCCAGAATCAAAATCAATTTCATTAAAAATATCATCCATGTCAATATCATCTGGCGGCAACTCATCTCCGTCGACACCAATCTCAGCTTCAGCAGCAGCTTCATCCGCACCAACATTAAATTGACCAGGAGCTAATTCCAACTTCATTTTATTCAGATTGGAATTGTTAAATATGAGGTGTTGGATAGGAGCTTCACCGACGGGCATAGCAACTAACATGTGAGTGGCTAATACATTCAACAGATATCCAACTGGAATATCACCATGACCAGGATGACTACGAATTTGAATGATAGAGGAACAAATTAATGAGGACAAACAGATATTAGCACCAATATTGATTGAGTACAAAATACAAACCATAAACAGAGTTAACTCAGACTTATTTCCAGAGCGGGGATACAAATTAGAAGTGAAGATACGATGCAACACCCTGTATTTGGGTAACAATTATTTGGTTTTAAGGGCATTTCCATTAGTAGTTCATGGTGCATTCATGTTGCACAATGTTCTAGTATAAATACATTTTTTCCGATTCTAACACTTTCTCAGTAAGTGCACTAGGATGAACACCATCATCATTTACAGGTATGTCCATAAGGCCTGAAATTAAATGTCGATAACAGAAAAAGGCCCTTCTCTAGTGCTAATAATGAAAGTCAGTTGCTCAGCAGAAAAGTCAGACATGCATGCAATCATGGCCTGTGCAATGGACTGGTATGCTGGCCCACCCCAGTGAAAAATATTTTCCCAACCTACAGATTGAAGGAGAGGAATGAGACTGAAAGGAGCAATATGGTTTAAATCGACAGCTTTTTCAACAATAACTTTGCGCATACGCAGGTCACGTATATGAGGAGGATCATCTTCAGGATCCCTCAGATGACGTCTAGTGATTGCATTTGAACGGGAAGAAGATGCACCTCTATGAATTTTCTTTTTACCTCTAGATTACATATTCTTGAAGAAATGAAAGAAAGTTTAAGAAAATAGAGATGGATTTCTCTAGATTCAACAAAAAGGAAGAAAAACCCAAAAAGTTGAAGATCTATCTGCAATAGACAACAATAATCAAGAAATCTAAGAGTAATGATTAAGATACTTCAAGAAAGTAAGGAAAATCACTCTAACCAGAAGGAATCGGACACAAGGGTTCGACTAGTCAAAGCTCGGCTCGTAGGTGAGGAAGGTTAGAATGAAGAAGAAGAGAGTTTTCTCCAAATTAAAGAGATCAGCGTGCTACATGATCGGTCTTGGGTCATACTCGACCGGTCGTATCAAGACTAGTCGAGCACGTCCTCGACCGGTCTTCAACCACAAAAAATATGAAATTTTCACAGAATTTTGAAATTTAAAATAATAACATATTAACATTATATACAATATGATACAAAAATTGCATGATCAATCATTTAAATGTGCACATACCAAGATCAAATTTCAATTTATTAAACCTGCTTTTGTCGAGCGGTTTAGTGAAAATATCAGCAAGCTAAGTCTTGGTAGGAATATATTCTAAAGATACTAATTTTTCTTTCACTAATTCACGAATATAATGAAACCGAATGTCAATGTGCTTAGTACATGAATGTTGGATTGGGTTTTTTGAAATGTTTATCGCACTGGAATTATCACAGTATAAAATCATCGAGTCTTGTGTGATTCCATAATCACTCAACATATGTTTCATCCAAACTAACTGAGTACATGCATTTCCTGCTGCAATGTATTCAGCCTCAGCAGTTGAGAGTGATATGAAACTTTACTTCTTGCTAATTAAACCAAGAAACCAAACAGTTTTCAATGTAGAAACAACCACCGCTGGTTGATTTTCTGTCATCAATATTTCCTGCCCAATCAGCATTCGAATACCCAGCCAATTGAACACTAGTATCATAAGGATACCAAAGACTCAGATTAACTGAACTTGCAACATATCGAATAATACGCTTAACATCAGTTAAGTGAGATTCTTTAGGACTAGACTGATATTTAACACAAATTCCAGCACTTAAACCAATATCAGGTCTACTTGCAGTTAAGTAAAGTAAGCTACCTATCATGCTACGATACAATTTAGGATCTACATCTTTACCTGTAGAGTCTTTTGAGAGTCTTAGAGTTGTACTCATAGGAGTATCAAAATTCTTACCATTTTCAAATCCGAACTTCTTAATCAAGTTCAATGCATACTTAGTTTGTGAAATAAAAATTCCATCAGATTGTTGTTTAATTTGCAACCCTAAAAAATAATTTAATTCACCAACCACGCTCATTTCAAATTCAGATTTCATTAGATCTGTAAACTCAATAGTCATATTAGTACAAGTTGATCCATAAATTATATCATCAACATAGATTTGAACCATTAAGATATCATTGTTATGTTTCTTAACAAAGAGCGCTTATTGACACTACCCATCTGAAAATTGTGACTTAGTAAAAACTTAGTCAATTTTTCATACCATGCTCTGGGAGCTTGTTTTAGACCATAGAGAGCCTTTTTAACATAGTATACATGATTAGTAAGCTTAGGGTCTTCAAACCCAGTCGGTTGTTCAACATATACCTCTTTATGTAAGTCACCATTCAAAAAGGACTCTTCACATCCATTTGAAAAATTCTAAACTTTCTAAAACATGCAATAGATATGAAAAGTTTGATTGATTCAAGACAAGCAATTGAGGCAAAAGTTTCATCAAAATTAATTCCTTCAATTTGCGTGTACCCTTGCACAACCAGTCTTGCCTTGTTTCGAATGATATTTCCCAATTCATCAGACTTATTTTTAAAAATCCATTTTGTTCCAATAATGTGCTTATCTTTAGGTCTAGGAACAAGATACCAGACATCGTTTCTGACAAACTGATTAAGTTCTTCCGGCATTACTACTATCCAGTTTTCATCAGAAAGTGCTTCTTTTACGTTTACCGGTTCAACCTGAGATGTAAAGCACATGTATTTACATATGTCTTCTAGCTGTCTACGAGTGCGCACACCAGTGAGAAGGTTTTTAAGAATTTGATTAGTTGGATGATCTTTAACAGTCCTTAATTCAGAGTTAGTTTCACTTGATGAAGTATCTGGTTTTTCAAATATAAGAGCTTCATCATTATCTGAACTAGGGGCAAGTGTATTTAAGTGATCGTCAATTACTACATTTATTGACTCTTGAATCACACCGGTCCTATTGTTCAGAACACGATATGCACGACTGTTTAAAGAGTATCCTAAAAAGATCCCTTCATCACTTTTAGTGTCGAACTTTCCTAGATTTTCACGGTCACGTAAAATATAGCATTTGCTGCCAAAAACTCGAAAGTATTTGACAATAGACTTTTTCTCAAACCACATTTCATAAGCCGTTTTATTATTAGATTTTCAGCCCATAATTTCTAGGGAGCTTCATGCTATTCAACATAACATTTTCCATTTCTTGGAGCACTCTATTTTTCCTTTCCACAATACCATTTTGTTGTGGAGTTTTGGGTGCAGAGAATTCACACGGTCAATTTAAGGGGCAAAGGATACATACTACGTTAGTTTTCTGCTACGGATAGAAACCTTAGCTATAGTTGCTATGCTTTTAATCTGTAGCTAAAAATTGACACACCATTAATAATTAATGGTGTTGTAAGGGGCTCTATGAAGCTTAAAAAATCCTATATGTTCTATCTAAGCCGTCTATATATTTGGAAATATTACGTTAGAGGATGAAAAAAAAATCAGCTAGATCAAAGGCTTAGGTGGACCACACGGTTGAAAACATGGATATTAAATTACGGTTGCTTCTTATGATGTGGTCCAATTGGGCCTTCAATATACCTGAAATTTGATATCATAAGTTATAATAATTTATCAAAATTATTCATCGGTGTGGATAGACCAAATACATCATGGTGGGCCCCATGGAGCCCTTGTCCGAACCGTCCGTGAGAAGACGCCCAAAATTTGGGCGTGCGCTCAAACAGAGCCGCGCCCAAACGATGGGTACGTATACACTATTTCACTCTCTCTCTCTCTCTCTCTCTCTCTCTCTCTCTCTCTCTCTCTCTCTCTCTCTCTCTCTCTCTCTCTCTCTCTCCCTCCATTCCTTAATCAGAATCTCTCCCTCCATTCCCTAATCGGAATCTCTCCCTCCATTCCCTAATCAGAGCGTTCCCAAAGCTCCTTTCCTAATCCTCTCTCTCCCTCCCGATCTCTGCTCCATCTCTCTCATTCTCCTCTCTATTCTCCTCCATCCTCTCAGCCGTGCAACCGAGGGCCTGACACGCTCATCTGCCTTGACCGCTCTCTCTCTCTCTCTCTCTCTCGCTCTCTCTCTCTCTCTCTCTCTCTCTCTCTCCTTGCAGCAAGCCGTGAATCTCCTACCCGAAGAACACACGCCGTGAAGCTCCTCTTCATAGGTTTGATATGTTCTTCTATTTGTATCTCTTTTCCTGTCTTTCAGATATGATATGCGCTAACTGTTTGATGAAATGGCATGCTATCTGTTTGTTGACATGGCTGGATGAGATTTTTTTTTTTTAAATCTTTTGCAATTTTAGATACATTCTAGTGGGCAAATCAATGAGCAGGGTTGTTGTGTAAAGTGAATGTAGAGAAATACGTTGATTGGGACTTATTGCTTTATTTGATGCGAAAGACGGAATCAAGGAATGCATATCCATGCATCCTTCTCTATTATGGCTAACACATTTCCCTCGGGCTTCTTCTCTAGCTCTAGGGGTCTCTGACAAATTATGGTTACATGCATAGCTGCTCTTACAAGTTTTCCATGTCATGAGACATAAAACAGAAAATTTATTACATTGATCAAATACGATACCAGAGACAGATCCTTTGACTGCCCCTAGAATGCTGACACTTTTACATAGAAAAGAAAATTGGGTTTCAATAAGGTCCTAAAAGCCATGTCAATAAAACACATGAACTCTTCCCTATAAATGCTTCATGATACATGAAAATGCAGCATTTGTCCCCTTCTACAGACAGCTAGAACTGACTTGGATGTGCTGAGTTGGCTAAGAAATGTACAAGATGAATCGCTAACTGCTCTCTTTCAGAAGATATCCATATTGCAAAAACCAAAGAGAGCCACTAAGAAATGCAATTTGACAAAAATAACTGCAATTGTATTTTTATTTTGTAAACACCTAATGAGATGATTCTCTCATGAAATTAAAGCCATTACCTTGTTGAAGCACACCACTCATCAGTCTGCTGGGTCCTTGTCCACCAAGACCTCCCGATCCACTGTTAGTAGTTAAAATTTACACGTGATGCAAGACCAGGGGCACAATTAATCCTCCAACAAAGCCTATGCTCCTTCCAATCTTGCCCCCACCAACCATGTTCCCCATGGAGCTTGTAATTCGAGGACTTGCATTTCCCAAAATTGGAGATACTCCCAATCCAGGAACAACACTCCGATTACCAACAACAGCTGAGGTTGGGGGAATCCCAGGAATAGAACCGCCAACTCCATCCATGCTATTACTATATGCAGGGCTGACTTTCCACTTATACCACCTCTATTTGGGACCCCTGAATGTCTGTGAGAACTTCCATGAGAGATCTGCATGTCAAAAGGAAGATGTGCATAAATCAAGCATTTGCAGATTATAAAACCCAACAGAGAAAAGAATCTGAAAATTGACAAATTGAGTTGCCACTATAGATGAATTTATTATATGTTATATATAACACACAAAATTATAGAGGTACCTGAGAAGGAGCCACAGGCAGATTGTTTGACACAAATCGTCCACTAGAAAGGCTTCCTGTGGGTTGTTGTACCCCACTTGAAGGGACACCACCCATTGCTGAGTTTTGTGATGTGAGCGAGCCAAGCATGTTTGAGACATTGAAGCTTCTATGAATGTTATGAAGCCTTTGCATGGTTCCTAAAAGCAATCATTACATTCACCCATGATACTCCCATACACCAATGAGTAAAATAAAGTGGAAAATTCCAACACAATCTATCCACCTGAATGATGAAAAATGGGTGCTGTTGTAGATTGAGTAGAAAACGACATTGCATAAGGTCGGCCTGGGGAGTATGGAAGATTTGAAGTTGATCCATTGAGGGTTGACTGTAACCAGAAGTTCGATAAATTTTACAAGAACGAAAAACAATTGCAGCATAAAGATGTGTTTAGACATCTTAATCATCAGTGTTTGTAATAAAACATACTATGATATGTTTTTGAGGTGGGGCATCCTCCCTCATTGTTCCCTGTGTTGTGGCTCACCTGAGTTTGTGTTTGGCCTGATTTTTTATTTTTATTTTTTGAAAATCAGTTTCTTTGTATTGAAATCCATAAGTGAAACATAAGAAAGTGAATGGGCCATGACCAAATATATTTGGGTTTGGAAGATCCTAGACTCCAATCAAAGTCTAATTCTAATAGGAAGATTTGAAGACATGGTATATTGTTTGTAGGGCTGAAAAGATGGACCACTGATAGTTACATTATACCATATTGACATTTTATAAAATGTTTTTTTTTTGGAAACATTGACATCCAAATAACATTAGGAGGTCATTTGGATTGGGGACATACAAATAATTTAGGCATTTCAATAACCATGCATTGCAAGTTGCTGATAATTATCCTTACAATGTTTGGTTGGTCCCAACCCTCAATATGGGCAATCCATCAAATGGGTCCATCCTTGATTGCCCCTCTCTCTCTCTCTCAAAAAAAATCACTTTTGACTAGATGATCGTAACTATCCAATCAATGGCTAAGGAAATTGATGGTTTATATTGTTCATACTACAAATAGTCCATTAATATAGACATTCCATGATGTGGGTCTTGAGCTTGATTGTCCATTCATTTTTCCATATCATCGCGGGTCATGAGCCCAAAAATGAATGGGCATTCAATAATCATTGTTTCATCTTACGTAATCCACATAAGATTTGGATCTTCCTTTTTTCGGTCTCATGCCCTAACATGATGTAGAAAAATGGATGAATGGCATGGATGAAACACATACATCATGCGGTGACCCACACAGCACCGTCAGTAGACAATCCAGGTCCCTCGTGATATGCCCAGGAAAAGTTAAAGCTATTCAAAGACTAAACTCCATGATAGCCATAGATGCATGTGTTTAGAATTAAATCTATTAATGAGTGATTTTTTTTTTTTTTTGGGTTAGGTGCAGGTTCAAAATGAACCCCATGGTTAATCAAGATCCGGCTATAATAGATAGGGAGTGGATGACACTAAGTTTTTCGAACCCTCGTTTTATTTCTGGAATCAGAAGCTTTTTGAAGTTTGCACGAGAACACCTTCCTGGTAGAGAAACCATTCTTTGTCCATGCGCTACTTGCAGATGTGTACGATTACCAGTTTCATATGATGATTTGGAAATACATCTCATGAAAAATGGATTCGACCCAAGCTATAGGGTTTGGGACATGCATGGTGAGCAAGTATCACCTAAGTGTACCGAATATGCATCAAGTTCCCAACAGTACGACAATGTCCTGAACTTAAATGAGGTTCACAACGCGATCGTTCAAGAACTCGGTGGTAATAACCTAGATGAAGTTGTACAGGATGAGCCCAATGTGACCCCTGTAGTTGAAGGCGTCTTTGGGGAAAATGAAACTGATGAGTTTGAAGAAAATCTACGAGACGCAATGACTGAGCTATACCCAGGGGCCCAAGATTTCACCGTGCTGACTTTTATTGTACAACTTTTCAAATTAAAGGTGAACCACGGATGGAGCGAAAAAAGCTTTACAGAGCTCCTTCAACTACTAAAGAAGGTGTTACCTTCCGGTAACAAGGCCCCTACTAATACCTACCAAGTGAAGAAGATCATTACAAAGTTGGGTCTTGATTATGTGAAGATCCATACTTGTCGAAATGACTGTATCTTGTACTGGAAAGAGAACGAGATGAAAACCAGTTGTCCAACTTGTAAAGCTTCTAGGTACAAGATAGAAAAGGATGTTGATGAAAAACAATCTCGAGTACCTGTCAAGGTGTTAAGGTATTTTCCATTAATACCAAGGCTACAAAGAATGTTCAGTGTGCCATGGTTAGCGAAAGAAATGTCCTGGCACTCAACCAAAAAATTGTAACATGATAAGATGGAGCATCCGACTGATTCTATTGCATGGAAGAATCTTGATGAGAAGTATACGGATTTTTCAGCTGAGCCTCGCAATATTCGATTGGGCCTGGCTACAGATGGGTTTAACCCATTCGGTGCTTTGACTGCAGCTTATAGTTCATGGCCTGTTATGTGTGTGACGTACAATCTTCCACCAAAGCTTTGCATGAAACCTCAATTTACTATGTTGACTTTGCTCATTGAGGGACCACAACAACCAGGAAAGGATATTGATGTTTATTTACAGCCATTGATTGATGAATTACAAGACTTATGGCAGAAAGGGGTCACGACGCTCGACGCATACCACGAAAACAAATTCAACATGCGTGCCGTTTTGCTCTGGACAATCCACGACTTTCCAGCTTATGGTAATGTTTCTGGTTGTAGGACCAAGGGTAAGTATGGTTGTCCTGTATGTGGTCCCAACACAGATTCCTTGCGACTGAAATATGGAAAGAAACATGTTTATATGGGCCACAGACGGTGGTTGCCAATGTTAGACCAGGCAAGGAAGGACACAAGTTCTGGCACATTTAATAAGAAGGTGGAGATACGACGACAACCCATTCATTTGGACGGGATTGAGGTCGAAAGACAGACTGCGAACCTAAATATGCAATGGGGGAAGACTGAGAAGAGGAATATGAGGGGTATTGATAGAGGCCGACAAGAGCTAACAGGTGATGTTGAATCACCGTGGTTCTTCAAACGGTCTATATTATTTGATCTGGAGTATTGGAAAGATATTCCAGTGCGTCACAACCTTGATGTTATGCATGTCGAGAAAAATATATGTGAAATCCTTATCGCCTTGTTGTTGAACACACCTGGCAAGACCAAGGATGATGTTAATGCGCGTAGGGACCTGAAACGGTTGGGAATTAAGAAGCGTCTATGGCTAAAAAAGAGCAATGGCAAGATAATTCAGAAACAAGGTCCTTTTTGTTTAAGAAAAGAAGAGAAAAAGCTTTTCATTCAGACTTTGCATGACCTGCGTGTTCCAATTGGTTTTAGTGCGAATTGGAAGACCATCGTAAAGGGAGATTGCGTGGATTTAAAGGGAATGAAGTCTCATTCTTACCATGTGTTGATGCAACATTTGCTCCCAATTCTCATCCAGCATGCATTCAGGGATAGGAAGGTCATTCGTCCTATAATTACAAGCTTTTGCACCTTCTTTAATGCCTTGTGCTCGACAACAGTAGACCTTCAAATGCTCCTCACTCTTGAGAGGGGTATGGCTAGGACGTTATGTCAGCTTGAGATTATATGCCCTCCATCTATATTTGTTGTGATGATGCATCTGTCGATCCACTTGGCTTACGAGGCACGCATATGTGGTCCTATATACTATCGATTGATGTATCCATTTGAAAGGTACGCCGTGAGCAATTAGTAAGAATAATCCGGCTTAACATCTACGGTTGCATGTATTTGTAATGTATCATTATCTTTGTCAGGTTCATGAAGACATTCAAGGCCTATGTCCGTAACAAGACGCGACCTGAGGGTTGCATTGTAAAACAATATATCCAAGAGGAGACAATTATATATTGCAACCAGTACAGAGGAAAACAAAAAACAAGCCTCTTAGAAAAACTGGAAAACCGGTTTGATGGAGTCATTCCAGGACTACAAAAGTTGCAAGATGTCGTTGATGACGACCCTCATAATGACGATGTTGGTCCAATAGGTTCGGGTCAAAGTGTTATCCTAGCGGGTATCGAATACGAACAGGCTCGTACATGGGTACTGAAGAGTCATCCCAGTTATGATGTGTGGGAAGGGTATTCACAATTAGCTCATTTGTATATATCTTCTTTACTTTATGCGATTTCAATATAACAATGGTATCAAATAACACGCAGGAAGCACAAAGATTTCTTGCAGCGATGCTACAGGAGGACCAACAGGGTGCTAGCGAGGATGAATTCATACCTTGGTTGAAGAGGCAACCAAAGTTTAGCGAATCTAACGACAAAGAATTTAAAGATATAGTGAGAGGACCTCTAGCTTTTTGTACTCAATACAATAAGTATTGTATTAATGGTTTTCTCTTTGTCACTAAGGACTATGAGGAGAATAAAACGAACCAAAACAGTGGGGTTATGACAAAGGGTATGACCACCTTCCGATCTAGTGCTAAGGATATGAATACAGTGGATGAAAATCAACCTTACTACGGAGTCCTTGGTAGAATTATCCAATTGGAGTACAGAACAGGGTACAAGCCCATCCTATTTAAGTGTGATTGGGTGAAGGTGACGCATCATGGTGTTTCTTTTGATGTCGTAGTGAATCTGAGACTAGTAAATTTGTCCAGTCTTTATAGTTCAGACAAATTGGGTGACGAGCCGTTCATTCTTGCGGAGCATGCCACGCAAGTTTTCTACTCCAGAGATCTAAAAAATCATGAATGGCATGTGGTATTGGAGGTTCCAAAAAAGATTTTTATCGAATAAGAGACGTGCCATCTTGAGGAACGATTGAAGGATGTAACCGATGCCGATGCAGGACCTAATCTCACATCATTAGCATTTGTTGATGAGTTGATATTCAATGAACCTGAAGACGTCAGTGTTGTAGTCGAGAAAACAAAGAAAAGAAAGCGACGAAGGAGAATCTATTGAATTGTTTATATTTTCTAAGCATGTAACAAAATGATATTTATTGGAGAAAATCTAATCAAGGTATGGATAATGTAGTGAATTGTTTGTACTTTATCTGTTATCTAAATTATTGTATTAATCATTAGTGTTTTTATTTTATTATATTTTAATTTATTTTATTTATATTAGTGTATAAACAGGCACATGGATTCACAACCAGAGGTGCACTTGACCGAGACTATAGATGAGAGCAAGACCAAAGGTAATATGATAGTTCTCCTTAACTAGATATGTAAATTTCAATTTTCTTATATATTGGCGGTAATCAACGATGTGTATATATAACTGTTATTCTTTTTATGTTGTTGTGTCAGCTTCCTCTTCTTCTCTAGAAAGAGAGGTCCTACTAGGGGTGCTTTTGTACATGAGCAACCTGATAGGAAAAAAGTCTTAAAGATGAATGAATTCGGGCAACCGAATGAGGATTGTCCTGAACAAAAGCAATTTGCATCGCATATCGGTATCCTCACTCGTAATCATATCCCGATCATATACCAAGACTTTCGCCAGGTGCCTCATGTACACATTCAAATGATCATAGAGTCATTGTCACGGGCTTATGAGTTTAAGGGTCAAAGTTGGGATGCGAGTCTTATATACGTAACAAAACGCATCAAGGAAACATGGCGGAATTACGAGAAAAGGTTGACTGCAAAATATATTAAAGACAAGGATCCTACAGTTGTGAGAGATAATCCTGCCCCCCCAGGTATCCCTATGGAGGATTGGTTGGTCTTCGTGAATCAACATAGCACTGAGGAATTCAAGAGAACAAGCGAAAGGAAAAAAGTCAATCAGTCCAAGTTAAAAGGACCTGCGTGTCTTGGGAGGAACAGCATGGCTGTTATTCGCCATAAGATGGTATGTATTATTTATTTATACATATAGGAATTATAGTTTAATATTGAATTTACTTTTGCATTATTATCATTCATCTAACTCCATTAATATGTAATGTGCCAAAGGCGAAGGAGAGGAATCTTACCTCTGATGCCGAGATAGGTAGAGGTGATGTTTACTTAAGAGCCCATACAAGCAAGGACAAAGTTGTCCAGTATCCTGACCTTATTGTAAGTGCATCCCCTTCTACCACTAACTAGTACCTTTATGAGATGCCAATGTATAACTTTGAATTATCTTACATTCATTTGTATTTTGTCACAGGAAAAATTAGATGAGCTTTATTCTAGCAATCCCGCTTCTAAGATTACCGGCGTTGACGATGCCCTTTCACAGGTAATAATAAAATTTAAAAATTACAGTGAGATTCATGGTAATTATGAATGTTCTAATAACTTAATTTGCAATTTTTACAGGTGGTTGGTTCTGACAGTAGAGGGCGAATGCGGGGTCTAGGTTGCTCCATAACCAAGACAGGACTGAAGATGTCAGCCCCTGCCCGTTCAAAGGTAGAGAATTTGACAAAAGAAAAAGAGAGCCTAGTGCAGGAGATATCTGATATAAAGAAATCATTGGACCAGATGAGGGCCTGGATGGAGATGCAGCAACAAGCACAATCTACTCAAAACCTCTCATCACCAACACTCGCTAAATCTGCTCAGGCATCGTCGATATGCAAGTGTAAATTTGATACTTTATTGAACTTACAATTATTTTATAAACGATAACAATACCAATGCCATTTTATATGTGTACATGTAGCCGGATATTATATATGTCGGCAAGAGATGCGACTTGCTTGGTTGGGGAAATCGTGATGTAGTTGCTCGTGGTTAAGTACACGAAGTTAATCCAAATGCAGTTGTCCATTGCGAACCATTGGAGGAGGGAGCTTTTGTTATTGTCCTGACTGAGATTATACATCCTGACACTCGTTTGTGGAAAGAAGATGGGTTTGCATCTACACTTGGAGAGGCCGGTCCGGGATCATTTGTGCAATGGGGGAAGGAGTCTTTGAGATTTCGATAATTTGAACAATTTAGTACTCTATAATTGAACTTGGTATGGATGATGTTTTAAGTTACCTTATATGATGATTTGCTTGTTTTTTTCCTTAATTTTGGACTAATTTGGCACTTTATAGTTCAACATATGGATGGTCTGCATGTTTTTTCTAGTTACTCTATATGTTGTTTGGTTTGGTTTTAGTAATTTTGAATGAATTTTGTACTCTATATTTAAACATATTAGACTCCATTTTGTTGTCACAAACCAAATGGAGCCTAAGCCCCTTTTTAACTCCGCCAATGCAACTCTTTGCATTGCCGGTCTCAAGCCCGGGTAAAGGAGGAGGGAGAATGGGCATCAAGGTGAGTTGTGTACTTTTCATTCATTTTCTGAGAGGCATTTTTATTGCGCTAGCTACACGCCAACAATGCAGGCTGACCACAGATCAATGTTGCCACTACGATGTCTTTTCCAGGTCACATTACAGGAAGAGAGGAAACCAAGTAAAAAAAGTCAAGGCAAGCACCTGGTGTGTCCTCATCGGCATTACAGGAAGCTCATGACATATTTGGGGGATGTTGATGAACTCCTAATGCTTCGCAAGCGAGGCCTTCAGAAGGTGGCAGTTATGATGATTCTAGAGAGCGGAGGGAAAAGAGGCACAAGGTAAGGCTTCATTGTTTTACATTTCGGAAGATTCTTGACATTAACATATGGTTTGAGAGTGATACTGGCAATTTTGAATCCAATATTGTAGATTCCTTTTATTGTTACTTATCGGAAGGAGCTCTGCCTTAGCCTACTGAAAGACCCTAAACAAGATTTGGCAGATGGTGACGATAGAGCTGAGAGAACGCCTAAGCTGAAGTGGCACAAGGTAATTCTCTTGCTCATGAATAGAGTGTGACTATCGCATTATGAGCTCATGGAGTGCTGAAGAGATAACTGCTACTTCTTTCCTTTTCCAGAAACTTTGGGCTGTCCAGAACCTTGATAAAAAGTGGTTGCTGCTTCAAAAGCGGAAGAATGCTCTTCAGTTGTACTACAATAAGCGCTTTCAGGAAGAAGCTCGAAGGATTGACGATGAGACGAGGCTTGCATTGAATCACCAGTGATGCATCTGATATTGAATTGGGTAGAATGCTTCTATGGCTCTATGTACTGTGTATAGTAGGGGCACACGTGATGGACAGATCGTATGTTGTTAAAGCATCACGTTGGGCCCAATGATTGCTTCTAGATATCATCCAGTTTAACCAAAATGTGTGCAGGGAGGTTGTGGCTGAACTGAAGGCAGTGGTGCTTCATGTATTCAGTTCGACGAACCCACCCTTGTGATGGATCTCAATGCTCACCAATTGCAAGCATTTACACATGCCTACTCACAGCTAGAATCATCGCTCTTTGGTTTGAATGTTGTCATTGAGACCTATTTTGCTGACATTCCTACAGAGGCATACAAGTAAGAAATCTCAATATAATGGAGGCATCTTGATGTATCTCTACCTTCTTTTTTTTTTTTGACCCAAATGAGAAAATAGCATAAAACATAAGAGGGAATTAAAAAAAGATCAGTCACTTTCCAAACTGCTGTTGTTGTTGCTAGTGTTGTTGTTCTTGTTGTTGTGGCTGTTGCATTTCTTAGAAGAGCCCTTGCGTTGAGTGACAGGGTACTTAATGACATTAAGATGGACCTTTCTAAGAGCAGCTTTCCTACTCCCACCAAGGCTAAGAGGAGATTTCTGGGTACTTAATGACAGGGTACCTCTCCTTTCTAACTGTTGTATTTCAGACAGCTCTCCTACTCCCACCAAGGCTAAGAGGAGAGTTCTGGGGCTGTGGAACTGATCCCAATCTCTTTCTTTTGCGAAGTTTGCCATCTTCTGCTTCAACTCTTCAAGGGTTGAAGAAAAAAAAACTCTTCAAGGGTCACGCTCTCTCCATCTGTAACCGTTGAAACCCCTTTCATATCTCTCTCTCTCTCTCTCTCTCTCTCTCTCTCTCTCTCTCTCTCTCTCTCTCTCTCTCTCTCTTGCTGTTTTTCAATGGAATAAAAGGGGCGTAAAGAGCCTTTTGGGTTTCTATCTTGTTTCAAGAAGACTTCAGGCGATCTTTCCTGAGCCTTTTGATAATTTTAAGGCATCATCAGTCAAGGAGGTCTTCCTTAAACCTTTTAAGAGTTTTAAGGTATCATTAGTCAAGTTTGTTCTTTTCTTTCTTTTTAAAGTTGTGAGAATAGACTTGACGAAATATGCTTTAACCTCTGTAATGGTCCTTGATACTTGATAGAGTGGAATGGTGGGACGGGATTCTCTTAGCCATCCCAAATTAGTTGGGATAAGTTTCCTGTTGATGATATAGTTTTTCAGTTTGATTTTTTTTTTTTTTTTTTGTTTTTTTTTTTTTTTTTTTTGTTTTTGGAATCTTGATGGTTAATGAAATGGGATTCATTGGACATAAAGCAAGTTAGTCCTGCTAACAATGGGAGCACAAGTATCATGTAATTTGACGTGACACCAGTCCCTGAGAAACATATGGTAGTTGTTTTTTTTTTTTTTGGAAGATAGAAACATACAGTTATTGTTATTGCAATTACTGAACTTTGTGTGTTTTTTTTTTTTTTTAATGACATCAGTTATTTTCCTTTGTGAATAGGTTGAGCTTCCTTACTGGACCGATATAGTGAAAACTGCCACATTCAAGGAGCTTGCTCCATATGACCCGGACTGGTATTATATCGAGCCGGTATTGATCCTTTATCCTTTCTTCTGTTGCATTAGAGCAATTATAGGGTTCCGAGCTTTAAGATACAATATGCTTTCAACATCATGCATCTGGTTCATGGCTTGGTGATCCAGATCATCGAGGTGATGGGTCCCAATGATGATTGCCATGCTCCAAACTCTCCCAGATTGGAAAATCTTAACCATTCAATCAGTTGCCCGTAGATGGTCAAGAGAAATGCAGCCACGGTCAGCATTCCAATGAGGAGCAAAGGGTCAATGTAATGTTGCCTTCCGATATTGGAGATTTTGTGGTAGCTCAGGCCCATTTGATCAGTATTCTGGATAAGCAAAGCAATTGGTGACCCCTCGCGTGGTATTGAAACCTTCAGCAAACTGTGCAACTGCTGAGGCACCGGACCCAATAATTCATATTCACAGTAAGCGTACATTTTTCTGTTATTATTTTGTCAGGTTTGACCTATAAGAAAATGTTGTCAAATACTAGCATTGCCATGTGGTTCTCATATAATATCCTGCTTCTGTGTTCAACATCGCAGCTTCCATCGCAAGGAAGATCTATCTGAGGCAGGGTATTGGAGTTGGTGGTTTCCAGAAGATTTATGGTGGGCGTAAGAGAAATGGGGCTCATCCACCACATTTCTGCAAGAGCAGCGGTTCCATTGCTCGTTTCATCCTTCAACAGTTGCAGAAGATGAACATAATTGACATTGATCCAAAAGGGTGAGCAAACATTCTGACATTACCACCTGGATTCACCCTCTCTCTCTCTCTCTCTTCTCTCGTCTTCTCTCTCTCTCTCTCTCCTCTCTCTCACCTCTCTCTCTCCTCTCTCGCTCTCTCTCTCTCTCTCTTCTCTCTCCTCTCTCTTTAATGAAATGAAAAAGAAAAAGTTAAGACATGTTTCAGCATGATTGGATTTACAAGTGAGCTGAGATGCGAACAGTTGGTTTAATCAAGTGGAAAAAGAAATTATCCCAAATTGGTACTCACACTTCGTGCAAGTTCCATTTGAAAAGTATCAACTAACATACATTTGTTATAGGCTGATATTTTAAACCCTGAAACCAAACTGCATGTTTTTCGATTGGAACCAGAATCAAACCTGATTTCAGTTTTGGAGGATTGTTTTAGACCTTAACCAAACTCATTTTCATTCATGTATTGGTTACTGCACATCAGGGCCTGTTTGATTTTTGAGTGTAAGTGCAAATACCTGGTAAATGACTGATTATGACAGTTTCACCCGTTTGGAAATTTTTGGGAATTCAAGAAGACTTTTAACGGTACGTGTATGATTTACTTTTTTCTGTGGCGTGGGAAATTTTGTAAATCGAGTAGGGGTGAAACTTTGTAAATGCGCTGGGAAATAATTATTACTCCCTTTCACAGGTATTTCCCTATTCCCTCCAAATCAAACACGCCTTCAAGTTAATTTCAGTTGGAAAGAGCAAACTCCTGGGCTTGCAAAATAATGCTGGAGATTATACATTCATGATTTTATAAAACACTTGGTGAGCAACATGATATGGTTACGACGCATCATCTGCAGGAGTTGTACTTCTTTTTTTTTTTTTCTTTTTTTTTTTAGTTTCATGATTTTTTTATTATTATAGGTTTTTAGGTCCTGTTGGTGCCTATGACTCTTTCATAGGATGAACTCGAATTAGACAGATCAAACTTGTGGGAACGAGTATCTCCAAAAATGAGATTGGCTAAGCAATATCTCTGCACTTCTGTTATTGTCTGAATTGGCAAATTAAGAAGGAACAGGAGTGTAAACTTTCAGAATTCAAGATCTGATAAGTTCATTGGACTGAAAATGCATTTTTCTTTGCACCTCTTTTTGCATGATTGGTTTCATTATAGATATGTTTTTAAGTTGTACAATTTTCCTGATATTGTGTATGGTTATATAATGCATTCTAATGTTATAGGCTTTCTACTATGAATTCCAGAGATGTGATAGAAATCAAGGAATCAGAACGTAGAGCTCAGGTGCAAGCTGAAATCTTGAAAAGTACTTTGGATGAACATAGTCTGGAGTTGCGAGTGAAGGCTGTGAATGAGGCTGAGGCAGCTTGCCAACAAAGACTTTCTGTCGCTGAAGCTGAAATTGTTGATTTAAGGGAAAAATTAGATGCTTCTAAGAGGTTAGCTTTGTATATGTATTTACTTAGTACTTGTATGTGTATATGGAGGTTACTTTTACATCGTTTCATAAGTAGGTTATATGGAATATGTGAAATAAGGTAAACTTACTGTTATGTGTAATTATTTCTGACTTTTTACAATGGAGTCTTGATCCTATCAGATACTATAGAACAATCATCATTCTTTATGACCACATCATCACTACACTAAGCTGATTTTCCCCAAGATTATTTTTTTTTATATTAGTTCTTCAACAATATTGCATCCAATTGTCTCGCATGTATTTGTTGCTTTAGGGTGCATTTGGGAGAATGCAAATGATCATGCGCTTCCATCCATCCAAATCGTAATTGAGATAAGAAACAACTCATCTTACTTGTGATTTATGGCATATGAAGTGGGGAAACAGGAATCTGGTTGCTGCGTTTTCCATTTCCCAAGCACCCCAAAATGCGAGCAGATTGCTTCTGCTAAAGTAGTGGAACAGTCTGCCAGAATAGAGAAACAGATCTGGATTGGCGAGGGCATCCAAATGGGCCGTTACCAATTAATTCATGTGCTCGTAGCTTAAATTGAATGGTTTTACAGAAAACAATTTGTTTATATTTGCGCTGATGAATATGCAGCAGATAATGTCTTCACTCTTTTGAGAATACATGTTTGAGTGATTTCTGTTCATCTTAAATCATGTTGTCTGCAATAGATTTTTGTTCATCTTAAATCACTATGGTATGGATGTTGATGTTAATAGTGTGTTATTAATGGCTGACATTGTTCTTTATGGTTCCTTTCAAGAGGAACAAGGTTTTCCTCCATTGATAATTAGAGCCATGTCCTTTGAAGTACCTATCATTTCTCCTGATTTGTTTATCATAAATATATATATGAGTTTAGTGCCATTTAAACTCATCCTTGTTTCCTCGACATTTACATGATTGAAGTTCTCAATTTTTTATTTATATTTATTTAAAAACCCGTCTTAATACAGGTTGTTAACGAAGTCCATGGTTTGATTTTTCAAGCACGTGAACCTGAGACATTGACTAGAGCTTTCTCGATTTTAGTATCGGACATGAAGCTGTCTAAATTTTCTCATGTAGTTGCTTCCTCTGGAAAGTTACTTGCTAGGAACATACTAGCATTAGAGTGCATAACAGGCTATGCATAACAGGTTTACTCTTTTATCCTGATTAGGTTGCTTGTGCTCATGCTTGAAATTATTATAAGAAGAAGGTTAATGGACATGCATCTCAGTTAACCTGATTGATTGCTTTCAGCCTTGAGAAGAGGGTCAACAAAAAAGTTATGGCAATGTTCGAGAAAGCTGAAGATGAATACAATGACTTATTATCCAAGAAAAACATCATTGATTCATTGGTGAGTCTTCTTTCCTTCATACTATATGATTCATTGATGAAGTGGCCTGGCCATTTGGACAGCCCATGTTTATATATTATCTCGAAATTGATGAAGTAGATCCGGATGTGCGTCGGAGCTATCCGGATGTTGACCGGGGGTCCCTGGAAGGTGGGAACCGCTGTTATGACCATGATGAAGCTATCCATTTCCTATGGACAGCATTGGAGGGGCCTGGCCATTTGGACAGGCCGTGTTTATGTATTTGCTCGAAATTAATGGAGCAGACCCGGATGTGCGTCGGAGCTATCCGGATGAGCGGGGGTCCCTGGAAGTGGGAACTGCTGACCATGATGAAGCTGTTCATTTCCTATGGACAGCATTGGAGGGGCCTGGCCATTTGGACAGGCCGTGTTTATATATTTGCTCGAAATTAATGGAGCAAACCCGGATGTGCGTCGGAGCTATCCGGATGAGCGGGGGTCCCTGGAAGGTGGGAACTGCTGACCATGATGAAGCTGTTCATTTCCTATGGACAACATTGGAGGGGCCTGACCATTTGGACAGGCCGTGTTTATATATCTGTATTTGCAGGGACCGCATCCTTAACCTAAACCACACTCTAAACCTATAACCTAAACCTATTCTCAATTCCTTAAAGCTATAACCTATAACCTAAACCTAACCCTAAACCAAAACCTATAACCTAAACCTTAACCTAAACATAAACCTAAATCTAAACCTATAACCTATACTTATAACCTTAACCTAAACTATAACCTTAACCTATAACCTACACTTATAACCTTAACCTAAACTTATAACCTTAACCTAAATATATTCACAAATCCCAAAACCTATACTTATAACATAAACCTAGACCTAAACCTATAACCTATAAGCTAAAACCTAAACCCAAACCTAAACCCGATCCCGAACCCGAACCCGATTTCATAAACCTAAACCTTAACCTATAACCTATACTTATAACCTTAACTTAAACCTATTCTCAAATCCCAAAACCTATACCTATAACCCGAACCTAAACCCGATCCCGAACCCGAACCTGATTTCCTAAACCTAAACCTTAACATATTCTCAATTCCCTAAAGCTATAACCTAAAACCTAAACCTAAACTTATAACCTACACCTAAACCTAAAACCTAAACCTAAACCTAAATGTATTCTCAAATCCCCAAACCTAAACCTACACCTAATCCTAATCTCAACTCCCTAACCTAAACTTAAACCTAAACTTGAAAACCCAAACCTAAACCCGATCCCGAACCCGAACTCGATTTCCTAAACCTAAACCTTAACCTATTCTCAATTCCCTAAAGCTATAACCTATAACCTATAACTTAAACCTAAACCTATAACTTAAACCTAAAACCTAAAACCTAAACCTAAACCAAAACCTATAACCTTAACCTAAACCAAAACCTATAACCTATAACCTATAACCTATAACCTATAACCTTAACTTATAACCTATAACCTAAACCTAAAACCTAAACCTAAACCAAAACCAAAACCAATAACCTAATTCTATAAACTAAAACCTAAACCTAAATCTAAATGTATTCTCAAATCCCTAAACATAAACCTATACCTATTCCTAATCTCAACTCCCTAACCTAAACCTAAACCTAAACTTGAAAACCCAAACCTAAACCCGATCCCGAACCCGAACCCGATTTCCTAAACCTAAACCTTAACCTATTCTCAATTCCTAAAACCTATAACCTAAAACCTAAACCTAAACCAAAACCAAAACCTATAACCTATAACCGAAACTTATAACCTATAACCTAACCTTAACCTAAACCTAAAACCTAAACCTAAACCTCTAACCTAATCTTATAAACTAAAACCTAAACCTAAATCTAAATGTATTCTCAAATCCTTAAACCTAAACCTACACCTAATCTTAATCTCAACTCCCTAACCTAAACCTAAACCTAAACTTGAAAATCCAAACCTAAACCCGATCCCGAACTCGAACCCGATTTCCTAAACCTAAACCTTAACCTATTCTCAATTCCTTAAAGCTATAACCTATAACCTATAACATATAACCTAAACCTAAACCTTAACCTAAACCTATAACCTAAACCTAAACCTATGACCTTAACCTAAACCAAAACCTATAAACTAAACCTAAACCTAAAACCTATAACCTATAACCTAAACTTATAACCGATAACCTAACCTATGGATTTTGCCATAGTTTAAAAGATTTGTAGGTACAATTTTGATTTCTTCATATATAAGTGTTTTTTTTTTTTGTCTTTCTTCCTTTTGAGATGTGTACAAAGGCATGCTTGTTTGATTATGTCTACAAATGCTGTTTTATATAGGCTGAAAAGCTAAAGAAGTCAGTGGAGGATGAAATTCATTTTCTCAAGGGAAGGGTTTCAGAACTTGAAAGTGATCTTGTGTCGAAGTCCACAGAAGTTACATCTGCAGTTTCAAGGAAAGAAGAAGCTTTATCTTCTGCATTTGCTGAAATTGACCGTTTGAAGGAAGAAAATTCTGTAAAAACGTGAGAATTATTGAATGCATATGGAGGGTGTTTACTGTGTTGGAGTGTATTTGTTTCTTGCACATGAGGGCACGCCTTAGTTATATTTCTTATGATAGGTTGAGCAAAGTGAAGTATTTTTTATTTAAAAATGTGAATGTAGGATGCATTGTATGATTTGATTGGTATTTGTAATAAATGCATCGTTTTTTTTCTCTGATTGCATTTTATGTACTATTTCTATCAGCATTAAGCTTAGATGAGTTATCAATCACAACAGGTTCTTGCAATGGAAACAGGTTGTATTATTATAATTTTTTTTTAAAATAGCTACGGATTATATCCATACCTATTGGTATATATTACTACGAATTATATCCGTAGCTATTGGTATCTATTGCTACGGATACAATTCGTAGCTATAGATATCTATTGCTACAGACTATATCCGTAGCTATTGGTATCTATTGCTACGGATTATATCCGTAGCTATTGGTATCTATTGCTACGGATTATATCCGTAGCTATTTGTATCAATTGCTACGGATATAATCCGTAGCTATTGGTATCTGTTGCTACGGATAAAATCCGTAGCTATTGGTGTCAATTGCTATAGATATAATCCGTAGCTAGACCTTTAGCTACCCCACCAATTGCGACGGACGTGCTACGGATTATATCCGTAGCAAAAGGGCTTTTGCTACGGATTTTGACCATAGCCTTTGCCCGTTTTTCTTGTAGTGTCATGTGATATTCCCTGATCGCTACAGAATTTCTCAAAACTGCTATTTTCAAACTCAGATCCATGATCACTTTGGATCTTACTGACTTGAGAACATTTTCAGTTTGGACCCGTTTGATAATCTGTTTCACTTCATCAAGAGTTTCTTATTTGTCTCTCAAAAATGAAACCAAAGTGTATTTTGTATAATCATCTATGATGATCAAGATGTATTTTTTGCCGCCTCGACTTTCCGTTCTGGTTGGTCATATAAGATCCATGTGGAGAAGCTCGAGTGGTCTAAATGTGGTATTGGAGTTCACCTTTTTGTGAGAGCTCCTGGTTTGTTTACCATACTGACATTAACCACATATTTTGTCTACTTTTTGCATTTTAGGTAGACCTCTAATAAGTTCTCCTTTGCTCAATCTGTATAAATTCCGGTAGTGTACATGTCCAAGGCGTTTATACCATAATTCTGTCTCATTGATATGGACCATGTAACACGATTGATTAAATGAGCTACTGTTGCTTACTATATAGCAGTTTTCAGAAATTCTGCGACCAGTTAAAATTACAGAACCCTTTTTATCTATAATCTCACAACCTTGGTTAGAAAATTTAACACTATGGTTGTTGTCGCATATTTGAGATATGCTTAACAGGTTGTGCATTAGTCCCTCAACATATAAAATATTCTTAAATAAGGGAAGATTATAAAGTTGAACCGTACCTTGGCCAATAATCTTGCAGTTGCTAACATCACCAAATGTGACTGATCCATCAGTCATATCTTTTAGATCGGTGAATAAGGCCTTGTCCCCTATCATGTGCCTGGAATATCCACTATCTAGGTACCATTTAGAATGGCTTGTTGCTTTAAAAGCAGTGTGGGCAACCAAGCAGGCAACTTTAGAAACCCATTTCAGAACTGTTTGGGTTTAGGAACATAGTTGGTCTTCTTTTGTTTCATGTTGTAAAAATGACCGACTGAATTAGATTTTAAGAGCTCCTTAAGTAAATCAACTATTTTTTCAGCAAGAGGATTTCTGATATGGTTTTTTAAATAATTACTTTTAGGTTTTTGAAAAGATTTTGTATTTTTAGAAAAATTTTGACAAGTACCTTTTCCTTTTGAGTTTAAAGCCTCTCCCTTCACAAAGTTGGGAGGAGTATTCTTCTGTTTTGGAGATGTATTTTTATCATAGCCCAACCCGGATCGATCGCCACATTTTCTTGATCCGGTTAATAATTTTTCTAACTTTGGATTACCTTAGGCATATCTCGATGTATCCTTCAAACTCAGAAGTGAAGATACTTCCTTTTTAAGTTTCTCATTTTCAGATTTCAAATAATCAATCAGGGAGGTTTTGAATTCCAAATCACATTTTAATTTTTCAAAACAATCTGAAATATGCGATTTTTCTAAAACAAGAGTTTCAAAACATTCTTGGAGTTTAGAAAACTTTTTTTTTTGAAGTTTAAGTTTGACAACAATTTTACAACTTTCCTTATATAAGGCATTATAAGCATCTTGAAGATCTTCATTTTCATGATCACTATTCAAATTTTCCTCACTAGTTGAGTCATCGTGATCTGAAAAGGTAAACTTGGCTAGAGTCATAAGGGCCTTAACTTCATTGCCTGACTCGGTTTTAGAATTTTCTGATTCAGAAGAGGCTTCAGAATCAGACGATTCATCCCAAGTAGCCAACATTACCTTCCTTTTGGGTCTGTCCTTTTTAGGACATTTGTTTGTTAAATGCCCATATTCTTGGCAGTTGTAACACTGACTATCTTTCAAAAACTTTCAAGTTTTGGACTTAGGTTTAGATCGTTTCTTTTCATTTGACTTTTGAAAATCGACCATTTTCTTACTTTTGAAAATCTTATAAAATTTTTTCGTTAAAAGTGCCATATCATCTTCAGAATTTTCAAAATTTGAGTTTTCTTGAGAAATACCTTTAGATGACTTCAAAGCGATAGATTTGCCTTTAGGAACTTTAAAATTTAATTCATAGGTTTGTAATGAACCAACTAGTTCTTCTATCCTCATATTATCCGTATCACGAAGTTCCTGAATCGCGGTTACTTTAGAGTTGAACCGTTCAGGAAGAGAGCGTAGTATCTTTGCACACACTTTATTTTCTGAGATTTTATCACCAAGACCCCACATTAAGTTTACAATGTCATTTAATCTTGTGTAAAAGTCCATGAACATTTCATTCTCCTCCATATGAATTTCTTCAAATTTAGTTGTGAGGAGTTGGACTTTAGATTTTTTAACAATTGATGTACCCTCGTGTGTCATTTCTAATATATCCCAGGCTTGCATTGCAGTATCACAGGATATGATCCTTTTGAACTCATCCGGTGATAGTGCGCAAGTGATTGCATTTAGTGCTTTTGCATTGACACTACTCTCACTTTTCTGAAGTGTGGTCCAAGAAGTATAAGGTGTTACTCTCATTGATTTTGAACCATTGACACCAGTCACTTCAGTGGTAGGAGGGTTCCATTCAGTCACTGTGACTTGCCACACACTCTCATCCATTGATTTGAGGCAGATCCTCATTCTGGCTTTCCAATAGGCATAGTTGGAGCCATCAAAGGGTGGAGGCCTAGTGACTGATAGGCTATCAAAATTTGACATTTATATAGCTTAGATCGTTAGCTCAGGAAATAAATCCAAATAAAAAGCAATAAGAATGAGCTATTAGGCTCTAATACCACTTGAAATGACCAAGCTATATGTCCTAGAGGGGGGGGGTGAATAGGACTATGCCAAATTAAAATAAATTCAGCAGAATAAAATTAAATAGATAGCCCTACAATTTTAGATCAATTCACAAAGCTGTAATCAATTCAATCTCAATAAATAAGTATTGAGAGGTTGATACAAATTCAGTTCTAAGGACAACCTTATACCATAATAAACAAGGGCTTATGGTAGGACAACCTTATTTCTAGAACATCTTTTGAATCAATATCTCAATTTGAATAGAAATAACTAAATAGTAAGGAATTGAAATAAAGTGCAGAAATAAAGATCTAACTTATTACAACACTCCCCACACTTGCTTGAAATGTAAATTATTACAACATTCACATCCACGAGTACATCCCACAAAATTGAATGATAAATGATATGAAATTTAATCAAGCATTCAATCCACAAGACAAAGAGTTATAGTGGTTCGCCTGTGTGTACACCAACTGTCTTTCAACAGCCACACAGAATGCTACTCCACTCCTAATATCCTCACACAGGGGATATTAGCATTTACTATCAAATAGGTTTTCACAGGTTCACCCAAAACCTTTACAATTGTGTCTTTTTAGCTTGGGCTTACACGATTCAAAAACCAACACTTCTGAGTTTTCTGGCTCTCCTCTGATAACCACACAAATTGAGATTTTTCTGGTGAATCTCAAACAAAAATCAAAGTAGAATGGAATTTACAAAATTGTAAAATACCTGGATTTCTCCTTTTCGTAGCAGCCCGGTAGAACCAATCGGAGTAGATATTTGAATATAGAAGTTCAATGTCCACAACTCACTTTAATATGGTTCTAAGTTCTAATTGATTTTAGATTTAAACCAGTTGGGCGTAGCTATATTTGATTTTGATTCCAAGAAGAAGGAATACGTCAATTCCTCTTTTCAAATGAGATTGGAATACAGAAACAAAATCAAATTAAATAAGCTAGCAAAAAGAGAAAGAAATTATGCACAAAATAGCTTAAAAAGAAACACAAACTTATCTCAGAGTGGAGCCTTGAATTCACTTAATTTTCAATATAATACTCTGAAATTCGTGTGCTATTTATAGCTGCAAAAATTCGTCTTCGACTGGTCCTAGGGTCACCACGACTGGTCTTGGAAGAAACCGATTTATGAATTTTTTAACGCAATCGCATCAGACCATTGTACGACTGGTCCTAAGCAGTCCACGACTGGTCGAAGATAGCCTACGAGTACTGGTCAAGACCCCTTTACGACTAGTCATGAGTCACTTGATTTAGTCGCTGGAATTTGAGTCAAAGCATTATGACTGGTCGAAGGTCGAGTCGAGACCATCCCACGACTAGTCGAGAAGACTCCAGGACTGGTCGTAGCCGAACTGAAAAATCTGATAAATTTTAACAATTCTAGGACTGGTCTTGGAACTTCTTAGAGACTGGTCGAGACAGTACTAGGACTGGTCTTAGAATAGACCAAAATCATGTAATAATATTCATTTGAATTATGTATCCAAAGTGACCTACCCTAAAGTCAATCTAATGGTCTATCAAACCTGGAATATGAAGTATGGACATTGAACACTTCATTCGCTTTAGACTTTGATCTTTATGAAGCTTGAGTTCTTCTTGATGTAGCTTGACTACTTCAGAAGCTTTAATGTCACTATGAGTTGTACTTGAGTCCCGTACTTTTATTTGAATCTCGAACTTCCATTTGCACTTAAGTCTTGAACTTTCACTTGCACTTGAACTTGAGTCTTGACCCTGAGTGCTTCTTTAAAATCTTCTACATTGTAGCTTGAACTATCATGAGGCTTGAAGAATTCTTTAAACTCGACTTCAAGTGTTGACATGGTGTCTCGAATAGATTTATCAAGATATAAACACAAGACATACGAAGAAGTTTTGACACACAAAATTTGACAATCAAAGAGGAATCAAATCATAGCACTTACAGAACTTGGAATGATAAAAACGATTACAAGGTTGCTTTTTATAGGCTTTCACCCCATTTGAAATGATTGAAAATACCCCCTCTCTAAATGGTTCCTAAGGGCAGCTAAAAACAGAAAACTTTGAGAAAATATTTGTTGTAATCTTCACACAGCTTTTTTTTTTTTGGATGAACTGGACCAGACTTCCCTTTTTTTTTTTCTAAAGAAGGTCGCTCATCATATATATCACCAAAAATTACAATTCAGGTTGCCTAGAAGGAAAAGTATCTAGGGAGACCTATTGTAATCGAAAATAAAATATAAACCAAGCCAAATTAAGGGCTGGTGCACTCGAGGAGCAGGCAACACCACAAGGAGGCCCTACTCAGATCCACAATTTAAGCAGCTCAAATAGTTCATAATCCCACCTTATCCAGGAAGATGAGACCTCTAGCCTGAGGGGGAAGTGCCGCTAAACTGTTAAAGAAAAATGACGCTTGATTACAACTACCCAGACGAGCCATGGCATCCATTGGGGCATTACCCTCCTTAAGAATATAGGAGAAGACCAGGTGACCCCTAGACGACATAAACTGAATTCTGGATATCCAGGATCTCCGGAGATGTTGCTTATAACATCCCGAAATTTCACGGTCAGAGTTTATACTCATGCCCGAGGAAACGGGGTATTAATAATGTGAAACTTTGATGCTTTAAAAATCGCACCATATATTTTTTTCATTTAGATTACATCCAGTTACAACCATGAAGGTAACCATTCACGAGAATAAAATCAACTGCCACTATTATTAAAAGAATTCAATAAAATATCAAGTTCCCCTTCTATGACAATTTATTACATTATCAAAGTTCGCAGCGGAAGTATAAAACTAAATAGTAAAACTATCTTCGAATTCTTCCAGCATATTTTTCTATAGCGAGATGGTTTTCTAGGTCTTTAATCTGTACGTCACCTTCATAATTTGTACGGTTGGGAGAGGGTCAATGCCCTACTCATAGTGATGGTTATCATTTAAGATTAACAATAATTCAAGAGATTCATAAAAGTAAAGTAAGGGTCTGATACATCCCGTACTCCACTAACACGAGGGTATTAGCATGCGCAAATAGCCTACATGAGATGCATGCCTAGTAAAGCGTGTGCAACTTATCATAAGTAGTGATCATCACAATGTGGAAAACAGTTTCATGATATCCGACTCAACCCGCACCCTCACTATACGGATATTCGCAGGCATGGCCAACGCTACCCGAAATTTATGTGAACACCTCAAGGCGCACAACACATAAGTCAGATGAATTACGTGACACGATTTATTCATGGAGCGATTATTTGAGACATCCAATCCTGGAAGTGATGTGACACTACAAGTGCCGCTGGGACGGTGTGAATAATTGACTTCTAGACGTTTACTGGGTCCGTGATCCACAATGGACCACAAGCCCAGTGAGACAGACATTTCTCTATAGTTTTGGAACTAGTGGGCCATAACGAGCGGTCTAGAGCTTTTTTGGAGAATCGGGGCATTTCTGTAATAAATTAGGTATTGAGATTTCTCGTGGGCAATGATTAGGGTTTAGATTAACTATGTTCACAGTGTGGCCTATTTATAACTAGTAAAAGGGGAGATTTGGTGAAGATTACTCTAAACCGTCGGTTTTAGGCTAAAAGAGTAACGGTGTTGATTTAGTCTATTATTCAAGATCCGGGCCTTATCTGACTCAGCTTCGGTTAGATCTTCAATTTAGTCATGATTGTCTTGATTAGCTAGCGATGGGTCGGTTAGATTTGGGTCCTACGTGAGTAAATCATGGGGCTACACCTGATGTTCAAGTGATCGGGTGGATTTGTTGGCTTCCTACGGTTGATTAATTGGACTTGTGTGGTTCTTTACTGGTACCACCCCTGTATAAACTAACATTGAGTACTAATGGTCATTAAGTGATATTATAAGTTAATCAATAAAAAAAACTTTTCAAGGATTTTTGGAAATCCAAAACAGTGAAAATCCAGGATGTTACAGTTTTACAGACCTTGAACTTCTCTGTAGGAACGATCTAGGTGAGCATATCTACCGGATTAAAATCCACGTGCTCAACCACCTTTACTCCTGTCTTCTCAAAAGGAAAGATGTAGTCTTCTTACCATCTCACTGCTACCCAATATTGTTTGTCGGGGTACTTGCTCACAACATTATAGCCTGTGAAATAACCGGTCTAATCCAGACCATGTCATACACTGTCAACCGCATTCGAATAAGGCTCATGAGATATCCTCCTTTTCCTCGTCTGTTTTGGGACATGACCTGAGGAAAACTTGAGGAGAGACGCATAGGGAACGCTCTCTGACTTTTCTTGGCCCATCACATCCTTGATCAATCCCTACACACAAGGTATTCCTCCTGTGATTACCAAGGCCTACTCCTCCTTTAGCCTCAATGCCGAGAACCATCTTTGCAGCCCCCCTGATCCTTCATTCTGAATGTCCCACTAAACCGAGCCTTCAGTACATTGATTTCAAACATGTCATAATTGGTGATTTACATGTCATCAATTCCTGACTCACCATGAAGGAATCAAATTACTGCCTAGACGACAGGTTGAACCATGACCTCCTGTAAAGTCTTTTCTCAGCCCCTTTAATTTTGAACCGCTCTAGTTGCTTCATGTGGATCTGCTCTTCACTTTCCCTTGCAGAAGTGCAGACTCCAAATCCATCCTTCCGGCTCAAGATCACATTAGCCAACAAACACCAATTACGAATCTAATAGACACCTGTTATACCGTCGGCACGAATATCTCTGAGAAGCCGATCCCTTCTCTCTGAGCATAACCCATCACTACCAACCTCGCCCTGTATTTATGTTGTATCCTCCAGAAGATCCACCTGCATCCAACCGCTCTCTGGCCCACTGGAACCTTGAAAAGGCCTAGCTATATGTCCTAGAGGGGGGGTGAATAGGACAATGTCAAATAAAACTTATAACAGCGGAATTAAAAAGAATATGATAGCAAAAATAAATCACAATGCAGGAAAGTAAAACAACCTCAAAATTCAGATCTTGAGAGGTTGATATAAATGTTGTTCTAAGGACAACCTTACACCAAAAACCAGAGTTTATGGTAGGACAACCTTATTTCTAGAAAGATCTTTGTATCAAATCTCAAACCAAATAGGAATACATAAATAAACACAAACTGAAGTGAAATAAATTGTAATCATAAATGTATTGTTCTAGGGACAGCCATACACCATAAAAATGGCAGGGCAACCTTGCTGGAACAACTTTAAAGGAAATTGAATATCAAGCTGATAAAGGAATAGCAGAAAATAAATTTTAAACTATTACAAAATTCCCACAATGCTTGAATTAAATTATTACAACATTCACCACCATACATACATCCCACAAATGAATAATTAAAGATTAGAAGTAGAAATCATTCAACCACAACACAAGGGATTATAGTGGTTCGCCTGTGTGTTCACCAACTGTTAAACAACAGCCACACAGAATGCTACTCCACTCCTAATATCCTCACACAGGGGATATTAGCGTTCACTAAAAAAATAGGTTTTCACAGGTTCACCCAAAACCTTTACAATTGTGTCTTTGTCTGTGGGCTTACACAATTAAAAAAAAACCCCACTTCTGAGTTTTCCTGGCTCTCCTCAGATAACCAATACAACAAGATTTTTCTAGCAAATCTTGAAAGAAACCAAAACAGAAAGGAATTTACAATTAAATGTAAAATACCTGACTATCTCCTTCCTTGTAGCAGCCCGGTAGAACCAAGTCAGAGTAAATGATTGAATCTCCAAGTTCAATGTCTAGTACTCAATTACAATGGTTCTAATTCTAATAGATTTTAAATTAAACCAAATAGGGCTTGCCTTAATTGATTTTGATTCCAAAGAAAGGGAATAACAATTCCTCTTATCAAATAAGATTGGAATAGCAGAAACAAAATCAATTAAATAAAGCTAAAGAAAGAGAATATTAAATAAACACACTTAGCTTAGATGGAGCACAGAATTATCTCTCAGAAGTTTGACGAAGATTGGCTTGAATGGATTAATTAATTCAATGAATTCTTCTGAGATTCGTGCTCTATTGATAGGTGAGCAGATCGGATCTTCGAGTGGTCTAGAGAGCTCTTCGACTAGTCGAGGAATTAACAGATATTTGAAAAATCAGGCGCGATAAGCTTTGACCATTTTACTACTGGTCGAAGGTCTCCTTCGACTGGTCAAAGAACCTGAATTTCATCACTGGACTTTGAGTCGAAGACTTTCGACTGGTCGAAGATGCAGTCGACACTGTTCCTTTAACTGCTTGAACAGATTTCTGGACTAGTCGAATCCTAACAGAAAATATCCAAATTTTGTAACAAACTCACGACTGATCGAGGAATTTCTTAGACTGGTCGAAGCAAAGCTAAGACTAGTCGAAGAAGGCCTAGGACTAGTCGAAGAAAAGACCAAACTCATGTAAAATAAACATCCGACTTATGTATCCAAAGTGACCTACTCCTAAGGTCAACCTAAGGTCAATCAAACCTCAAACATGAAGTAAGGACATTGAAACATTAGAAACAAGTGACCTTGAAGTTTAAGCTTTGAAGTCTTGATGTAGTTCAATCTTAAAATCTTGATGTAGTTCAATCTTGAAATCTTGATGTAGCTCAACCTTGAAAGTGTCTTGAGTTCTTTACGAACTGCCTTGTACTCTTCTTGAAGTCTTGCATTCTTGAGTCATGTCTTGTGAGCAGTTCTTGCAGTCAAGGTTGATCTTTGTACTTGTGAGCTTTGCTTGTTGTGAGCTTTGCTTGTTCATGAATGTTGATTTTTGAGAGAGCTTCACTTATGCAAGTTATATAACAGTGATTTTGGCACCACAAATTTGACAACAGACAGGGATATAAACTATAGCACTTACAATCTCCCCCTTTGTCAAATTAGTGACAAAACACATAACCAAGATAAACATAAAGTAAAACAACTGGTTAAAGAATCATGAACCAGTTAATATCAACTAGCTTACCCGCAAATCAATATTCAATAATCAACATTCAACCAGTTGATTCAACTAGTTCAAACATACTCCCCCTGAGTAACATAACCAATGCTACTCCTCTCACAATCACATCGTTAAGAACAAACCATTCTCCCCCTTTTTGTCATAATATGACAAAGGAAACAACAATAAAGGAGAACTAAATAAAGGGATATATGAGTATAAACATGAGGAGTTATGAGATGAATACAAAATTCAGAGATAGAGATACTCCGCATAGTTTCACATAGAACAAATATCCAGCATAAAACAAAGATAGTATCCAACTCAAAATCAGTCAATCTAGTGCTAAGTTATAAAGTTATTACAGACCAGAAATCCCATATAAACTAATCAGAACCAGAACCAGATGACGAAGCAGGAATAGAGGGATCAAGTTGGTGCATGCCTTTGTTCAATCGCCTAAGATATTGTGCATGTACTTTGTTGAGGGTCCAATATTTCATATTAGACCACATTTATTTCCTGAATTTACGAGCATGATACTGTTTAACACTCGGTTTTAATCGTGTTTGTGATGCAGGGTGTATTTGAGAGCATGGATTGCAAAAAGGTGCTAAAAGCATGAATTTAACAATCTGAAGACACCAAGGCAAGGGACAGACTCCTAGGGATTGAGATTGATGATTTTACATGGCTGAGATCCGAGAAAATAGAGAAACTGAAGCTCAAATGGCATGAAAGTCAGCCAGAATGCAAGATCACAGGGTTTTCACCATCTGATCGGCTCCGAATTTCATACATGGCCTGAGGACCATAAATGAACCGTACATGTCAAATTCCAGCTCCTGGATCCCTATGGAAGTGTTTCAAACAACATATCAGCCCATAAACTGTTAATTCTGGGCCCACCTGATCTCTGGATATGCCTCAGCTTTGGACTCAACGCCTTGAATAAGGAGACAAACTAAATGGGTGGATTGGATTACTCGTAAACATCACAGGGTAGCCCATATGTGTAGTGTGCATACACATGCGCACGTGCATTGGCCGTGCACCAAACAAACCAAGAATCGGTCAGCAGGCGCTGACTGACTCAAATCCAAAAACGGCAGTTGCCGTTTTCTGCTTTTAAACAGAGACTTGCAGTCCTCTGTTGTGGGCCACCACCGTACATCAAAGGTCCAATCCGGACCGTCCATTGGATTTCTAAGGCCCATGTTACCAAAGCCTAGCTGACAAGATTTGAAGAAACACAGAGGATGGAATTCCAGCTGTCCAAACATCTAACGAACGGTAGAGCTAAAAATCGGGTGGGCTGCATCAACAGACAACCAAAACCACTCCTTAATAACCTATTTTTCATAACTAAGACAATGGACGGCTTGGATTAATCAACACAACAATCAAGTGGGCCCCACCATCACCACAGTGGGACGGCTACGCATCTATGTTACGCGCGTCCAGAAATCGCCCGGATTTTCCAGGTTGTTACACGACCATAGAGAGGGTCGGTCCAATGATCCAGACCGTTCAGAAGCAAGAGAAGTGGGTTTTCACCCTTCCTATGAAGTCAAAATCACTAGAATGAGTGATCTCTTCTCGTGATCTGGGATTAAACGCAGCTGTCGTTGCGTTTTTGCTGCGCAGAATCAACATTCGCAGTCCGGTTCTGCTGCGGACGGAAGTGTGAAACGAGGCCGGTTCTCCCTATTCCAAACGGATCTCGATCACTCTATAAAGGGAGTTTGGACGTGAACGGACGGAGGGAGAGAGAGAGAGAGAGAGAGAGAGAGAGAGAGAGAGAGAGAGGGACAGGGAGAGACAGGGAAGAAAGAGAACTCGGATTTTATGTTTTTGCTTTTCTTCCTTTGTTGCTGTTGAAATATCTAGCCAAACATGGTTGGCTAAACCCCTTAGCTAGGGCTAAGGGGTGAAGCTTGTAGCTTGATGGGTCTGCTTCTATGGATATGATTCATGTTAGATTGAATTGTTGATTGATTGCAGCAAGATTAATGGGAATACTTCTGTTTTTAATGATTTAGTGTGACTGATATTACATTAGATTTGTGATGGCTTGAGTTTTCCTTTTTCTTATTCTGATTATGGGGTTAGGAAGCCCTGTTGTTCACCATCGTCTCCTAGGCATGGTTGGATGACGGAATTCTTCCTGACGCTCATACATCATGCAGATCGGTTGTGGATTGGTTGAACTCTGTTGTTGGCTTTGTCTCATAGGCATGGTTTTGTGATGGAATCCATTCTGATTTATAACCGTCTGATCTATTGAAACTGCGTTCACCAAGGTTCAATCTTGATATCTTTTACCATAGAATTTCCTGATCTCTACAAGTGGATCCCCTGAATCCCTAGTTACCTTCTCTGAATTCTCTAAATTTAGATTAATATTTCACTATATTTCTTCAAATCACAATTGGTTTAGATTTTATCTTAGCCTAGTTCTAGATCTGGTTATTTTCAGATAACGTACAGGTTTCAATCCCTGTGGATTCGACCTCGATCTTACCGAGTTTATTACTACATCACAACCCTATACTTGGGGAGTGAACAAGTTTTTGGCACCGTTGCCGGGGATTGACGGCTACGTTTCCTGAAGATAACTGGTTTAGGATTAGTTTAAGATTAGGATTTTTTTTTTGATTCTTAGGTTTTTTTTAGAATTTCCTAATTCAGGTTTTCCTTTAATTTTTAGAAATTTTATATTTAAAGTAACTTTCTATTTTAGATGGTTTTCCCTTTTTAGAAACTAACCCAACTTTCTTATTTTGTAGGATTTTGAGATAGGTTTCTAAATTGGTAATTTCTCTCTTCCTTACTATTTCTAGATTAGGATTCCTTTTTATTAAAGTTTCTAATTCTAACTCTTTTAGAATCTAATTTTATTTCCTATTTTATTTTTAGAAACTTTCTATTTATAGACTTTCTGTTTAGAAACTAACTTTCCTGTTTTGTAGGCCTTTTAGAAATTTCTAATTCGGTAAGCTCTTTCTAAATTCTACTTTCTATTTTTAGAATTTCTGTTACTAACTTACTTTCTAGTTTAAGAACTTTCCTCTTTTGTTTTAGAAATTTTATACTCTCTTAGGAATTTCTCTTTTTCTAAATTAGAAACTAGTTTACTGCTATTTCTCTTCTTAGGATTTTCTAATTTTAGGTTAGAATTTCTCTACTTTCTATTTTTAGAACTTTTCTATTTATAGGCTTTCATTTATTTTAGAAATTCTTTCCTTTTTAGAAACTCACATTACTTCCTATTTTAAGATTAGGATTTCTAATTTAGAACTTTCTAACTCTAGGTTTAGAACCTTCCTCTTTTGTTTTTAGAAACTAGGTTAGTTATTTTCCTTTTTAGAGACTCTTTCTAATTTTAGAAACTAACTCATTCTTCCTTTATTTTTAGAAACTTTCTAATTCTAGGTTTAGGAAACTTTCCTTTTCTAGAAACTAACTTTATTTCCACCTTAGAATTTTCTAACTTTAGAATTTCTATTTTTAGGAACTAATCTCTTTTTGGTTTCTTTTTGTAGGTTCTTAATTTAGGGACTCCAATTTGGTAACTTCCTTCCAACCCTCTCTTTCTTTTTAGATTTTTATTTCCCTTCTTAGGATTAGGTTTAGAATTTGATTGAGGGCTGTGAGTGTTTCATGCCCAAGTGGGCTCGTGACAACACTCGACGTCTCTTGACTGAAGGAGGATTAGTTGAGGGGTTAACTGTCCATCGCAGGACTAGACACCGCTCGAATTCCCCTGAGTTAATTGAGGATATGGCTGGAAACCAACCTCATCTACCCCCACCTAGGGTAGAAGATGTCCAGGATGAGAATGAGGTGCATCAAGCACCCCCGCCTCGTACCTTACGAGATTACTTACAACCGGCGGGGGTGAGTACGCCCTCATGCATGGTTTTTCAGGAGAATGCAGGACATATGGATATCAAGCCATGGGTGATCCAACTCCTTCCTAAATTTCATGGGCTTGAGTCAGAGAATCCATATCTACATCTGAAAGAATTCGATGAGATCATGACTACCCTATACTTTCCTAACGTGTCTGATGACACGGTTAGGTTAAAACTCTTTCCCTTTTCTTTGAAAGAGAAAGCGAAGACGTGGTTACATTCATTACGTCCTCAATCTATTGGCAGATGGAATGACATGACAAGGGAGTTCATTAAAAAGTTTTTTCATATCATAAGACGAACACCCTTAGGAAGTCGATCATGAACTTCGCCCAAAGGGAAGATGAAACATTCTTCCAATGTTGGGAGCGGTTCAAAGATCTTGTCAGTTCATGCCCACAACATGGTTTTGAAACGTGGCGCATCACGAATTTTTTCTATGATGGACTGACATCTCCCATGCGCCAATTAGTTGAGACAATGTGTAATGGGGAGTTTATGAATAAAGGTGTCGATGAGGTGTGGGACTACTTTGATAAACTTGCTGAGAACACACAAACATGGGACATCTCCCCTAGACCAAGTACTACGCCTAGGCCGACTCATTCCAAAGAAAAAGGTGGAATGTACCTCCTGAAAGAGGATGATGATATTAACGCCAAGGTAGCCAATCTCACTCGAAAACTCGAGGCCATGGAATTAAAGAAGGATAAGGCCAAGGAAATTGTTTGTAGTATTTGTGGTTGCAACATTCACACTACTGAGAATTGCCCAACTATATCTGTCTTTCAAGAGGTATTGAATGAGCAATCCAATGCTGTAAGCAATTACCAAAGACCTTTCAGTGGGCCCACCTCTAACACATACAATCCTGGCTGGAGAAACCATCCAAACTTCAGTTGGAGGAATGGACAAACCGCTACACCTCAAGGTTTCCTAAATCAAAATCCAACTCAAGAGAAACCTCAAGAGGATTCGGTTCTGAAACATTTTCAAAAGCAAGAGCTTTTCAATCAGGGTATGCTACAGGCCTTTCAAGACCTTACAAAAGCAATACAAGGACTTAAGGCTGAAAATGCGATTGGGAACAAGGGGAGCTTCCCAGCTCAACCTCTTCCCAATCCTAAATCGCAATATGAAGTTAGCGACCCAAGCTCTTCAAATCAGATGGAGCAAGCTAAATCCATCACCACTCTTAGGAGTGGAAAAATCATTGACAAGACCATTCCGGTTAGGGCTGAAAAGTCTAAGGACCTGGAAGTGGATAAAGAAGATGGATCTAGCCATGCCCCACCAGAGTTAGAACCAGAACCTCAAGGGAAGCCGGTTGCTCCATTTCCCCAACGGTTGGTTGCACCAAAACCTCTCTCTAACTCTCAGGATATTCTAGAGGTGTTGAAACAAGTGAAGGTCAACATACCTCTACTTGATGCCGTGAAACAAATACCTTCCTATGCCAAATTCTTAAAAGACTTATGTACGACCAAAAGACGGCAAAATATTCAAAAGAAAATCTTCCTGGCTGAGAAAGTGAGTGCTATCCTAAAGCAAGATGTGCCGTAAAAATTCAATGACCCCGGTAGCCCAACCATATCATGTGTAATTGGGGACTATCGAATTGATCACGCACTTCTTGACTTAGGAGCGAGCGTTAATCTTATTCCCTACTCAGTATACAAACAGTTGGGTTTAGGTGAATTAAAACCCACCTTAACCACACTACAACTTGCTGATTTCTTTGTTCGTGTACCAAGAGGAATAATTGAGGATGTGTTGGTTCAGGTTGATCGATTTTACTACCTAGTAGATTTCATCATCCTAGATACCGAACCCATCAACAATACAAGCACTCAGATTCCCGTCATTCTTGGTCGCCCATTCCTTGCCACTTCAAACGCAATTATCAATTGCAGGAATGGTGTCATGAGTATGTCTTTCGGGAATATGACATTAGAAATGAATATCTTTTTCAACACTGGCAAACGGGTAGAGGAAGATGATGATATCCACGATATTAACATGATCGATACTTTCGTGGAAGATAGGACACCCCTTACCTTATCCTCTGATCCTCTAGAGACGTGTCTGGCCCACTCCCATGAGTTTGATGATGACATAATTAGGGAGACGTGTGCCATGCTTGATGCGGTACCGGTACTTGAAGTTAACCGGTGGAGGCCTCAATTTGAAAAGTTACCCCACACTGATGAAATGCCTCTACCGTCTAACCTCAAGCCACCGAAGCTTGACCTAAAATCTTTACCCTTTGATTTAAAATATGCATACTTAGGTCAAGATGAGACATACCCGGTGGTGATTTCTGCCCACCTTAAGAAAGAACAAGAGAGTATGCTTATATCTACTCTCCTAGAGCATAAGGGAGCCCTTGGATGGACAATCGCGGACCTCAAGGGAATTGACCCCTCGATTTGTACTCACCGCATATATCTTGAGGATAATGCGAAGACAGCTCGGCAACCACAACGTAGACTAAATCCAAACATGAAGGAAGTGGTTAAGGCCGAGGTTCTTAAACTATTGGATGTGGGTATCATATACCCTATATCTGATAGTCAATGGGTGAGTCCAACTCAGGTGGTTCCTAAGAAGTCCGGGATCACCATCGTAGCCAATGCCAAAAATGAACTCGTGCCAACTAGAGTCACTACTGGTTGGAGGATGTGCATTGACTACAGGAATTAAATACCGTCACGAGGAAAGACCACTTTCCTTTGCCCTTCATCGATCAGATTTGGAAAGGTTAGCTGGTCATTCCTATTACTGTTTCCTTGACGGGTATTCGGTCTACAACCAGATAGAGATCGCCCCTGAAGATCAAGAAAAGACTACGTTTACATGTCCCTACGGCACCTTTGCTTACCGAAGGATGCCGTTTGGACTATGTAATGCTCCTGCCACCTTCCAGCGATGTATGATGAGCATATTTTCTGACATGGTGGGGCAATATTTAGAGGTCTTCATGGACGATTTCTCTGTCTTCGGGCCATCTTTCAGCGAGTGCTTGGAAAGTCTTAAATGTGTGCTAAAAAGATGTGAAGAAAAGAACTTGGTACTTAATTGGGAGAAGTGTCATTTCATGGTTCAGAAGGGAATTGTCCTTGGACACATTATTTCATCCAAAGGAATCGAGGTGGATAAGGCAAAGATTGATCTTATCTCTAACCTACCTCCACCCAAGAACATAAGGGACGTGCGATCCTTCTTAGGACACGCCGGGTTTTACAGAAGATTCATAAAGGACTTTAGTCTCATCTCTCGTCCTCTATGTAATCTACTTCAAAAGGATGCACCATAAGAGTGGACTGAACCATGTCAGGAAGCTTTCACTAAGCTTAAGGGCATATTGACTAGTGCACCCATCATACAGCCACCTGACTGGAGCATTCCTTTTGAACTTATGTGCGACGCGTCTGATTATGCTCTTGGGGCAGTTCTAGGCCAAAGAAAAGATAAGAAACCCTACGTTATTCATTACGCAAGTAAGACTCTAAATCCTGCCCAAGTGAACTACTCGACTACGAAAAAGGAACTCTTAATCGTAGTGTTCGCCTTGGACAAATTTAGATCCTACTTGATTGGATCCAAGATCATTATTTACACTGATCACGCAGCGCTTAAGTATCTTCTGTCTAAGAATGATGCTAAGCCCCGCCTGATAAGATGGATCCTCTTACTCCAGGAATTTGACCTAGAGATAAAAGATAAAAAGGGAGTAGAGAACGTAGTGGCTGACCATCTTTCTCGCCTTAATCCCTCTGATTCCTTTGAGACGACGCAGATTAACGACATGTTCCCTGACGAACAGTTGTTCAGAGTCTCTCATTCACCTTGGTTCGCTGATATCGCCAATTATCTTGCCACAGGTTCCATACCGACACATTGGACTGCGCAAGATAAGAAGAAATTTTTCACCGAGGTGCGCAAATTCTTCTGGGATGATCCATACTTGTTTAAATATTGCCCAGACCAAATCTTGAGGAGATGTGTGCCGGACAACCACCATCAGAGTGTCATCTCCTTCTGTCACTCACAGGCCTGTGGTGGTCACTTTTCTGCAAAAAAAAAAAGACCACGGCCAAAATTCTGCAGTGTGGCTTCTATTGGCCCACTATGTTCAGGGACACTCATGAGTTTTGCAAAGCTTGTGAGCGTTGTCAGAAATTGGGAGCATTGTCCCGTCGAAATATGATGCCCTTGAATCCCATTCTTATCATAGAGGCATTTGATTGTTGGGACATCGATTTCATGGGGCCATTCCCCCAATCTTTTGGAAATTTATATATTTTTCTTACCGTAGACTATGTCACTAAATGGGTCGAAGCGATTCCGTGTCGAACTAATGACCATCGCACGGTCATTAAATTCCTGAAAGAAAACATCCTTTCCCGATTCGGAACGCCTCGAGCCATTATTAGTGATGGGGGCTCACACTTTTATAATAGACCATTTGAGAGTTTAATGAAGAAATACAGTATCTCTTATAAGGTGAGCACCCCATACCACCCACAGACAAGTGGGCAAGTTGAGATTTCCAATAGGGAGATCAAACACATTTTGGAGAAAACGGTTAACCCTAACCGTAAGGATTGGTCATTCGATTGACCGATGCCTTATGGGCATACCGTACTGCTTTTAAAACCCCTATTGGAATGTCTCCCTTTAGACTCGTCTATGGGAAGGCTTGCCACTTGCCTGTGGAGTTGGAACATAGAGCTTACTGGGCGATCAAAAATCTAAATTTCAATCTGAACAACGCTGGCTCGCTACGCAAACTTCAATTAAATGAACTTGAAGAAATCCGGAACGAAGCGTACGAGAACTCGAGAATTTACAAGGACAGGATGAAAGCGTTTCAAGACCGACACATTCTACGAAAATCATTCACGCCAGGTCAGAAAGTCCTTTTGTATAATTCTCGATTACATCTCTTTCCGGGTAAGCTTCGATCTCGTTGGACCGGTCCTTACATTGTCGTTACTGCATATCCACATGGGGCCGTCGAGATAAGAGACCCCGACAATGGCAAGGAGTTTAAAGTAAATGGACATCGCTTAAAGCCATTTGTCGAGAAATTTGATTCAGAGGACATGTCCATGCCTCTGACTGATCCTGTTTACCAGGAATGATCTCCTAGTCTGATGGAGGTATAGGTAGGTTTATTGCTTTCATAGGATTAGGGTAGTTGCTTTGATCTGGCTGAAGACATTAAACTTAGCGCTCCTGGGAGGCAACCCAGCTTTTCATTCCATTTCATTAGTTCAATGTTTGTGGGTAACATTACTGCAAACCCTCACGAGACTACAACTCGTCCACTAGGGGCAACCTAGGGGTTTAAAGGCTTGTTGCATACACTAAATGCAATCGAGAGCACCTGCGAAAGTGGTATAGGTAGGAGTTTATTTTTGTTATTTGTATTTTACTTTCGATTGGTTTCACTCTTGTGCTGACCCGCTCTCATGTTGAGATCTCTACGGAACAGTCTCTCTCGACTCGTTATCCAGGTATTATCTTCCCATCACTTCATATTTACTTTTCGTTGTCCCAAGTGCATTGCATACTCATATCTTTTACATTGAGGACAATGTAGATTTTAGGTTGGGGGTGGGAGATTAGGTTTGGTTTCCTAATCAGTGTTTTCTTGGTCTTGAGCAGAAATCGTGAAAATTTTTAAAATTTTTTCTGAAATTTCTTGTGATTTCGAGGTGATTTTGACGGCCATCTAGGGCACTTAGAATTTTAAGATATGTGGAGTTGGTAACTTATGACTCTTGGATTCAGTATTTGTTAGATTTCACAATAAGTTCAAACTGTTAATCTAGGATTAGAAGTTTTAAACATTGATTGAGTCATGATTCCACAAGACACATCCTGCTTGCATATTAAGGTTTCAGTTCGATATTGAATTGTAACTTGGTGATCATTAAGCATGGAAGGAACCACTGTGGGGAATTTATCCATCAGGTTCAATAAGAATAATGAAAGAAAAAGAAAATACCCAGCTACAAGATAGCTGCCTACTGAAAGGGTTAGGCGAACGAACTTCACCATAGGTTTGCTCCCTATAGGTATAGATTCGATTCCCCATGGTTGACATTTGGAAAGAGTTAGGCAACTGGTTTTCACCATAGGTTTGCTCCCTATAGGTGAGGATTTGATTCCCATAATTGGCATTACTGTTTATAGAAAAATCAAAGGCCGAAATAATGAAAAGAAGAACTGTAATGCGAGATCGGGTTTAGGTTGTCCTAAATGCTCTTGTGATTGTCAATGAAAAGTGACGATTGAATCTCTTAATGATGGTAAGCAGGGTTTACACTATATACACTCATGGAACTCAATGTTTAGAATTATTCTAATTAATGGATTAATATTGTAACTTGATTATGAAGTCACCATGAGCTTGAGTCTAGGAGAGAACTATGCTCAACATTCATAAATCTTAGATTTTTCGTATCTGAATTGTTTTTTTTTTAAATATCACTCGGTTTCACAAGAATTGTCTCGTAATTCTCAACTTAATTTTCGCATATTTTGCTCGGGACTAGCAAAATGCTGGTTGGGGGTTGTGTTGAGGGTCCAATATTTCATATTAAACCCCATTTATTTCCTGAATTTACGAGCATGATACTGTTTAACACTCGATTTTAATCGTGTTTGTGATGCAGGGTGTATTTGAGAGCATGGATTGCAAAAAGGTACTAAAAGCATGAATTTAACAATCTGAAGACACCAAGGCAAGGGACAGACTCCTAGGGATTGAGATTGATGATTTTACATGGCTGAGATCCGAGAAAATAGAGAAACTGAAGCTCAAATGGCATGAAAGTCAGCCAGAATGCAAGATCACAGGGTTTCCACCATCTGATCGGCTCCGAATTTCATACATGGCCTGAGGACCATAAATGAACCGTACACGTCAAATTCCAGCTCCTGGATCCCTATGGAAGTGTTTCAAACAACATATTAGCCCATAAACTATTAATTCTGGGCCCACCTGATCTCTGGATATGCCTCAGCTTTGGACTCAACGCCTTGAATAAGGAGACAAACTAAATGGGTAGATTGGATTACTCGTAAACATCACAGGGTAGCCCATATGTGTAGCGTGCATACACATGCGCACGTGCATTGGCCGTGCACCAAACAAACCAAGAATCGGTCAGCAGGCGCTGACCGACTCAAATCCAAAAACGGCAGTTGCCATTTTCTGCTTTTAAACAGAGACTTGCAGTCCTCTGTTGTGGGCCACCACCGCACATCAAAGGTCCAATCCGGACCGTCCATTGGATTTCTAAGGCCCATGTTACCAAAGCCTAGCTGACGAGATTTGAAGAAACACAGAGGATGGAATTCCAGCTGTCTAAACATCGAACGGACGGTAGAGCTAAAAATCGGTGTGGGCCGCATCAACAGACAACCAAAACCACTCCTTATTAACCTATTTTTCGTAACTAAGACAATGGACGGCTTGGATTGATCAACACAACAATCAAGTGGGCCCACCATCACCACAGCGGGACATCTACGCATCTCTGTTACGCGCGTCCGAAAATCGCCCCGGATTTTTTGGGTTGTTACACGACCATAGAGAGGGTCGGTCCAATGATCCAGACCGTTCAGAAGCAAGAGAAGTGGGTTTTCACCCTTCCTATGAAGTCAAAATCACTAGAATGAGTGATCTCTTCTCGTGATCTGGGATTAAACGCAGCTGTCGTTGCGTTTTTGCTGCGCAGAATCAACATTCGCAGTCCGGTTCTGCTGCAGACGGAAGTGTGAAACGAGGCCGGTTCTCCCTATTCCAAACAGATCTCGATCACTCTATAAAGGGAGTTTGGACGTGAACGAACGGAGGGGGAGAGAGAGAGAGAGAGAGAGAGAGAGAGAGAGAGAGAGAGGGAAGAAAGAGAACTCGGCATTTATGTTTTTGCTTTTCTTCCTTTGTTGCTGTTGAAATATCTAGCCAAACATGGTTGGCTAAACCCCTTAGCTAGGGCTAAGGGGTGAAGCTTGTAGCTTGATGGGTCTACTTCTATGGATATGATTCATGTTAGATTGAATTGTTGATTGATTGCAGCAAGATTAATGGGAATACTTTTGTTTTTAATGATTTAGTGTGACCGATATTACATTAGATCTGTGATGGCTTGAGTTTTCCTTTTTCTTATTCTGATTATGGTGTTAGGAAGCCCTGTTGTTCACCATCGTCTCCTAGGCATGGTTGGATGACGGAATTCTTCCTGACGCTCATACATCATGCAGATCGGTTGTGGATTGGTTGAACTCTGTTGTTGGCTTTGTCTCATAGGCATGGTTTTGTGATGGAATCCATTCTGATTTATAATCGTCTGATCTATTGAAACTGCATTCACCAAGGTTCAATCTTGATATCTTTTACCATAGAATTTCCTGATCTCTACAAGTGGATCCCCTGAATCCCTAGTTACCTTCTCTGAATTCTCTAAATTTAGATTAATATTTCACTATATTTCTTCAAATCACAATTGGTTTAGATTTTATCTTAGCCTAGTTCTAGATCTGGTTATTTTCAAATAACGTACAGGTTTCAATCCCTGTGGATTCGACCTTGATCTTACCGAGTTTATTACTACATCACAACCCTATGCTTGGGGAGTGAACATACTTGAATTGTAAATCATGAGCAACAGACATGTTTTCCATCTTTACATTTATATTCTCAACTTTATCCTCTAATGCACTCAGACGAGCATCAATATCAGTTGGTTCAAAATCTGGATCATTTATTGAATCAGAATCCAGTTCCTCAAAAATGTCATCCATATTAATGTCATCACCAGCTTCTTCATGACCACCACCACCACCACCTTGTTCAGGAAGTAATTCCAGCTTCATCTTATTGATATTAGTATTGTTGAAAATCAGATGATGGATAGGTGCCTCATCAACCGGCATATCGACTAACATATGTGTAGCCAATACAGTCATTAAATAGGCAAAAGGAATGTCACTATGACCAGGATGGAGTCTAAACTGAAGAATGAAATGACAGATTAAGGATGGTAAACAAATCTGAGTACCACTGGCAATAGCATAGATAACACGAACCATAAACGAGGTCAAGTTAGTTTTATTACCAGAACGAGGATACAGATTAGACACAAAGATTTTGTGGAGAACTCTGTATTTGGGTAACAAATACCTTGCATGAAGCGCATTCCCTTTTTGTGTCCATTGAACATCCATGTTGCACAAATCTCTAGTGAGCATGCGTTTTTTCAAAAATTGAGGGTTTATCAGTTAGGTTATGGATAGGAATACCCTCATCATTCACAGGAATGTCCATAAGGGATGAAGTTAAATGACGATCAATGTCAAAAGGCCCTTCTCTAGTAGATATTTTAAAAGTTAAATCATCCTGTGAGAAAGCACTAATACATGCAAACATGGATTGGGCAATAGACCGGTATGCTGGCCCACCCCAATGTAATAAGTTAACCCAACCTACAGCTTCAAGCATAGGAAGGTTGTCAAAAGGTGCAATATGATTAACATCAACAAGATGTTCAACAATAATTTTACGTAATCTAATGTCCCTAACATAAGATGGATCGTCATTAGGAATAAGAAGATGACGCTTAGAGATAATGGTCGATCTGGAGGAAGAAGAAGGACCACGAGAAGTAGTTTTTCTACCTCTAAAAGTCATTTGCAACAAAGATATCAAGGAAATAAGAAGTTGCAAAGGATTGAGAAGTGGGTTTACTCAAAACAGATTTTTCAAAATCCAAACCCCAAATCTCAATGAAATCCAAAATAGAAAGCTTCAAGCTAGAAAAGTAAACAATCTAGACACAAATCTGCAAGAAAAACGTAATTGGAACACTAACCTTAAAGAACATGAACAATGGGTTCGACAAGTCGAAACTCGGCTCCTTAGAGAGAAAAAACGGAATGAGGAAGAAAGTAAAATCCCCAAATTTTAAGTGATTCCCGAGATCTACGACTGGTCGTTGATATCTACGACCGATCGAAGGTTGACTGGTCGAGTATACTCACGACTGGTCGAAGAATGTCCAAAAATTCATATTTCTTGCAAATTATTCAAAAATTGGAATTCAACCTAACAAATATATACACTATGATACAAGTAGGCATAAATAATCATTTCAAAATGCACATGCCAAGATCAAATTTCATCTTTTTGAACCTGCTTTTATCGAGAGGTTTTGTGAAAATGTCAGCTCGTTGATCTTCGGTAGGAATATATTCCAGAGATATAACTTTTTCTTCTGCTAATTCCCGAATATAATGAAATCTAATGTCAATGTGCTTAGTACGAGAATGCTGAATAGGATTTTTTGAAATATTTATCGAACTGGAATTATCACAATGTAATAACATAGAATCCTGTTTAATTCCATAATCACTTAGCATTCGTTGCATCCAAACAAGCTGTGTACATGCATTACCAGTTGCGATATACTCAGCTTCAGCTGTTGAAAGTGATATAGAATTTTGTTTCTTACTAAACCAGGACACTAGACAATTTCCAATGTAAAAGCAACCACCACTGGTTGATTTTCTATCATCTAGATTACCAGCCCAATCAGCATCCGAGTATCCAGCTAATTGGACACTAGTCTCATGAGGATACCAGAGACCGAGATTTACAGTACTTGCAACATATCTAATAATCCGCTTGACAGCAATCAAGTGAGATTCTTTTGGATCAGATTGATATCTTGCGCAAATACCAACACTTAGAGAAATATCAGGTCTACTAGTAGTTAAATATAACAAACTACCAATCATACTCCGATAAAGTTTTGAGTCAACATTTTTACCATTAGAGTCTTTTGAGAGTTTCAAGGTAGTACTCATAGGAGTATCGAAATTCTTGCCATTCTCAAATCCAAATCTCTTGATTAGATTCAAAGCATACTTAGATTGAGAAATGAATATTCCTTCAATTTGAGTATAACCTTGTACCACTAGTCTAGCCTTATTTCTAATTATATTTCCACACTCGTCAGACTTATTTTTGAAAATCCATTTTGTTCCAATGATGTGTTTATCTTTAGGTCTTGGTACAACATTCCAAACATCATTTCTTACGAATTGCTTGAGTTCTTCTTGCATCGCAACAATCCAGTTCTCATCAGCAAGAGCTTCTTTTACGTTGGATGGTTCTATTTGGGATGTAAAACATACATAATTACATATATCCTCAAGTTGTATACGGGTGCGAACACCGGTGAGAGGGTTTCCAAGAATTTGTGTGGTTGGATGATCTTTAACAGTCCTCAACTCAGAATCAGTCTGATTCGATGAAGTATCGAGTTTATCAATGATTAGAACTTCATCATTATCTGAATTAGGGATTGGCGTGTTTAAGTGATCATCAATGACAACATTAATGGACTCTTGAATCATACCAGTTCTTTTGTTCAGAACCCTATAAGCTCGACTGTTTAAGGAATATCCTAGAAAAATCCCTTCATCACTCTTCGTATCGAATTTTCCCAAATTTTCACGATCTCGTAAAATATATCACTTACTGCCAAAAACTCGAAAGTATTTGACAGTAGGCTTTTTATTGAACCATAATTCGTAAGCCGTTTTATTATTATCTTTGCTAGTGTAGACTCGGTTAATAATATAGCAAGCTGTGTTGACTGCTTCAGCCCAAAGATTTTGAGAGAGTTTCATGCAATTCAACATGACATTAGCCATTTCTTGAAGCACTCTATTCTTTCTTTCCATAATTTCATTTTGTTGTGGAGTTTTGGGAGCTGAGAATTCATGTAATATTCCTTGGTCGGTACAGAACTTCTCAAAACTGCTATTCTCAAATTCAGAGCTATGATCACTACGAATCTTACTGATTTGAGAACATTTTTCAGTTTGAATCCTTTTGAGAACTTTTCTTACTTCTTCAAGGGTTTCAGATTTATCCCTTAAGAAGACTACCCATGTAAATCTGGTAAAGTCATCAACTATTACCAAGATATACTTTTTTCCACCACGACTTTCCGTTCTGGTAGGTCCTATTAGATCCATGTGAAGGAGTTCGAGTGGTCTTGATGTGGTATTTGAATTCACCTTTTTGTGTGAGTTCCTTATTTGTTTGCCTATCTGGCACTCACCACATATTTTATCTAATTTCTGAAGTTTGGGTAAACCTCTTATAAGTTCTCGTTTGCTCAATCTATATACATGTCCAAGACGTTTGTGATATAAATCAGTCTCGTCTGTATGGACCATGTAACATGTTTGATTAGATGAGCTGGATTTGCTAATAATATAGCAATTTTCAGACGTTCTATGTCCAGTTAATATTACAGAACCCTTATTGTTTAGTATCTCACAGCTTTGATTAGAAAACCGAACACTATGGTTATTATCACATATTTGAGATATACTAAGCAAGTTATATTTTAAGCCTTCAACATATAAAACGTTTTTAAACACAGGAAGAATAAAAAGTTGAACCGTACCTTGGCTTATAATCTTGCACTACCATCACCAAATGTGACTAAACCATCAGTCATATTTTTCAAATCCGTGAATAAAGCTTTGTCACCTGTCATATGCCTGGAGCATCCACTGTCTAGGTACCACTTTGAATGACTTGTTGCTTTGAAAGCAGTGTGAGCAACCAAGCAGGCAACTTTAGGAACCCATTTCATAACTGTTTTGGGTTTAGGACATAGTTGGTCTTCTTTTGTTTACAGTTGTAAGAATGACCTATAGAGTTAGATTGTAAGAGCTCCTTGAGTAAATCAACTATCTTTTCAGCTAGTGGATTTCGTTTCTGATTAAAGTTGACATGGCTACTTCTAGGTTTTTGAAAGGTTTTTGAATTTCTAGAAAAACCTTGATAAGTATTTTTCCCTTTTGAGTTTAAGGACTCTCCATTAACAAACATAGGAGGAGTATACTTTTGTTTAGGAGATAAATTTTTATCATAACCCAACCCGGATAGATCGCCACATTTTCTTGATCCGGATAAAAGTTTTTCTAACTTTGGATCACCTTGGGCATATTTCCATGTGTCCTTTAGACTCAGAAGAGAAGATACTTCATTTTTAAGTTTCTCAATTTCATATTTCAAATCAACAATTAAGGAGTTTTTGAATTCCAAATCATATTTTTATTTTTCAAAACAATCTGAAATTTGTGATTTTTCTAAGACAAGTGATTCAAAACATTCTTTGAGTTTAGAAAACTTTTCTTTTCGAAGTTTAAGTTTGACAGCAATTTTACAACTTTCCTTATATAGGGCATTGTAAGCGTCTTGAAGATCATCTTCATTTTCACATTCGCTACTCAGATTTTCTTCACTTGTTGAGTCATTATCTGAAAATGTGAATTTGGCTAGAGTCATAAGAGCTTTAACTTCATTGCCCGACTCAGTTTCAGAATCTTCTGATTCAGAAGAAGCTTCATAATCAGATGATTCATCCCATGTAGCCAACATACCCTTCTTCTTGGGTTTGTCCTTTTTAGGACTTGTATTTGCTAAGTGTGTTGTGGGTCAAATATTACATATCAGACCCCATTTATTTCCTAGATTGACGAGCATGATACTGCTTAATGGCCCGCTTTAATCGTGTTTGTGATGCAGTGTATTTACGAGCATGGACTGAAAAAGGGTGCTTAAAGCATGGATTTAACGCTCTGATGACACCAAGGGCAAGGGACAGACCCCAGGGAACCAAGATCGATGGACGTGCATGCCAGAGATCCGTGGAAGTTGAGAAACTAAAGATTAAATGGCCCGAAAGACGTCCAGAATACAAGATCACAGGGTTCCTAGCATCCGTTCGGCTCGAAACTTCATACATAGCCAAGGGACCACAAATTAACCGTACACATCAAATTTCACCCGCTGGATCCTCTTGGAAGTGGCCCAAGAGACAAAAAAGGCCCACAAATCGTTAATCCAGGGACCACATGCTATCTAGATATGTTTCAATCTTGGTCTCAACGCGTCAAATGGGATGAGGAAAGGAATGGACGGAACAGATTTCCTACACACATCACAATTGGATCCCATTGACCATGGCTGTGCACAGTGCACAAGTGCACTCAAAATGCACTAAACAGGGTGGCTGGTCAAACTGAGGTTGACCGCACCTTCTTCCTCTCTCACGCAGCCAGCGTCCAGCGAACGGACGCTGGTCACTTGGATTTTGAATCTGGGCCCCACACATCGTCTAGAACGATGATCTGGACCGTCCATTATGTACAGAGGGAGGGTTTTAACCTCACCTAGGTGTCTTTTTGACACCATGCAAGCCATTGCAAAATCCTAGTCGTTAAAAGTAAGATGGACGGCGGAGTAGATAAGCCCGTGGGCCACATCGAAATTGCTCCAAAAACGCTCCATCATGGACGGTTTTTCGTCCTGAAACCAATGGACGGAGTGGATGTTCTCAAAATTACCGATTATGGGTCCCACCATCATCACCGCGTAACGCTTACGCAGGCTCTGTTCGCAACAGAGCCTGCGGACGAAGCTTCGTGGGCCACCACCGTACTTCAGAGGTACGATCCGGACCGTTCATCAGACTTATACATGTCCACTAACCATAACCTAGGTGGAATAATTCCCAGAAGTAATGAGGATCGAAATCTATCCGTCCAAAAGAAGGATGAATGGCAGAGCGGAAAACCATGTGGGCCACTCCGAATCTAATCCAAAACCAGTCTTTTCCAACTGATTTTTCGAGAAGAATCTGGTGAACGGACTAGATTTAACTTCTAACATCAAGAATGGGCTCCACCAATACATCAGCGTAAGGTGATTTACGGTTCGCACGCAGTTGCAAATGGAGCTGTGAAATCTCCACCGACTCCAGGGGCAGTTTCTCCATCGCCTTCCTGCTTCTTATAAAAGGGAGAGAGAGAGAATGGAAGGGGGGTATTCACGGCTGGGGCTTGGGCTGGACGTGGAGCAGAGGGAGAAAGAGAGTTGTTTATTTTTCTGTCTGTCATTTTTCTTTTTGTTTATTTTGGATTTAGCCTCATCATGTCTGTGATAGGCTAAACATCTTAGCTAGGGCTAAGAGGTGAAGCTTGTAGCATGATGGGAGATTCTATGCCTTCACTTTAATTTTAATTAGTGAACCGAATTTGATTTTGATTTAATTTTATTCTGGGAATGTTTTTAGTCTTTTATGGTCTATTGTGACTGAAATTACAATGGGTCTGCGATGGCTTTGAGCATGTTCTTCGCCCTTTTATGTTTATGACGTCAGGAAGCCCTGTTGTTCACCATCGTCTCCTGGGCATGGTCGGATGACGGTACCCTTCCTAACCTTCATGGCATGTTGATTGGTTGGTAATTAGTTTAATTCTATTGTTTGCTTTCTCCTGGACATGGTTTGGTGATGGAATCCATTCTAATTCATATACCTTTCATCTCTTGAAAATTATATCAATGTCAGTTCAGTTAATTTCCATGATTTGTGAAGCAGGCATAAGATCTTCCTGATCTCTACAAGTGGATCCTCTGAATCCCTAGTTCCCTTTCTCTGAATTTTCTGAAGTTTTAGATTAAATATTTCACCATTATTCTTCAAATTACACTCAATTTAGATTTCATCTCATTCTAGTTCTAGTTCTAGTTGGTTTCAGATCACGTACAGGTTTTAGTCCCTGTGGATTCGACCTCGGTCTTACCGAGATTATTACTACATCACAACCCTGCACTTGGGGAGTGAACAAGTTTTTGGCGCCGTTGCCGGGGACTGACGGTTGCGTTTTTCTGAAATTGACTAGTTTTAGAATTAGTTTAAGATTAGGATTTTTATTAATTTTAGGTTATGATTTTTTTTTGTTTGATTTATAGAAACTAACCTGTTTTTCTTGTTTTTGTAGGATCCTGAGATAGAAACTTCTAATTTGGTAATCCCTTCCTAATTTTCTACTTTTTCTATTTTTAGGATTAGGATTTCTAATTTAGAATTTTCTAACTTTAGGTTTAGAACTTTCCCCTTTTTTTTTTAGAAACTAGGTTAGTTATTTTCCTTTTAGAAACTTTCTTTTTAGGAATTTCTCCCTTTTTAGAAATTAGATTGATTTGTTTTAGAATTTCTCTTTTAAGGAAACTGACTTTCTTGTTTCATTTTGCAGGTTTTAACTTAGGAACACCACATCTGGTAACTTCTTTCCAAAATCCTCTCTTTCTTTCTAGATTTTTTTTTTTTTTCTTTTAGGTTTAAGTTTAGAATCTGAATTGAGGTTATGGCTGCAAATCAACCTCAAGCACTGCCTCCACCTGAGAATGAGGATGTCCATGATGAGAATGAGGTACATCAAGCACCCCGGCCTCATACTTTACGAGATTATTTACAACCGGCGGGGGTGAGCACCTTCTCATGTATGGTTTTTCCTGAGAATACGGGACATATGAATATCAAGCCAGGGGTGATACAACTCCTTCCTAAATTTCATGGGCTTGAATCCGAAGAACCGTATCTACACTTGAAAGAGTTTGATGAGATTATAACCACTTTATATTTTTCAAACGTGTCTGAGGACACAGTCAGGTTGAAACTCTTCCCCTTTTCTTTGAAAGAAAAAGCTAAGACGTGGTTGCATTCACTACGTCCTAGATCTATTGGCACATGGAATGATATGCAAAGAGAGTTCATAAAGAAATTTTTTTCATATCATAAAACGAACACTCTTAGAAAATCAATCATGAACTTCGCCCAAAGGGAAGATGAAACATTCTTCCAATGTTGGGAGCGGTTCAAGGATCTTGTCAGCTCTTGCCCACAACACGGTTTTGAAACGTGGCGTATTACGCACTTTTTCTATGATGGGTTGACATCCTCTATGCGCCAATTGGTTGAGACAATGTGTAATGGAGAATTCATGAATAAAAATGTCGATGACGTGTGGGATTACTTGGATAGACTTGCTGAAAACGCACAATCATGGGACACATACCCTAAATCAAGTAACACTTCTTGGCCCACTCAATCAAAGGAAAAGGGCAGAGTATACCTGCTGAAAGAGGATGATGATATCAACGTTAAAGTGACTAATCTCATAAAGAAATTCGAGGCCATGGAATCAAGGAAGGATAAGGGTAAGGAAGTTGTTTGCGGTATTTGTGGTTGTAATAGTTACACAACTGAAAAGTGTCCAACCATATCTGCCTTTCAAGAGGTATTGACTGAACAATCCAATGCCGTAAATAATTATCAAAGACCTTTCAATGGACCTACCTCTAATACATACAATCCCGGTTGGAGAAATCATCCAAACTTCAGTTGGAGGAATGGACAAACGGCTAGTCCTCAAGGTTTCTTCAATCAAACTCCAAATCAAGAGAAACCTCAAGAGGATCTGGTTCAAAAACATATTCGAGAACAAGAGCTACTGAATCAGAATTCGGCACAAGCATTCCATGATATCCATACAGTATTAGGAACGCTTGCGTCGTCTATTCAAAGGATAGAGTCACAATTAACAAGTGGAGGAAAGGGGATGCTTCCTGCTCAACCTCTCCCCAATCCTAAGCCACAATATGAAATAAGTGACCCTAGCTCTTCAAACCAGATGGAACAAGCTAAATCCATCACTACTCTTAGGAGTGGGAAGATCATTGACAAAACCATTCCGGTTAGGGCTGAAAAGCCTAAGGACCCGGAAGTGGACAAAGAAGATGGATCTAGCCATGTCCCACCAGAGGTAGAACCGGAGCCTCAAGAGAAGCCGGTTGCTCCATTCCCCCAACGATTGGTTGCACCAAAATCTCTCTCTAACTCTCAGGATATTTTAGAGGTGTTGAAAAAGGTGAAGATCAACATCCCGCTACTGGATGCAATAAAACAAATACCTTCATATGCCAAATTCCTGAAAGACTTATGTACGACCAAAAGACGGCATAATATTCAAAAGAAAATCTTCTTGACTGAGAAAGTGAGTGCCATCCTAAAGCAAGATGCGCCGCAGAAATTCAAAGATCCTGGCAGCCAACCATATCATGTGTAATCGGGGACTATCGAATTGAGCAAGCACTTCTTGACTTAGGAGCGAGCGTCAATCTTATTCCCTACTCGGTATACAAACAATTAGGTTTTGGTGAATTAAAACCCACCCCAACCACACTACAACTTGCTGATCGCTCTGTTCGTATACCAAGAGGGATAATTGAGGATGTGTTAGTCCAGGTCGATAGATTTTACTATCCTGTAGATTTTATGATCCTGGATACCGAACCCATCGGTAACATGAGCACTCAGATTCCCGTCATTCTTGGTCGCCCATTCCTTGCCACTTAAAACGCAATAATCAATTGCAGGAATGGTGTCATGACTATGTCTTTCGGGAATATGACATTTGAGTCAAACATATTTTTCAATACAGGCAAACAGTTAGAGGATGAGGACGATTTCCACGATATTAACATGATTGACACTTTCGTGGACGATATGACACCTTTGACTTTACCCTCTAACCCTCTAGAGACGCGCCTGGCCCACTCCCATAATTTTAATGATGACATGACTAGGGAGACGTGTGCCATACTTGATGCTGCACCGGTACTTGAAGTTAACCGGTGGAGGCCACAATTTGAAGAATTGCCCCATACCGATGCAGTGCCTCTATCGTCTAACCTCAAAGCACCGAAGCTTGACCTAAAACTTTTACCCTCTGATTTGGAATATGCCTATTTAGGTCAAGAAAAGATAAACTCAGTAGTGATTTCATCCCACCTTGAAAACAAACAAGAGAGTATGCTCATTTCTACTCTCGAAGAAGATAAAGGAGCTATTGGACATATCGTCACAGATCTCGATAGGATGAATGAACTCCTTTCAACTGAATGTTTCGACTCTTTGGATGATTACTTGGCACACTTTGTAGATTCAACCGTTCTCATGATACAAGAAATAGTGGATGCCTCGCAAGACAATACCTCGGTAATTGTCACGAACCGAGAGGACCCTTATTCTGAAGTACCTCCTCCCCCAAATCCTGTATGTTTAACATCAAAGGAGGAGAAGCTGAGAATTGAACCAAAGATTGAAACTTCAGTGTGTGTGGAGACTACACCACCTACTAATTTTTTTTTGAATTTCACCTACTTGTAGTCTCTGATTCATCATGGTATACTAACTCCGAAATTTTTTTTACCATAGGAGAATCATATATACTTTGGACACTTCAGACGATTAAAAGAAAACTTTATGCTGAGGTCCCTCAACTTCTCTGGACATTCATGCTCCAGGACATCCAAGCCTACTGTAAAACGGGCTTTTGGATGATCTTGTTGAAAAACCTTCTGAGAAATTTACTGAGATACTGGCCGACGGAAGAACCTGGATGCATGAGTGAGTAGATTTTCCGTGCTTCCATAGTTGAGGATTAGAATTTACTACTTTCATAGGACTAGGGTAGTTGCTTTGGTCTGGCTGAAGACGTTGAACTTAGCGCTCCTGGGAGGCAACCCAGGTTTTCATTCCATTTCATTTTTCTAGTTAGTTAGTTCAATGTTTGTGGGTAACATTGCTGCAAACCCTCACGAGACTACAACTCGTCCACTAGGGGCAACCTAGTGGTTTAAAGGCTTGTTGCATACGCTAAATGCAATTGCGAGCACCTGCGAAAGTGGTATAGGTAGGATCTTCTTTTTGTAATTTTATTTTTGTTATTTTGCTTTTATTGATTTCTCTCTTGTGCTGACTTGCTTCTACGTTGATATTTTTAGGAAAGCCTCTTGATTTTCTGTCCAGGTACTATCTTTCCATCACTCCTCTTTTATTTTCGTTGTCCCATGTGCATTGCATGCTTATTTCTTTTACATTGAGGACAATGTAGATTTTAGGTTGGGGGTAGGAGATTAGGTTACCTAATCAGTGTTTTCTTGGTCTCGAGCAAAAATTGTTAAAAATTTTATTTTTTCTGGCATTTCTTGTGAATTCGAAGTGATTTTGACAGCCATCTAGGGCACTTAGAATTCTAAGATACGTGATGTTGGTAATCCATGACTCTTGGATTCAGTATCTGTTAAATTTCACAGTTAAGTTTGAACTGTTAATCCAAAATTCGAAGTTGTAAACATTGATTGAGTCATGATTTCACATGTCACATCTCGCTTTCACATTAAGGTTTTAGTTCGATATTGAATTGTAACTTAGGTGATCATTAAGCATGTAAGGAACCAGCCTGGTAAATTTTCCCGTCATGATCAGTTGAAGAAAAAGAAAATACCCAGTCAAAAAAAAAAAAAAAGTTACCTTCGGAAAGGGTTAGGCGAATGATCTTCACCATGGGTTTGCTCCCTATAGGTGTGGATTTAATTTCCCATGGATGATATGTGAAAAGGATTGGGTGTACAATCTTCACCATAGGTTTGCTCCCTACAGGTGCAGATTCGATCCCCCTCCCCCTCGATGGAAAAATCAAAAGCTGGAAGAATGAAAAGATGATCTGTGAGGCAAGTTTTGGTTTACGTTTGGTTATCATGAATTCTCTTGTTGGTTACCAATGATATCCTGAAATAGAGAAGTGAATTTTAATAATGATAAGCCAAGATTAGACTATACATCCATAGAATTCAATGTTTAAAATTGTTCTAATTGATGGATTAATACTTTGAACTTAATTATGAAGTTTACTGTGTGCTTGAGTCTAGGAGAAAATTATGCCCAACATTCATGAATCTAAGATTTTTCATATCTGAATCGTTGTTCAAAATATCACTCGGTTTCATAAGAATTGTCTCATAATTCTCAACTTATTTTTCGCATACTTTGCTCGGGACTAGCAAAATGCTGGTTGGGGGTTGTGTTGTGGGTCAAATATTACATATCAGACCCCATTTATTTCCTAGATTGACGAGCATGATACTGTTTAATGGCCCGCTTTAATCGTGTTTGTGATGCAGAGTGTATTTACGAGCATGGACTGAAAAAGGGTGCTTAATGCATGGATTTAACGCTCTGATGACACCAAGGGCAAGGGACAGACCCCAGGGAACCAAGATCGATGGACATGCATGCCAGAGATCCGTGGAAGTTGAGAAACTAAAGATTAAATGGCCCGAAAGACGTCCAGAATGCAAGATCACAGGGTCCTAGCATCCGTTCGGCTCGAAACTTCATACATAGCCAAGGGACCACAAATTAACCGTACACATCAAATTTCACATTCACCCCTTGGATCCTCTTGGAAGTGGCCCAAGAGACAAAAAAGGCCCACAAATCGTTAATCCAGGGACCACATGCTATCTAGATATGTTTCAATCTTGGTCTCAACGCGTCAAATGGGATGAGGAAAGGAATGGACGGAACAGATTTCCTACCACATCACGATTGGATCCCATTGACCATGGCTGTGCACAGTGCACAAGTGCACTCAAAATGCACTAAACAGGGTGGCTGGTCAAACTGAGGTTGACCGCACCTTCTTCCTCTCTCACGCAGCCAGCGTCCAGCGAACGGACGCTGGTCACTTGGATTTTGAATCTGGGCCCCACACATCGTCTAGAACGATAATCTGGACCGTCCATTATGTACAGAGGGAGGGTTTTAAACTCACCTAGGTGTCTTTTTGACACCATGCAAGCCATTGCAAAATCCTAGCCGTTAAAAGTAAGATGGACGGCGGAGTAGATAAGCCCGTGGGCCACATCGAAATTGCTCCAAAAACGCTCCATCATGGACGGTTTTTCGTCCTGAAACCAATGGACGGAGTGGATGTTCTCAAAATTACCGATTATGGGTCCCCACACCATCATCAAGCACCGTAACGCTTACGCAGGCTCTGTTCGCAACAGAGCCTGCGGACGAAGCTTCGTGGGCCACCACCGTACTTCAGAGGTACGATCCGGACCGTTCATCAGACTTATACATGTCCACTAACCATAACCTAGGTGGAATAATTCCCAGAAGTAATGAGGATCGAAATCTATCCGTCCAAAAGAAGGATGAATGGCAGAGCGGAAAACCATGTGGGCCACTCCGAATCTAATCCAAAACCAGTCTTTTCCAACTGATTTTTCGAGAAGAATCTGGTGAATGGACTAGATTTAACTTCTAACATCAAGAATGGGCTCCACCAATACATCAGCGTAAGGTGATTTACGGTTCGCACGCAGTTGCAAATGGAGCTGTGAAATCTCTCCACCGACTCCAGGGGCAGTTTCTCCATCGCCTTCCTGCTTCTTATAAAAGGGAGAGAGAGAGAATGGAAGGGGGGTATTCACGGCTGGGGCTTGGGCTGGACGTGGAGCAGAGGGAGAAAGAGAGTTGTTTATTTTTCTGTCTGTCATTTTTCTTTTTGTTTATTTTGGATTTAGCCTCATCATGTCTGTGATGGGCTAAACCTCTTAGCTAGGGCTAAGAGGTGAAGCTTGTAGCATGATGGGAGATTCTATGCCTTCACTTTAATTTTAATTAGTGAACCGAATTTGATTTTGATTTAATTTTATTCTGGGAATGTTTTTAGTCTTTTATGGTCTATTGTGACTGAAATTACAATGGTCTGCGATGGCTTTGAGCATGTTCTTCGCCCTTTTATGTTTATGACGTCAGGAAGCCCTGTTGTTCACCATCGTCTCCTGGGCATGGTCGGATGACGGTACCCTTCCTAACCTTCATGGCATGTTGATTGGTTGGTAATTAGTTTAATTCTATTGTTTGCTTTGTCTCCTGGACATGGTTTGGTGATGGAATCCATTCTAATTCATATACCTTTCATCTCTTGAAAATTTATCAATGTCAGTTCAGTTAATTTCCATGATTTTGTGAAGCAGGCATAAGATCTTCCTGATCTCTACAAGTGGATCCTCTGAATCCCTAGTTCCCTTTCTCTGAATTTTTCTGAAGTTTTAGATTAAATATTTCACCATTATTCT